>JAPDVU010000005.1:92991771-93316771 GCA_026230045.1 Corynorhinus townsendii
CTGCTCTTAACGCAATGGAAACTAAAGAAAATTTTTTTAAAAATGGGACTATATCAAAATAAAAATATTTTGCATAGCAAAGGAAACCATTAACAAAACAACAAGAAAGCTCACTGCATGGGAGAACATATTTGCCAATGATTTCAGTGATAACAGTTTAATCTCCAACATTTACAGGGAACTCATACAACTTAACAAAAGGAAGATAAACAACCCAGTCAAAAAATGGGCAATAAACCTAAATAGATACTTTTTGAAAGAAGACAGAAGGAAGGCCAAGAGACATATAAAAACCTGCTCAACGTCACTAATCATCTGAGAGATGCAAATTGAAACAACAATGTGGTACCATCTCACACCTGTCAGAATGGCTATCATCAACAAATCAACAAATGACAAGTGCTGGTGAGGATGCGGAGAAAAAGGAACCCTGGTGCACTGCTGGTGGGAATGCAGACTGGTGCGGCCACTGTGGAGAACAGTATGGCCTTTCCTCAAAAAATCAAAAATGGACCTCTCATTTGACCCAGTGATCCCACTTCTAAGAATATATCCCAAGAAACTAGAAACACGAATCAGAAAGGATATATGCACCCCTATGTTCATAGCAGCACAATTCACCACAGCTAAGATTTGGAAACAACCTAAGTTCCTATCAGCAGATGAATGGATTAGAAAACTGTGTTACATCTACACAATGGAATACTATGCTGCGGTAAAAAAAGTGTTCTTACCATTTGCAACAACATGGATGGAGCTGGATAGCATTATGCTAAGTGAAACAAGCCAGTCAGAGGAAGATAAAAAGCACATGATCTTACTCATTTATGGAATGAACAACATAAACTGATGAACAAAAACAGATCCAAAAACAGAGAAACATCAATCATAATGTCAAACCTCTGTGAAGGTAGGGGAGGGTGGGGGTAAGGGGGAGAGATCAACCAAAGGACTTGTATGCATGCATATAAACCTAACCAATGGACACAGACAACAGGGGAGTGAGGGCATGAATTGGGGGAGGGGGGTGAGGGGTGGTAATGGGGGAATAAGGACACATATGTAATACCTTAATCAATAAAGAAATTTAAAAAAAAAACCTAATTTTGTAATATGAAGATGTGTTCACCAATCAACTGTAGTATAAATGTTGCTCAAAAAGTTTATTAATAATCACTATAGTGACTATAATTTGTTAATGAATGTATAATATAAAAGATAAATTGACATAAAAAACAAAAATCACAGATTAAAAAGGTAGAGCTTATGTATGTAATCAAAGTTAAGCTCTTAAGGGCATAACATGTACTATTTTATTATAAACTAGAGGTCCAATGCACGAAATTCATGCAAGGGGCTCAGTCCTGACAGACCCGGCTTCATCCAAAAGGTCGTCTGGATGGTCATTCTGCTGTTTGGTCTAATTAGCATATTAGCTCTTAGCAAATTTAGAAGATGGGAATCATCTGAGGAGTTCCAGTTCAATATGGAAATACAGGAGGCTCCTGACCTCTCCTTCTCTGAGTGATTCCTCCTACATATCTAGTAAAGGAGGAAATAAAAACTCACAATGATTTGGGAATGAAAGCCTGAGACACACTCTTGCCATAAACCCTACTCCTATCATAATCACCCACAACCAGAAAAGAACTCACAAATGAAAGGATTTCCCTGAGGAGCAAAATGCTTGAGCACTATGTCTGATATCCCAGTAGTATATAATTTTCACCTGGTAAAAAGGTCTCCAAAGCAGCTTTCTCTGAAGACAATGGGCTTGTACCCCCAAGACCCACAAGGCTATAGTGAACTGAGAATTTCTTAATGGGCTCACCATGGATATCCCCCAAGGCACAGTTTAGTAGTGGTGGCACCTGAAACACCCAGTTTTCATGAAAGTGACCTACTTGCTTATCACAAAAGCTAAAACCTGAGGGGCAGGATTCCAATTTAGCCCATATCTAACATTCTGCTGCAGTCCTCTGCAGAGACCAGGAAGGCAAGCAGGTGCCATTTTTGCCTTTGCTTCACTTTGTCACTGGTATCTCCTGGAATGAGATTGTACACAAGTCTGGCGCCCTGGGTTCTGTGGCTGCCACCCAACTGATGCATTCCTTGATGATCTGTAAAAAAAGAGAAATATTTCTTAGCCTCTAATCCACAGGACACAGTGTAGAGGCAGAAAACTGAAAGGCCCACTCTTTACAAAAGGGAGAATTATTTGCAAATCTAAAAAACTGTGACATGAGAGATAGGCTCTAATTTAACACACACACTGGGAACAACTGGAATTCTGTGTACAGACCTTGTATTTTGGCAGCTGCCATCTTGCATTCACTCTCCGCCCAGGGTCATTATTGTCTCCATAAAAGGAGCTGGTGCACACTTATGGCTGTCCCCTAGAAGGCACATTCCTTGATGTCCTGGCCCTGGTGGTTAGCAGGCTTACGTTTATGGGTTCAACAGGATGAGAGAAGACAAAGAAACTATTCTAAACTGCAAATTGTTCTGGTTTTAGAGAAAAGAGAGCAAGCAGAAGAGCCCACCCCCCAGTCTATCACTGAAAGAAGTGCATCAAATCTTTTAAAAGCTTCTGTCTGATAGTCTAGCTTCCAATCAACCTGAATCTATTGCCAACTGAGTTCATCCCATTTGGGACACTGACAGATTTTGGCACACCCTCAACTGCTGGGAGAAACAAGAACAAAGAAGGCTTCCTGGACAATTACAAAAAACTGATAGACAAACAAGAGCTAGAATGTTGTTGAAATGACAAGCCTCAATTCCTACAGGGAACCATTCCTTCAAGACTGGGAAGGTGGCTTTTTTTTTTTTTTAATCTAATGCACAGAAACAGGAGTCAAGAAAGAAAAAAAGGAGCAGACAAAAACAGAGAAATACATTGCAATCAAAATCCTATATAATCAAAGCTTAATATGGTAAGTGTCCAGTTGTCTGGTCGTCCAGTCAACCAATCAAAGTGTAATATGCTAATGATATGCTAAGGCCACTCAACCTCTCACTATGACATGCACTGACCACCAGGGGGCAGACAGTTGACAGGTCAACCAGTTGCTATGATGTGCACTAACCACCAGGGGGCAGATGCTCTGACTATTAGGTTAGCTTGTTGCTGGGGTCTGGAAGATCGGGACTGAGCAAGACTGGCCAGACAAGTCCGGGAGCACTCCTGCGGTCCCTCCCCAGCTGGCCAAGCTCCCGTGCCCCTCCTCTGCCCTGATCTTACACCAATGGGCTCTCTTGGCCTGGCCTGCACCCTCTCGCAATCTGAGACCCTTTGGGGAATGTCAGAAAGCTGGTTTTGGCCCAATTCCGCAGGCCAATCATAGGGACCCCACTGGTGCATGAATTTGTGCACTGTGCCTCTAGTAACAAAATAAAACCCCACAAAAAAAAGCCTCAATGAAATGGAGATAAAATGTGTGCCTAATAAAGAGTTCTTTCAAAAATTCTTACTTAAGTCCAAGAAAACAATGTGTAAGCAAAGTAAACATTTTTATTAAAGAAATAAAAAAATAAGAAATTACCAAATATAACTCATAGAGTTGAAGAATGTAATAATGGAGTAAAAAAAAAAAAAAAAGAAAAGACTTTTTCAACAGTTTATTAAATTAAGTGAAGTTAACTGGAAAACAAGACAGTGGAATTTATTCAATAAGTGGAGCAAAAAAAAAAAAAAAGGATAAAGGAATAAAGCTAGCTTAAGGAAATTATGGGGCAACGCAAAGCATACAACATTCACATTCCATGGGTGCCAGAATGAAAAGAGAGGGGGGAAAGTGCATAAAGTTTTTAGAAACAATAGATAAAAAACTTCTCTAATCTGAGTTAAACAGACATCCAGATTCAGGCAGAACACAGAGTTTTCAAATAAAAATAAAAATAAAACCAAAGATACCATACCATTATAATTGGATTGTCAAATATCAAGACAAAGATTCATCTTAAAAGAGCAAGAGAAAAACAACTTGTTACATACAAGGAAACTAGCATAAGCCAATCAGTAGACTTTACAGGAGAAACTTGGCAGATAACAGGGAGTGGCATGATATATTCAAAGTGCTAAAAAAAATGCCAGTGAAAAATGTTCTCCCCAGCAAACTTGTTCTTCTCAATTGCAGAAGGGATAAAAGATTTTTTAAACAAGCAAAAGCTGAAGGAATTCATCACCTCTAGCTCAGCCATACAAGAAACTGTAAAGGGACTATTTTAAACTGAAAAGAGAGAAAAAAAAAAAAAAAACAACAACTAATTAGTAACAGGAGCACATCCTAATATATAAAAACCCTGGGTCGTAATGACTGAGGTCAGGCCTGCAGTCAGTGCTGGTTACACGGACTGCTGAGGGGGCTGGGAATCAGGGCCAGAGACAGGCCTGAAGAGAGAAGCAGGGACTGATCCATTACCTCTGTGGCAACTTTTGATCAGCACTTGCCTCTCTCTCTCCCAGTCTGGCCAACAGCTGTGCCTCCATTTCTCTCCAGGCCTTCACTGAGGCTGCTGATCAGCCCTGCCTTTCTGATCAGACCCTGTTGATAGGCCCAGAGATGTTGGCTGGCATAAAAACCGACCAATCAGAACCAAATTGGCCAGCAGAGGAGGGCAGTTGGGGGTGAGATCAGGCTGGCAGGGGAGGGCAGTTGGGTGCAACCAGGCCAGAAGGGGAGGGCAGTTGGGGGCAACCAGGCCAGCAGGGGAGGGCAGTTGGGGAAAAGATCAGGCTGGCAGGGGAGGGCGGTTAGGGGCAATCAGGCAGGCAGGCAGAGGGGTTAGGGGTAATCAGGCTGGCAATCAGGTGAGCACTTAAGAGCCAGTGGTCCCAGATTGCAAGAGGGATATCCGACGCCGGTTTAGGCCCGATCCCACTCGTACATCCCCCAAGGGGTCTCTCATTGGAGATGGTGCAGGCTGAGCTGAGAGAACACCCCCTTCCAAGCTCGAATTTCATGCACCAGGCCACTAGTGATATATAATAAAAGTCTAATATGCAAAGTGACCGAACAGCAGAATAACTGATCACTATGATGCACAATGACCACCAGGTGGGCAGACGCTCAATGCAGGAGCTGCCCCATAGTGGTCAGTGCACTCCCACAGGGGGAGCAACACTCAGTCAGAAGCTAGGCTTATGGCTGGCAAGCGCAGCGGCAGTGGCAGGAGCCTCTCCCACCTCTGCTACAGTGCTAAGGAGAAGTGAGCGGGCAGGCAGTAAGGACTGAGGGGTCCTGGACAGCGAGAGGGATGTCTGACTGCTGGCTTAGGAAGTCAGCAGGCTGACATCCCCTGAGAGGTCCTAGGCTGCAAGAAGGCACAGGCCAGGCTGAGGGACACCTCCCCCCACCCCAGTGCAGAATTTCATTCACCGAGCCTCTAGTGGAAAAATAAATGTCACTGATAAAGGTAAATATGCAGTTATACTCAGAATAATCCAATGCTGTGTGGTGTTAGACTAACTATTAATAAATATAATTTTAAGATTAAACTATAAAAGTATTAAAATGACTATAAGTGCAATAATTTGTTAATAAATACATAATATTAAAATATATAAATTTTCTCCCATAAAGTGGGTTCTTTTTTCATTTTGTTGATTATTTCTTTTGCTGTAAAAGAAGCTTTTTAGCTTGATGTAGTGCCATTAGTTTATCTTATCCTGAGTTTCTCTTGCCATTGGAGACATATTGGTAAAAATATTGTTGCAAGTGATGTCTGATATTTTATTGCCTATATTGTCTTTTAGAATTTGTATGTTTTCATGATTGATACATTTGATAAGGGCTTAATTTCAAAAATATATAAAGAACTTATACAACTAAATAGCAGGAAGACAAACAATACAAAGAAAACATGGGCAAAGTACCTGAATAGGCACTTCTCCAAAGTAGACATAGAAATGGCCAATAGACGTGAAAAAATGCTCAAGGACACTAATCAATAGAGAGATGCAAATTAAAATGACATTGAGGTATCACCTCACACCTGCCAGAATGTCAATAATAAATCAACAAACAACTGCTGGCGAGGATGTGGAGAAAAAGGAATACTAGCACACTGATGGTGGGAATGCAGACTGGTGCAGCCACTGTGGAAAACAGTATGGACTTTTCTCAAAAAATTAGAAATGAAACTTTCCTTTGATCCAATGATCCCACTTCTGGGATTAAATCCTAAGAGACCCAAAACATCAGTCAGAATGGGTATATGCATCTGTATGTTTATAACAGCATTATTTACAATAGCTAAGATATGGAAACTGCCCAAGTTCCCACCAGCATATTAGTGGATAAAAAACCCATGGTACATTTACACAATGGAATACTGTGTAGCTATATAAAAGAAGGGTTTCTTACCCTTTGAGACGTCATGGATGGACCTAAAGAGTACTATGCTGAGCCAAATAAGCCAGTCAGAGAAAGACAAATATCACATGATCTCACTAATATGTGGAATCTAGTGTACAAAATAATCTAATGAACAAAATGAAACCAGAAACATGGACACATGAAACAGATTGGCTGGTGCAGAGCAGTGGAGGTAACTGGATAAACATGGTGAAAGGCTTAGCTAAAGAACATATATGCATACTCAGTGGGCATGGACTATACTTTCGTAAAAGCCAATGGAGGGGGAGGAGGAAACCTACAATAATGTCAACATTAAAATTTTTAATCACATATATATACATTTTGACATCAAAAATGTAATACATGAAAAGTGCATAGTAAAAATTGTACAGTTCAGAATGTATTCAAATGTAGTTGTTATCAACTTACAATAAACTTATAACTTTAAGAGATTTTATGTAAGCCACATAGTAACCACAAAGTAAACATTATAGTAGATGCATAAATGAAAAAGGTAAAAGAATTCAGGCATATCATTACAAACAATATCAAATAGTAAAGAAAGAAAGCAAAAATAAATAAATAAATAAATAAATAAATAAATAAAAGGAATAAAAGAATTACAAGCCAGCCAAAAATCAATTAACCAAATGGCAATAGGCTAAACCTACAAATAATTATTTTAACACTAGAAGTCCAGGGCACGAAATTTGCGCACCTGGGCAGGGTCTCTCATCCCCGCCTGTGCCCTCTCACAGTCTGGCAGCCCCGTAATCAATTGTCCTACAGAGGGAGGTCCCGCCCACCCACCACTGCGCCACCTCAGGGTAGCCTCAGCCACCCTCTTTGGGGTGATCAATCGCACCGCCCACCCACTGCAGCCCACTGGTCCATGGCCTGGGCCTCTCTCTTTGGGGAAATTGTGGAGCCCCCGGATTGATTGCCCTGCTGGCCAGTGGCCTGGGCCTCTCTCTGTGGGGCGATCAAAGGGCGATGGCCTGGCACCAGTGGATGTCATAGCGTGGTCATCCAGATGGTTGTTCCACTGTTCGGCCATTTGGTTGATTCGTATATTATGCTTTTATTATTATAGAATTTATTATTATTTTTCAAGCAAAAGTAAGAGGATGAAATGATAAAAAACAACTATATGCTGCGTACTGAGGCAACTTTAACTACAAAGACTACAGCTATAAGAACATACACAGACTGAAATTGAAAGCATGGAGAAAGATATTCCAGGTAATATAAAACCAAAAGAAAACTTAGGTATCAAGAGTTATATCAGACAAAACAAACTTAAGACAAAGACTATAATAAGATCTTAAAAATGTCATTATATAATGATAAAAAGGTTAAACCAACAAAAGTATGTAACATTTGGAGATATTTATGTGCCTAATATAAGAACACCAAAATGTATAAAATAAATATTAACATATCTATAAGGGAAAATAGACATCAATACAATTCAACACCCCATTTCCTACAATAAATAGGTCATTTCTGAAATCAATAAAAATAGTTTAAAAAAAGAAAATCATGGAGAGTTTCATGAATAACAACAAGGTACCTGAATGTTACACAAGGTACCTGAATGTTACACAGACATGCTTCTAGAACCACATTGGAAATACAACTAAAATACAAAGAAACCATACTGAATACTAGCTGAAGAGAACCCTGTTAACAAAAGATGGAAAATGGAGACCGCATACAGACTGGTAAGAAGGGCAGAGGTGGGAAAGGGCCAGCCAGAGTCCTACAGACAGCAGCTGAAGTTCCAGAGAGATATTTCAGCTGTGGAGGGTTGTGATTAGGAACTCTGAGGTCTAATCCCAAAGGTGGGCAACCCAGCAGAGAGCAACAGAACTGAGACAGATTCCCACATAACATTTGGTTGTAAAAAGCTGCAGGGTTACTGTCTGCTAGGGAGAGACAACTGGAAATTCAGTAACCCTCTTAAAGGGCCAATGCAAAAAATATCCTGTGCAGCAACTCACTTTGGGCTTCAGAAGAGGGAGGTCAGAGTAGACTGCAGCTGTGTGAACAGAAGCCAGGGTTGGAGCTCTGGGGTTAGAGATAAGAGGGCAGATACTCTGGTTTCCTATGCTGAGTCATTCCTTCACACTGTGGAGAACATCTTTGTCATGGAAACCTTTACTATTCAGGTGGTTTTTGCCTGAGGGGAGATGGTTACCCAACCCTAATGGAAAACCCCTTTCCCTACCCTATGGAGTTTCTGAAGCCCAATAAGAGACTGAGACTAATAATTAGTCTTCAGGAAGAAGCAATGACCCTATGCTGATGGAAACATCTCATCCCATTATTATCTTGGGCTACTCAAGACTGAATCCAGTATTCAGGCAGGGGAGGGTCTGTGGAGGTTTTGAGTATTTGCATGATCTAATTAGTCAAAAACAGTGTTTGACATTGTCCTTCACTAGAGTTTGAAAGGCACAGCAGATCTACCTAACACATAGTAACAAACCCAAACAGGCAGCCAAAATGGGGAGATAGAAAATTATCCCCAAAGAAGAAACAAGAGAATTCTCCAGAAGAAGAGCTAAATGAAATGGAGATAAAAAATTTATCAGACATAGAGTTCAGAATAATGATGGCAAAGATGCTCAACAGCATGAGAAAATATATTGGTAACTATGAAGAATAACATAGCACTAATAAATAATACAATGGAAATCAAAAGAATACACAGCAGATTAGAAAGCGGAGGATCAGGTCAGTGAATTAGAAGATAGGGTAGATCCTTTCTGATTGGTGTTTCTGTTTTCTTGGAATACATTCCTAGAAGTGGGATTACTGGGTCATATGGAACTTTTTGAGGAAACTCCATACTGTTCTCCACAGTGGCTATACTAGTCTACATTCACACCAGCAGTGAAAGAGCGAAAGAGCGTTGCTTTTTCTCCGCCTCCTTGCCAGCACTTGCGGTTTGTTGATTTGTTGATGATAGCCATTCTGACAGGTGTGAGGTGGTACCTCATTGTTGTTTTGATTTGCATCTCTCAGATGATTAGTGATTTTGTGCATGTTTTCATATGTCACTTGGCCTTATGTATGTCCCCTTTTGAAGAGTGTCTATTTAGGTCCTTTTCCCGTTTTTTTAAATATAAACATTTTTATTGATTTCAGTAGAGGAAGGGAGAAGGAGAGAGAGATAGAAACAACAATGAGAGAGAATCACCGACTGGCTGCCTCTTGCACGCCCCCTACTGGGGTTTGAGCCCGCAACTGGGCCTTGTGCCCTGACCAGGAATTGAACCAACAGCCTCTTGGTTCCTGGGCCAATGCTCAACCCCTGAGCCATGCCGGCCAGGCCCTTTTCCCATTATTTTTATTGGATTGTTTATCTTCCTTTTGTTAAGCTGCAGCCCTATGTTCATAGCAGTACAATTTACAATAGCTAAGATTTGGAAACAGCCTAAGTGCCCATTAGCAGACGAGTGGATTAGAAAACTGTGGTACATCTACACAATGGAACTCTATGCCGCTGTGAAAAAGAAGGAATTCTCACCATTTGAAACAGCATGGATGGAACTAGAGAGCATTATGCTAAGTGAAATAAGCCAGTCAAAGAAAGATAAGTATCACATGATCTCACTCATTTGTGAAATATAATGAACAACATAAATTGATGAACAAAAGTAGTACCAGAGACATAGAAGCATTGAACAGACTGTACGACTTATGAGGGAAGGCAGGGGTTGAGGGGGTAAGAGATCAACCATAGGACTTTTATGCATGCATATGAGCAAAACCAATGGACACAGATAGTAGGGGGGGTGAGGGCTTGTGCTTAGGGGATGGAGTGGCCAGTGAGAGGTCAATGGCAGAAAAAAATACCTCATGTAATACTTTAAACAGTAAAGAATTTAAATTTTAAAAAATGGGGAAAAAAATAAAAGAAGATAGGGTAGAAAAACACATACACTCAGAACCAAAAAGAAAGGATGATTAAAATCCAGGAGGAAAGCTAAAGGTAGATGTGAGACAACATGAAAAGTAACAATCTATAATCATAAAAGCATAATATGCTAATTAGACCTGACGTCTTTCTGGACAAAGCTGGGCTGCGAGGGAAGCCTGAGTCCTGGGTGCCTGCCAGCGGCCAGAGGGAAGCCTGGGTCCTGTGTGCCAGCTAGAAGCTGGTGCCAGCACCTGGGGGTAGGAAGCCCTACTCTTGCACAAATTTCATACATGAAGCCTCTAGTATTTATATAATAGCTGTGCCATAAGGGAAAAAAAGTGAACAAAGGATAGAAAACATGTTTGAATAAATAATGGCAGAAAACTTCCCTAACCTGGTGAAGGAAAAAGTCACACAAGTTCAGGAGGCACAGAGCATCCTAAGCAAGAAGAATGCAATAAGCCCACAACTAGACACATCATAATTAAAATCCCAAAAATTAAAGAACATGAGAGAATCTTAAAGGTAGCAAGAGAAAATTAATTTGATACCTATAAAGGGGCTCCCATTAGGCTGTCAGCAGTTTTCTCATCAGAAACTCTACAGGCCAGAGGTAATGGCATGAAGTACTCAAGTTAATGAAAAGAAAGAATCTGAAAGCAAGATTACCATATTCAGCAAGGCTGAATAGATGGTGAAATAAAGAACTCCCTAGACAAAAAAAGAAGGCTAAAAGAGTTCAGCACCACCAAACCAGCACTACAAGAAATACTAAATGGATTGCTATAATGAGAAGAAGAAATATAGAGAGAGGGAAACCGAGGCATACAGATTTAAATTGGCAAAAAATAAGTACCTATCAATCATAATCTTAAATGTAAATGTATTAAATACTCCAATAAAATAACATAGGGTAGCTGATGGATAAGAAAACATGACCCAACTATATGCTGTCTGCAAGAGACTCACCTCAGAACAAAAAACTCACACAGGATCAGAAAGAAGAAAGATTTTCTATGCTAATGGAAAAGAAAAAAAAAATCTAGGGTAGCAATACTCATATCTGACAAAAAAGACTTCAAAATGGAGGCCATCACAAGATAATACTAAAAGGTCACTAGATAATACTTAAAGGATTGATCCAACAAGATGATATCACCCTGGTAAACATGTATGTACACAATGTAGGAACACCTAAAAACGTGTGTGTGTGTGTGTGTGTGTGTGTGTGTGTGTGTGTGTGTAATGTGCTAATTAGACCAGACATCCTTCTGGATGTCCTTCCAGATGAAGCCTGGGCTGTGTGGGAAGCCTGGGTTCTGGGTGCCAGAGGGAAGCCAGGGCAGCAGACAGGGGAAAGAAGACCTACTCTTGCATGAATTTTGTGCATCGGGCCTCTGGGGTATATATAAACTGCTACAGGACTTTAAGGGAGAAATTGACAACAATACAGTGACAGTAGGGAGTGTTAACAACCCACTGACTTCACTGGATAGACCTTACAGACAAAACATTAACAAGGAAACAGTGATTCTAAATGACACACTAGATCAGATGAATTTAATTGACATTTATACAACATTTCAACCCAAAGCTACAGAATATACATTCTTTTCAAGTGCATATGAATCATTCATAAAGATAGACCATATGTTAGGACACAAAACAAGTCTCTAAAAGTTCAAGAAGCTTGAAATCATATCAAGCATATGCTCAGATCACAGTGGAATGAAATTAGAAATCAACTACAGTGAAAACACTCTACACATTCAAACAAGTTGGGGCTAAGTACCATGTTATTAAATAATGAATGGGTTACCAAAGAGACCAAGGAAGAAATAAAAAAATAAAAAAACTTCCTGGAAACAAATGAAAATGAACACACAACAACCCAAAGTCTCTGCAACAAAGCAAAAGCAGTCCTGACAGGGAAGGTCATAGCACTACAGGCATACCTCAAAAACAAAACAAAACAAAACAAAACGAAAAAACAAAAAACAAACACACACACACACACACACACACACACACACACACACAAAAGCACAAAAAAAAAACAAGAAAAATCAGTGATAAACTATTTAACCCCACAACTTAAAGAATTAGAAACAAAACATCAGAAAATCCAAGATTAAGTAGAAGGAAGGAAGTAATAAATATTAGAGCAAAAATAAATGACATTGAGTGTAAAAAAACAATACAACAGATCAATGAAACAAAGAGCTCATAGTTTGAAAAGATAAACAAGATTCATTAACTCTTAATCAGATCCATCAAGAAACAAAGAGAGAGGAACCAAATAAATAAAATCAGATATGAGAATGGTAAGCAAATAGAAGCAGTAATAAAAATAAAAAACTCCCATAAAACACAAGCCCTATATTCCTCAAACTATTTCCAAAAAAACCCAAGAGGCAAGAAAACTTCCAAAGTCTTTTTATGAGGTCAGCATTATCCTATTTACAAAACTAGGTAAAGACACTACAAAGAAAGAGAATTAAAGGTCAATATCCATGATGAAGATAGATGCTAAAATTCTCAACAAAATATTAGCAAATCAGACTCAGCAATATATTAAAAGATCATACACCATGACCAAGTGGGACTTATTCCAAGGATGCAAGACTGCTACAATATTCACAAATCAATAAACATAATGCATCACATAAACAAGTTAAAAAACAAAAATCACATGATCATACCAATAGATGCAAAATCAAACACCCATCCTGTCTAATAAAAGAGTAATATGCAAATTGACTGTACCTCTGTTACACCCACAAGCCATGCCCACCAGCCAATCAGGAGTGAGTATGCAAATTAACCCAACCAAAATAGCTGCGGCCCCAGAGAGAGCAAGAGGCTTGGATTTCCCCCAGCAATGGAAGAAGCCAAGCTTTTGGCCTGCCCTGGACTGCCTTGGCCTCCACTTAAGGCTAAAAATTTTCAATTATAGAAGATAAATAAATCCCAACAAAAATGGTGGCAGCCATGGAGCTGGAGAGAGCAGGAGGCTTGAGTTGCCTCTGGTGATGGAGGAAGCCAAGTTTCCGCAGCCCTGGCCTGCCTTGACCTCTGCTTAAGGCTACAAAGTTTCAATTATAGAAGATAAATAAATCCCAGAAACCAGGGCCTCCACTTGGATCACCAGGGGGCATACCAGCCTGCAAACCACCACAGGCCCCTCACCCAGGCTGCCCCATACCCCAAGGGAACCCCCACCCTGATCTGGAACACTCTTCAGGGCAAACCAGCCAGCCCCCACCCGTGCACCAGGCCTCTATTCTATCTAGTCCTATCTAATAAAAGAATGATATGCAAATTGACCATCACTCCAACACACAAGATGGCTGCCCCCATGTGGTCAAAGATGACTGACCCCATGTGGACACAAGATGGCCATGACAAGATGACCAGCAGAGGAGGGCAGTTGGGAGGGACCAGGTCTGCAAGGGAGGGCAGTTGTGGGCGATCAGGACAGCAAGGGAGGGCAGTTGGGGGGGACCAGGCCTGCAGGGAGGGCAGTTAGGGGTGAGCAGGCCTGCAGGGATGGCAGTTAGGAGTGAGCAGGCCTGCAGGGGAGGGCAGTTAGGGGTGACAAGGCCTGCAGGGGAGGGCAGTTAAGGGCAAACAGGCTGGCAGGGGAGCAGTTAGGCATCAATCAGACTGCCAGGGGAGTAGTTAGGGCATGATCAGGCTGGCAGGCAGAAGCAATTAGGGGCAATGAGGAAGGCAGGCAGGTGATCAGTTGGGAGCCAGCAGTCCTGAATTGTGAGAGGGATCCCAGATTGGAGAGGGTGCAGGCTGGGCTGAGGGACACACACCACCGTGAACAAATTTTTTTTATAAAAATGCTCTTCAAAGTGGGATTAGAGGGAACATATTTCAACATAATGAAGTCCAAAACTATTTATTGAAGAGGCAGTCTTGACTCCATTGTATGTTCTTCCCTACTTTGTGAAATATTAATTGAGCATAATGGCTTGTGTTCATTTCTGGTTTCTCTGTGCTGTTCCATTTGGCTATATGTCTGTTCTTGTGCCAGTACCAGGATGCTTTGAGAACAGTGACTTTGTAGTATAGTTTGGTATGTGTTATTGTGATCCCTCCAACTTTGCTCTTCTTTCTCAGGATTGCTGCAGCTATTCTGGGTCTTTTTTTTTTTTATTATTCCATATGAATTTTTGAAGGGCTTCTTCTAGGTTTGTGAAATATGCTGTTGGTATTGTAATGGGGATTTCAATTAATCTATAGATTGTTTTGGGTAGTATGGCCATTTTAATGATGTTGATTCTACCAACTCATGAAAATTGTATATTCTTCCACTTGTTTATGTCTTCCTCTATTTCTTTTTTCAATACCCTGTAGTTTTTGGAGTACAGGTATGTTACCTTCTTAATTAAATTTATTCTTAGGTACCTTAATTTTTGTTGTTGTTGTTGCAATGGTAAATGCAGTTGTGTTTTAGTTTCTCTTTCTATGAGTTCATTATTGGTGTATAAAAAAAGCCACTGATTTCTGGGTGTTAACTTTGCATCCTGCTACTTTGCCGAATTAATTTATTAAAACTAATGGTTTTTTATGGCGTCTTTAGGTTTTTCTATGTATAATATCATGTCATCTGCAAATTGTGACAGTTTTACTTCTTCTTTTCCAATTTGGATGCCTTTTATTTATTTGTGTCTGATCACTATGGCTAGCACTTCCACTACTATGTTGAACAGGAATGGTGAAAGTAGGCATCCCTGTCTTGTTCCTAGGAGAAATGGTTTTAGTATTTACCCATGAGTATTGGTTACAGGTTTGTCATATAAGGCTTTTGTTATGTTGATGTATGATACCTTTGGTCCCAATAGGCTGAGAGTTTTTATCAAAAAAGGGTGTTGATATTGTCAAGTGCTTTTTCTGCATCAATTGATATGGTCACAAGGTTTTTGTCTTTTGATTTGTTCATGTGATATATCTCATTTATTGATTTGCAGATATTGTACCAGCCTTGAATCCCTGGAATAAATCCAACTTTGCCATGGGGTATATGATCTTTTTAATATATTGCTGAATGCAATTTGCTACTATTTTGTTGAGTATTTTAGCATCTATGTTCATCAGGTTTATTGGCCTGTAATTCTCTTTCTTTGTAGTTTCTTTATCTGATTTTTAGATTAGGCTTAATGCTGGCTTCACAGAAAGTGCTTGGAAGTGTTTCTTCTTCTTGAACTTTTTGAAATAGTCTGAGGAAGATAGGTGTTAGTTCTTCTTTGAATGTTTTGTAAACTCCACTGTGTAGTAGTCCACAGCAGGGTTTTTGTTTGCTGGAAGTTTTTGATTACTGTTTCAATTTCATTGGTAGTTATTAGCGTATTCAGGTTTTCTGATTTTTCCTGACTGAGTTTTGGAAGATTGCATTTTTCTAGGTATATGTCCATTTCATCAAAGTTGTCCAATTTATTGGAACAGCGTTGTTCATAGTATTGTTTACAATTATTTGTATTTCTGATGGTTTGGTTGTTACTTCACCTCTTTCGTTTCAGATTTTGTTTATTTGTGCCATCTTTCTTTGTTTCTTGGTGAGCCTGGCTAGAGGCTCATTAATCTTGTTAATCCTTTCAATGGACCAGCTCTAGTTTCTATTGATTTTTTGTCTTATTTTTTTGTTTGTTTGTTTTGTTTTGTTTTTGTCTCTATGTCATTTATTTCTGCTATAACCTTAACTATTTCATTTTTTCTACTTACTCTGGCTTTTCTTGTTGCCTTTTTTCTATTCCTTTAAATTGTAGTGTTAGGTACCTTATTACCAGTTTTCCTTGTTTCTTGAGGTAGGCCTGTCATGCTTTGAACTTCCCTCTTAGGACTGCTTTCATTGTGTTCTGTAGATTTTGGATTGTTTTTGTACATTTTCATTTGTTTCCAGAATTTTTTTATTTCTTCTTTGATATCTTTGATATTCAATTCTTTATTTAATAGCATGCTATTTAGCCTCCGTGTTTTTTATTGTTTTTACTATAGTTGATTTCTAATTTTATGTCATTGCAAATTGAGAATATGCTTGTTATAATATCAATATTCTTGAATTTGTAGATACTTAGCCTGTGCCCTTTTATGTGGTATATCTTTGACAATGTCCTGTGTGCACTTGAGAAGAATGTATATTCCATAGCTTTAGGGTGAAATGTTCTCAAAATGTCAACTAATTCCATCTGATCTAGTGAGTCATTTAGGCTTGCTGTTTCTTTGTTGATTTTTTTGTTTAGAGGATTTACCCAGTGATGTCAATGGGGTATTAAAGTCCTCTACTGTGACTGTATTGCTATTGTTCTCTCCCTTGATATCTTTCATAAGTTTGTGTGTTTTTTTAATGTATTTAGATGCTCCTGTATTGGGTACATATATGTTTACCAGAGTTATATCCCCTTGTTGAATTGCTCCCTTTAGTTTAATGAAGTGACCCTCCTTATCTCTTTTTATGGCCTTCACTTTGAAGTCTAATTTGTCAGATATAAGTATTTCTACCCCAGCTTTTTTTTTTTTCATTTGCATTTGCCTGAAATGTTTTTTCCATCCCTTCACTTTCAGTCCATGTGAGTTCTTTGTTCTGAAGTGGGTATCTTATAGAAAACATATATATGGGTCATGTTTTCTTACCCATTTGGCTACCCTGTGCCTTTTGATTGGATCATTTAATCCATTTACACTTAAGTTTATTAGTGATAGGAACTTGTTTGTTGCCATTTTTATTCTTTATGCCTGTGTTCCTTCTTCCCTTTCTATTTCTTCTCTTTATAGCATTTCTTGCATTACTGGTTTGTTGGTAATAAGTTCCCTTAGCCTATTTTCATCTGCAAAGCTCCTGATTTCACCATCAATTTTTAATGATATTTTTGCTGGAGAGAGTATTCTTGGATTCAGTCCCTAGTTTTGCATAACTTTGTATATTTCATTCCGTTACCGTCTGGCCTGATGTGTTTCTGTTGCAAAATCATTTGATAGTCTAATGGGAGTTCCCTTGTAGGTAACTTTCTGTCTCTCTCTGGTAGCCTTTAAGATTCTTACTTTGGCCCTGGCCAGTTTGGCTTAGTAGTTAGAGCATCAACCTGTGGACTGAAGGGTCCCAGGTATGATTCTGGCCAACAGCACATACCCATGTTGCGGGCTTGATCCCCCACTAGGGGGTGTGCAGGAGGCAGCCAGTAGATGATTCTCTGTCATCAGTGATGTTTCTGTCTCTCTCTCCCTCTCCCTTCCTCTCTGAAGTCAATAAAGCAATATACATTTTTTTTTTTAAAGATTCTTACTTTGTCACTGATGTTTGTCAATTTAATTGCAATGTGTCTTTGTGTCAGCCTTTTTGGGTTCATCTTGTTTGGGACTATGTGTGCTTCTTGGACTTGTGTGGCTTTTTTCATCCCAAATTCAGGGATGTTTTCTGTTAGTTCTTCAAACAGGTTTTCTGTTCCTTGCTCAGATTCCTTTCTTTCTGGCCCTGTATTATGCAGATGTTGTTTCATTTCATGTCCTAAAGTTCTCTTAGACTCTCTTTTTAATTTTTTTTTTTTCACTTGCTGCTGTCTTGGGTATTTTTTTCTATCTTGTCTTCAAACTCACTGATTCTGTCCTCAGCTTCTTCTAGTCTACTGCTGAAGCCTTCCATTGTGGTTTTTGTTGTTATTTTGTTATTGTTTAAAGTATTACATATGTCTCCTTTTTCACCGGTTGACCACCCCCCACACCATTGTGATCTTTATTGCAGTTACTCTAGATCATTCTTCATTTCCTCTTGATTCGTATACATGTTGGTGAATTTTCATCCAGCCTTTTCAGCATTGTTATAACCATTTGCTCTGAATTCTTTTTCTGACAATTTTCTTGCCTACATTTTATTTTATTTTATTTTTAAAGAGAGGGTGGATCTTTTTTTTTAACATATTTTATTGATTTTTCACAGAGGAAAGGAGAGGCACAGAGAGCCAAAAACATTGGTGAGAGAGAAACATCAATCAGCTGCTTCTTGCACACCCTCCACTGGGGATGCACCCACAACCTAGGTACATGCCCTTGACTAGAACCGAACCTGGGACCCTTCAGTCCACAGGCCGCTGCTCCATCCATTGAGCCAAACCAGCTAGGGCACCTCCATTTTATTTATTTCCTTTTCTGGTGATTCCTACTTTTCATTCCTATGGGGGTTGTTTCTTTGTCTTCCATTTTTTTGCTGTTCCTTTGTATTTCTTTTTATATATTAGATTAAAATGCTATGCCACCCAGATTTTTGTGGTTTGTCTTATATAGTATATGTTTTGTGGGACCCAGTGGTGCAGTATTTCAGGTCTTCTTGGCTTGGCATTCTAAGGATGCTCCTTACTTGAGATATTTGAGTTCTCTTGGTGTAGTTGGGTTTTGGGGTCTTGAGTGTTATTATCCCATTTGTGGATGGAGTTTCCTCTCAAGGTGTCTAGTTATGTCACTTTCTCTCCACCACATTGTACCAATCATTGTGGAGGTTTTGACTGAAGAGCACAAAGTAAAACTCGACAAGACATGACACAAATGGAACAAAACATGACACCAATAACCCCAATAAAAGTGTCCACCAGAGAAAAGAGAATTAGAAGAGAGAAAAGAGAGTGAAGATGTTATAGAGAAAAGAAAAAAAAATGAAAGGGAAAAATATATATGGGGAGAAAACACACAAAACAAACAAATAAACCCAAAAATGCAAACAACAAACATCTAACAAAAGTGTGTGTGTGGGTGTGTGTGTCGGGGGAGACAGAATCTGTACAGACAGAGCTTATATACAGAAAATAAGGTTAAAGAATTAGATGAATAAAGGAAGAAGCATGATTCAATATAGAGGAGGTAGAAAGAGAATAAGTGGATAAGAAGGAAAAGAAATTAAAAAAAACACTATTATTAATTGATTTATTTATTCTGTGTGTTTTTTTTTTGTTGTTGTTTTTTAAGGAGCATAGAGGAGTGAGCAGTTAGGCTTGAGTTTAGTGAGTGAAACTAATTAAACAATTAGGAGAAGAAAAGAGCAAGAGAGTTGAGGAAAACAAAAGCATAAAAAAATGAATAGCAAAGAAAGAGAAAAGAGAAGGGAGCATGGACTAGCAGGGGAGCGGAAATTAGATATATGCATGAGCAAACAGAGACTACAATTATAATAATCTATCAATAAAGCAGATAAAGAATATCAATTTTAACAAGGGGTAAAAAGAAAGGAAAGAGAAAAACTAAAGCAGGGACAAGAGAAGAAAATACAGTATGAAAAAGGGAAAAGTGAGGAAGAAAAAGGTGAAAATGGAAATGAATAAGATACAATAAAGTAATAATAAAAATAAAAATAGAATAAATAAAAATAATACTAAAAATTTTTTTTAATAAAAGATAAAAATAAACTGTTGTTCACTTCAGCCAAAGTTTTAATACCCCATTTGGGTGGGTTTAAGACTCCACTCTTTGTTCTGTGTGCCACTTCTGAGTTTCCTGTTAGTTAAGTGCTGACCACTGTCAGGGACTCTTTGGCATTCAGCACCATGTTGCAATTCCAAGCAATCCACCACTCCCATGTTTGTGTTTGTCTCCACAGGCTTTGACTCAAGCAAGCAAGACCAATATGCCCATTTTGCCTGTCTGCCAGCTGTCAATCTTAATCACTCAAGCATCTGTTTCTGACAGGGCTTTAGGTGGGGTGTGCTGTATCACTTTCTGGGACAGAATGGCCCTTCTTCCAACCGAGTCCCTGAGGGCTCTTTGGGGCTATTCAGAGGCGTTGTTTACTTTGTGAAGCTCAGGATGCATTCATGTTGTGGCAGGCTGTATTAGCTGTCTTGAGGCTGCTGGGAGGTGTTGCTTCTTCAGGAGAGAAATGGCCACTTATGTTTGGAGGGTCACAAATGTTTCAGAGCCCAATTCCTGGTCACTTCTCCCTCCACAGCCTCTTCCCACACTCCACAAGCCTGAACCTCTACCTGCACCACAGCCTCAGGTGAGTGAAATTGTAAGGTCCTATGAAATGGGTTTAGCAAATAAAACAAAGGCAAAACAAAGGCAAAATAGCCATGCAAGTCTGAGTTTCTCCCCTCTTCCCACACCCCACCCCCACCCTGGCATTGTGCTTCTCAGGCAGCTCTTTAGGCTGCCTTTCTGGGCCCAGCCTCATGGGAATCTGGACTTAGATCCAGATTCCCCAGCTGTCAGAAGCCCTGTGGACTTCCCTTTCATAGTCAGACATAGAGGCCAGGTGCATGAAACTCATGCACTGGGGTGGGGTGTCCCTCAGCCCAGTCTGCACCCTCTCCAATCAGGCTTAAACTGGCAGTCGGACATCCCTCTCACAATCCGGTACTGCTGGCTCCTGATTATTCGCCTGCCTGCCTGCCTAATTGCCCCTAACCACTTCTGCCTGCCAGCCTGATTGCCCCCAACTACCCTCCCCTGCAGGCCTGATTGCCTCCAACTGCCCTCCCCTGCTGGCCTGGTCACACCCAACTGCCCTCCCCTGCTGGCCTGATCTTGCCCCCGATTGCCTTCTCCTGCCAGCCCGATGGCCCCCAACTGTCCTCCCCTGATCTTGTGACAACATGGAGCGACCATCTTGTGATGACAAGAGGGCAAGACACCACCTAGGCTCTTATTAGTATAGATAGTATGCTTGTACCCAAGGGATGCAGCCTTGGTGCAGTGCAGCTTCCTCCTGACCCACTAGGCTCCATGGTCACAGGTCTCTATTCAAACCAGATCTCCAATCCTTCCATTCTCTAGGCACCTTCTGCCTTCCCAGCTGTGAATCATCTCCCCAGCTGTGTCTAATTCATTAATTCTGTGTGGATGCTCTCCAGTTTAGTTGCTCCTCCTTTTCTTGCTCTGGGACAAGGCGCAGGACACATCTGCCTATTCAGCTATTTTCTCTCTCCCACCCAATATCTTTTAATTGGAGAAGATAGTCCATTTCCATTTAAAGTAAGAACTGATAGGGATGTGCTTATTGTCATTTTGTTGTTTCAAGGCTGTTTTTGTTATTCCTCTCTGTTCCTTTATTCTTCTCTTTCTCTCCTGCCTTGTGTTTTAATAGCTTTCCTTAATATTATGTTTAGATTGCCTTCACGTTTTCTTTTTTTGTATTTACTATATTTCTTTTTACTTGTGGTTACTATAAGGTGTATATATAATATCATGTGTATGTAACAGTTTTTTAAAGTTATAGCAAGTTAAATTTGAAAACCTTTCAAAGGTTTATATTTTTACTCCTCTCCCATATTTTATATTTTGATGACACATTTTACATCTCAATATTTTATGTAGATTCCAACATGGTATCTGGAAGGAGCAGAGTGAGAAGGTGAGTGAGTGAATGAGAGGGCAAGTGTGCGGACGTGTGGAGGGTATGTGTGAGGATCAGTCTGATGGAACATGGGAGACCCTGGGGTGGGCTTCCGCTTGGAGACCTTGTCATCTGGAAGGTTTTATAAGATCCTCCTGGGGAGAAGGCTGCAGGGAGTGGCTAGGTGCCCAGCTTTTCCACCACCCAGACTCATCAAAGCCTGGGCCAAACCCATACGCACCTTGCTTCAGACCTCATGCGCCCACAAGGACACAGCCCAGATCCTGCGCACCCAATGTGGACACCACCAGGACCAGCATGCTGGCAGCAGACACAGGACACCCATCCCAACCCTGCACTTTTAATGGGGACCCAGCCTGGACCCCATGTGACTACCATTCAGAGGCCACTGACCCAGCAAAACTCATGCCCCCACTGTAGACTAACACACTGTCACTGCCACTGTGCTGCCACCACCACCCTGGAGCCCAGCTTCTCAGCTCCACCATCAGGGCAAGAACTGGGCTGAGGGCTGGGGAAGTGGTTGTAGCTTCCCTTGCCCTGGACAAACCCGGGCAGAACTCAGGACCTGAGGAGATTGAAAAGGCTAAAAATCTGTGGGTGAGATGGGAGTCTCAATGACTGGGACTGAGAGAGGAGGCCCCAAGGGCATATAGAGACTGCAGCGTGGGTGCATAAGTGAAAGCCTGGGGCTGAAGTGCCTGGATAGAGTAGTGCTAGCACCCTGGCATTGTGAAGCCTGGGAAGCTCCTCCTGATAAGTGGGAAGGGCCTCACAGTGAAGCTCAGAGCCAGCCTCCAAGGGAGGTTTCTAAAAAATACACTGGCCTTGAATCTGGGGAGACCATTTATTTCTTGGAGGAACTCATCCTGGTGAGCAGAAAGGTGACTGGACAGTAGGATCAGGAAGGATAATCAGCCCTGTCCACCTGGAACAAGGGGAGGCTCCATCTTTCCTGGAAAAAGAGCTGCTTCTGAACTCACCTTCTGAGACCAGAGGCAAGGGGAAACAGACAATGGATGTAAATATATGCCCCTGCAGGTTACAGAGAGGAGGTGTCGGCAAACCAGACAGAGTTGAGGCATTGGAAGGAGAAGAAGGGCCTTGCCCTCCCTTCTACAAACAATTGGCACCACCCTCAACAGGAGTCTGATGAAACCATCCCAGCCAAACCCAGTATTCCCCCACAGAGCCCAGCTCCATGGAGAATAGCTCAGAACAGGAACTCTCAAGGTGTGAGACCCGAGGCAGATCCAGCTTCTGAGCTAAGGAGGCCGCCCCTGCTGGACTATTAGGGGTTTCAACCTATCAGACCTCAATCAGGTGGCCCAGTACCAGAAAGGGACAGTGACTCACATTTACCTGCACTAGAGAAGCTCCCAGGAGGCCAAGGATAGATACACCAAGGGACCAGATTCAACATCAGAGCAAAATTTAGTGAGCTCCACCAAAAGCAGACGCAAAGTTTTTTTAATGTGTGAGTGTGATTGCCTTTATCTGTGTGTGTGTGTGTGTGTGTGTGTGTGTGTGTGTGTGTGTGTGGTTTTATGTTTTTGTTTGGTTTATTCCCCTTTTTTCTTTCTTCTCTCTTATCTTACATATCTCTAATTTCTCTCTTTCCTTTGATTCTATTCTCTTTTTATTGTTATTAATTTTTCTTATTTTATTTCTTTCTTCATTCCTCCTTTAGTTCCATTTTAGTTTTCCTATCTATATATTAACATATTCATTATTACTATGTTTTAAATTCATTATTATTATTCCATTTATTTTCTAGTTCTTTTGCTTTTTTATTCCTACACTAGTCTTTAACTTTCTTTTTGCTTCCATATAGCCCTTCATCTTCTTCTTTTTTTAAAAAATATATTTTATTGATTTTTTACAGAGAGTAAGGGAGAGGATAGAGTTAGAAACATCAATGAGAAAGACACATCGATCAGCTAGCTCCTGCACACCCCCTTCTGGGCATGTGCCTGTAACCAAGGTACATGCCCTTGACCAGAATCGAACCTGGGACCCTTCAGTCCACAGGCCGACACTCTATCCACTGAGCCAAACCAGTTAGGGCCCTTTTTCTTCTTCTTCTTTCTCCCTTCTTCACTATTTCCCCTCTAATTTTTTGACCTGGTATCTTTTAGTATCTTTTTAATTGTTTCTTTGCTTTGCTTTTTCTTCTGTTCCTTGTTTAGTCTTTCCTGTTGTTGTTGCTTTGCATAGCTTTATTTTTAAGTGTTTTTGATTCAGCCCTATTGTGTCTTGTTCTGTTCTGTCAGTACCTATATAACAGCTGGCAGGACAAGGTTGGTGTTGAATTACACCAGCAACAAGTCAGAGGGGAGATCACTCCTACTAACAGGACATCAACAATCAAGTCCCAATCACAACAGGAGAGCACAAATAATGCACACAAAGGGCAGTCCCAGAGCATCCAACTCAGGAAATCAAAAAGACTGCATCACTGGATCCCTCAAGAAACTTTACACATAGGGCCATCTAATAAAGATTAGGAGACATAACAGTTCAATGTAATACATATAAACAAATACTAAGAGACAGCTAGAATGAGGAAACAAATAAACAATCCCCAAATGAAGGAAAAGAACAAATCTCCAGCCTTAGCTGGTTTTGCACAATGAATAGATCATTGGCTTGTGAATAAAGGGTACCAGGTTCAATTCCAGTCAAGGGTACATGTCCAGGTTGCAGGAGGCAGCCAAGCAATGATTCTCTCTCATCATTGATGTTTATATATCTCTCTCCTTCTCTAAAATCAATAAAAATATATATCTAAAAAAGGAATCTCCAGAAAAATAACTATCTAAAAGGGAGTTTAAACACAGAGTTTAAAGCAATAGTTATAAAGATGCTTAAGAAACTTATGCAAATTACAACAGTATGAAAAGCGAAATAGAGGCCATGAACAAGAACCAGACAGAAATAGGAATGATATATCTGACATGAAGAATACACTGGAAGGAATTAAACGTAGATTGGATGAAGCAGAGGATCAAATCCATGATTTGGAAGGCCAGGTAGAAATGAATACCCAATTACATCAGCAAATAGAAAAAAGAATTAAAAAGCAGAAAGATAGCTTAAGGGAGCTTTGGGACAACATGAAATGTAACAATATTCACATTACACAAACACCAGAAAGGGCAGAGGATAATTAAGGAACAGAGAACCTGTTTAAAGAAACAATGACATTTTCTTTCACCCAACCTGATGAAAGAAAATGTCATACAAGTTCAGGAGGCACAGAGAGTCCCAATAAAGAGGAACCCAAAGAGACCCACACCAAGAAACAGCATAATTAAAATGCAAATGTTAAAGACAAATAAAAATTCTTAAAAGCATCATGATAGAGACAGAAAATTATATACAAAGGAGTTATCATTAGAATTTCAACTGAGTTCTCAAGAGAAACACTTCAGGCCAGAAGGGAGTGGCATGAAGTACATGAAGTAATGAAAAGCAAGGACTTAAATCCAAGGGTACCGTATCCACTGAGGCTATTTAATGCTAAAGGTAAAATAAAAAGCTTTCCAAACAAAAAAAGGTTAAAGGAGTACATTACCACCAAACTAGCAATGCAAGGAATGTTAAAAGGACTGCTTTAAGAAGAAGAAGAAAGGAAGGAGAGATAGGGATTAAAGGAATAAAGAAAATAAAAATGGCAATAAATAAATACCTAGCTATAATAACCTTAAATATAAATGAATTTAATACTTTAGTCAAAAGACATAGGTGACAGAATTGGTAATAAAACATGACCCATATATATGCTGTCTACAAGAGAACCACCTCAGAACAAAAGATACATATAAACTAAAAGTGAAGGGATGGAAAAAAATACTCCATGTAAATGAAAATGAATAAAAAAGCTGGAGTAACAGAACTCACTTCTGACAAAATAGACTTCCAAACAAAGGCCATAACAAGAGACAAAGAAGGACACTACATAATACTAAATGGAATGATTTAACCAGAAAATATAATATTTGCACCCAATAAAGGAGCACCTAAATATATATATATATATTGATGGAAGGGAGAGATTGGAAGTAATAGTCATAGTAGGGGACTTTAACCTCCTGCCTACTTCACTAGACAGATCTTCCAGACCAAAAATAAAAAAACACAAACAAACAAACAAAAAAACAACAACAAAGAAACAGAGGCATTAAATGACAAACTAGATCAGATGGGTCTAACTGATATTTACAGACTACCAGTATTTCTCCCAAAGCAACAGAATATACATTCTTCGCAAGGGCACATGGGACATTCTCAAAGATAGACCACATGTTAGAACACAAACAAGTCTCTAAAAATTCAAGAAGATAGATATAATACCAAGTGTATCTTCTCAAATCAGAATGGCATAACATTAGAAATCAACTACAATTAAAAAAAAACACTAAAAATAAAAGTCAAATATATGGAGGCTAAATAAAATGTTGTTAAACAATGAACGAGTTGCCAATGAGATCAAGCACAAAATAAAAAGCTTCCTGGGAACAAATGAAAATAATCACACAACCACTCAAAACTTATAGGACACTATGAAAGCAGTCCTAAGAGGGAACTTCATAGCATTACAGCCCTACTTCAAAAAATAAGAAAAAAAAATAAACTATTTAACCCTACAACTAAACGAATTAGAAAGAGCAACAAAAGCCCAGAGGAAATAAAAGGAAGCAAATAATAAAACTCAGAGTGAAGATTAAGGTCATAGAGGCTAAAAATACTTTACAAAATATCAATGAATTCAAGAACTGGTTCTTTGAAAACATAAAGCAGATTGATTAATTCTTAGCCAGACTCATGAAGAAACAAAGAGAGATGACCCAAATAAACAAAATCAGAAATTAAAGAGGTGATATAACAATGGACATCACAGAAATATGATGAACAACTATATGCCAACAAACTGGACAATGTGATGAAATGGATGAATTTCTAGTAACATACAATCTGCCAAAATTCAATCAGGAAGAAAAAGAAAATCTGGATAAGACAATAACAACTGATAAAATTGCAGTGCTTTAAAAACTCCCAGCAAACAAAACTCCTGGGCTTGATGGATTTACAGGAGAATTTTACTAAACATTCAAAGAAAAAACACATACCCTCCTCAAATTACTCTAAAAAATTCAAGAGGAAGGAATACTTCCAAGCTCTTTATGCAAAGAAAGCATTATTCCAATCCCAAAACCAGATAAAGCCACTACAAAGAAAGGAAATTACAGGACAATAACTTTGATGAACACAGATTCTATAACCCTCAACAAAATAGTAACAAATCAATCTAGCAATATACTAAAAAGATCATACATGATGATTAAGAGGGATTTATTCCAGGGATGCAAGGTTGTACAATATTCACAAATCAACAAAGATGATACATCACATAAACAAAATGAAAGATAAAAATTACATGATCATATTAATAGATGCAGAAAAAGCATTCAACAAAATCCAACACCAATTTTTGATAAAAACTCTCAGCTATTTGGAACTAGATGGGTCTTACATCAACATTATGAAGGCCATATATGACAAATCTATAGCCAACATCAAACTCAATGGGCAAAAACTAAATCTTTTCCTTTAAGAACAGAAATAAGACAAGGATGTCCACTTTCACCACTCTTATTCAACACTATACTGGAATTCCTAGTCACAGTGATCAGACATGAAGAAGAAATAAAAGGCATCCAAATCAGAAAGGAGAAAATAAAACCCTCATTATTTGCAGATGACATGATATTGTACATATACAATCCTAAAGACTCCACCAGGAAACTACAAGACTTAATAAATGAATTCAGCAGGGTAACAGGATATAAAAACAATATCCAGAAATTGATAGCATTTATACAACAATAATAAACTCTCAGAAAGAGAAACAAAAAATATCTCATTTACCATTGCAACAACACAAAAAATAACATACCTATACCTAGGAATAAACTTAACCAGGAAGGTAAAAGACATGTACTTGAAAAAGTATAGGTCATTGAAAAAAGAAACAGAGGAAGATATGAAGAAATGGAAGCATATACTGTGTTCATGGATTGGAAGAATTAACATAATTTAAGTGTCTATGCAATCCATACAATCAACACAAGTCCTATTAGTATTCTAATGACATACTTCACAGAACTAGAACAAATATTCCAGAAATTTATATAGAACCATAAAAGATCCCCAATAGCTTCAACAATCTTAAGAAAAGGGAACAAAATTAAATGGATCACAATACCTGATATCAAATGATGCTATAAGGCCATTATAATCAAAACAGCCTGGTACTGGCACAAGAATAGCCATAGAGACCAACAGAACAGTACAGAGACCACAGAAATTGACCCAACACATTATTCTCAATTAATATTTGACCAAGGAGGCAAGAACATACAATAGAGTAAAGACAGTCTCTTCAACAACCAGTGCTGGGAAACTGGACAGACATATGCAAAAAGATGAAAACAGACCACCTATTTACACCGTACACAAAAAATAAACTCCAAATCAATAAATACTTAAATGTAAGCCATGAAAATCCTAGAAGAAAACATCAGCAGTAAAATCTCAGACATGTAACCTACCATAATTTTCATAAATACATCTCCTTGGACAAGGAAAACATAAACAAATGGGATTACATAAAAATAAAAAGCATTTGCATAGCAAAAGAAACCACCATCAAAATGAAAAGGGAACCAATAGTATTGGAGAACATATTTGCCAATGATACATCTGATAAGGGGTTAATCTCCAAAATACATAAAGTACACATACAATTTAACAAAAGGAAGACAAACAATCCATTTTAAAAATGGATAGAGGACCTGAATAGACCTTTCTCCAAAGTGGACATACAAATGGCCAAGATTAATATAAAAAAATGTTCAAAGTCACTAAGCATCAGAGAAATGTAAATTAAAACCACAATGAGATATCACCTCATATATTCTAGAGTGGCTATCATCAATAAATCAATGAACAATAAATGCTGGTGAGGCTGTGGAGAAAAGGCAATCCTAGTACACTGCTGGGGGAATTCAGATTGGTCCAGCCACTCTGGAAAACAGTATGGGGTTTCCTGTAAAAATTTATAATGGAACTGCTGTTTAATCCAATCTCATACTATTGGGAATATATCTTAAAAAAACCAGAAACACCAATCAGAAAGAATACATGCACTCCTATGTCTGCCGTGACCTGCACAGCTAGAGAGAGAGAGACCTGAGGAGAGGTGACTGGAGATTAAGAAAGACACAGAGACATTATTCAAGTTAAGCTGGGACCAGGTGGGACACTGTTCTCAGATGGAGAGACAGTAACACAGAGCAGCAAAGTGCATTTATTATATACAGCATGATATCAGGAAGTAAGGGAAGTTATGTTAAGTCCTACATCCTCAGCTACAGGTTTGCATGGTTAAAGGTTACGCTGTTTTCCTCATTCTTGTGGCTTCTAATAATTGTCAGGCCTGGCTGAACCCAGATAATGGTATCTGCCAGGCTTGCTGAACCCAGACAATGGTATCCGTCCCTGGCGCCTGAGCTAAGGTCTGGACTGAGGACATTTCTTTGCCTAGGGCAAGGAAAGCTTCCAGGGCATGGCTTTGCTGACACTGCAGGATGAGCTGACAACTTTTGCTCAGGAGCTCTCCCAGGTGCTCTCCACACCTATGTTCATAGCAGCATGATTTACTATAGCTAAGATTTGGAAACAGCCTAAGTGCCCATCAGCAGATGAACAGATATAAAAACCTGTGGTACATATACACAATGGAACACTATGCAGCTGTCAAAAAGAGGGATCTCTTACCCTTTCTGACAGCATAGTTATCATTCTGGACCTGAAGATAATATGCTAAGTACAATAAGCCAATTAGAGAAAGACAAATATCATATGATCTCACTTACTTGTGGAATCTAATGAACAAAATGAATTGACCAACAAAATAAGACCCAAAGCATAGAAGCATATAAAAAAACTGGTATACATTGATAGGGGGGGGGGGGTTAGAGGGATGAGGAGAGATCAACCAAAGAACTCATAGGAATAGCCCATTAATAGGAACAATAGAGTAGTAAAGACCTGAGTATGGGGGGTAGCTAGGGGCTGGATGGAGGGAGGTAAAGAGGGGATGGGAGATGGGAGATATCTGTAATACTGTCCAAAAAAAAAAAAATATATATATATATATATATATATATATATATGTTGAGATAAAGACAGTGAAAAATACTTTATGTATTACTTAACTTGTATTTTTTAGTAATTTTACTACTTTTGTTTTTTACCCTTCTATATTCTTTATGAGTGATTGATCCCATTTGTTTATTATTATTATTTATTATTCATTTACCTTGTCCAGTATGGTTTGAAAAAAATAGTTTTTAATTTTTAAGATTATATTTTTCTCTTATTTTTTCAGAAGAATAATATAATCCCACAATTTTCATTTAATTGTGCTCACAAAAAAAATAATGATAAAAACCCTCTTTGGTTCAGCAACACTTAGAATATTTTAAAATATTTATAATATTTTATTATCACAACTAGAGGCCCGATGCATGAAATTTGTGCAAGGGGCTCATCCCTCACAGCCCCTTGCAGCCCCAGAAGGTCATCCAAAAGGTCTTTCAGACAGTCATTCTGCTGTTCAGTCTAATTAGCATATTAGCTCTATATTATATAGTATGAAAAATTTCAAAATAATGATGTTCTGATTTCTTTCTTGGCACAAAAATGTTTCCTAATTGCTTTTGTAGTGTTTGGTATTCTCTTTATACAAATTATCTTTATAAGAATGTCCATTGTATTACTGGTATTTTATATCCTCCAAAACTTATTGCCTTTACCTAACACATTTGAAAGCATTTTTGCTTTAAACTGATTCTAAAGAGCTGATGCTTGGCGGTTTGTTTTGTTGTCTCTATTGCAGGCCAAATATATTGTTTCAGGTGCTATAAAATACTTTGAAAGATCTAATACAACAGTGTAACATAGACTGAATTGCCCCTAAATATGTCAATATAAGTAACTGGTGAGTTAAGCTAGAGTATCCTCTTCTCTAGGATGAGCCACACTAAAATCAATCAATTTAGATTTGAATGAGGAATTATGCAATTTTCAAGGTCATTAATTATTTTCTCTCACAATCCATATGGTATAATATTCTCTTCTGGATCTTGTGAAGGCTTGAAAATAAGCATAACATTTTACAAATTTAACACAGAAATGTTTGCCTCTTCACATAAAACAATAAAGATGGTACAAATCATAAAAAAATATAAAGAAAAGGTGATGACATACAAAATAGTAATAAACATTCACCACACCACCACCAGCACTCATTGTGTCTATCATTAGGTATTCATGTGTCAAGTACTTGCTCACTGTTCTCTCTCTCTCCTTCTCTCAGCAGAGAGATAAGGATATATCTATACCTCCCAAATATATTTATATCTCACAAGTATAAAGTAAGTATAATATATAATATAAAAATAAGTGCCTCATGTATGCAAGATTTAAAACTGCATATGTATAACATATAATATACCTTTATATAATATACACATATGATTTATGAGGAAACTGTTATATCTCTTTCACATAGAAAACAGATGGGGAGGCAGAGATATTTTATCTTCTTCTATGATCAAAGGATGTCTTATGGACATGCATTTTAATGCAATTATAAGGCCCAGTGAATATTATGAAAGTATTCATGCATTTTGTCTTCTAAACTCTTTGATAACATTGCTTATAAAGAGGTCCCTAGTTGATAAATAAGATAATGATCCTATTCTAGAAAAAAAAATCCTACCACTGTTATTTATCATAATTCTAAATATTATCATGAAATCTACTGTATTTCTGACTAAAAAGAATTTTAATAGTTGAAAGAATATCAAGAGAATAACATTTTATGGTACATGAAAATTATACAGAATTCAAACTTTAAATTTCATAAATGAAGTTTCATTGAAGGATAGCCATACCCATTGATTTACATATTGCATGTGGTTGCTTTCAAGTGACAATACTAGAATTGATTACTTATGACAAAGGCAGTCTAGCTAACAGAGACAAAATATTACTCCCCCTTTACAACAAGTTTGCTGATCCCTGGAACTACAACATGCTGACTTTCTTTTTTTTTAAATATTATTTTATTGATTTTTTACAGAGAGGAATGGAGAGGGATAGAGAGTCAGAAACATTGATGAAAAAGAAACATTGATTAGCTGCCTCTTGCACACCACCCACTGGGGATGTACCCGCATCCAAGGTACATGCCCTTGACTGGAATCAAACCTGGGACCTTTTAGTCCACAGGCCAGTGCTCTATCCACTGAGCCAAACCAGTTAGGGCAACATACTGACTTTCAAGAACACCAGTTAGTAGCACGCAAAACTTGGTGAGGACTGTCATATTCAAACTAGGTCACACATGGGTCAGTAAAGATGGATTAACTATCTTCCTTATATACATTCCAACTTTTTTCAAGTTGTAGATGCTGCAATATGGTAGAGAATGCTCAGCCGTTTTCAATAATAGGCACCACGTTTCTGCTTACAGAAAATTAATGCATGTGTTTAGGAATCACTAAGCAAACTGTAATTAACTAATAAAATGATGAAATATTTATAAGGAACAGGCAGAAAACAACAAATTAAGTATATTACAAAATAAACATATCACACTAAACCTTTTATTATCAAGATACATATTATTTTACAATTTTCATTCTGGCTTGTTAATTTTATTTAATTGCATCATATGCTATTTGGAGAGGAAGTGATTGTTTTTATTTGTGGCATTAAACCTTTATTCAGAATTAGCAAATTGAGAAACAATTTACATTTATATTTTTCTAAAGGCCCGGTGCACGAGATCTGTGCACTTGGTGGGGGGAGGGGCGGGGGTCCCTCAGCCCAGCCTGTGGCCTCTCACCCTCTGGGGATGTCCAATTGATGGCTTAGGCCCTTTCCCCAAAGGTAGTGGGCCTAACCCGTCAATCAGACATCCTTAGCAGAGCAGCTCCCATCACCACTGCTACACTTGACAACGAGCTTCTGGCTGAGCAGTGCTCCCCCAGTGGGAGTGCACTGATCACCAGGGGGCAGCTCGTGCGTTGAGCATCTGCTCCCTGGAGGTAAGTGTGCATCATAGGGACCAGGCTTCCGCAGTTCAGTCGATTTGCATATTAGCCTTTTATCATATAGGATTGGGGGTATTATATTGAATATACATTACAAATAAAAACATACAATATAAGTCTTAAGGGAGAAATAGTAGTTGATTTGTATTTACGTTTTTTAATACTTAATTCCAATGTGATAAATATTGAACTTCAAATATATATATAAATATATATATATATTTATATATATATATATATATATATATATATATATATATTACCTGCAAATTAAAGGCACTATTTTATTATAGGCAAACACAGAAGAATATAAATTATTCAATAAATATTCTCTCTTTCTAAAGTGATAAGATTCTGTTTGCTTACAGCTTTAATTCTGAAGGTTTATTAGTTTAATATCTGGGTTATGTTTTTTGAATAAATTGCCAGACTGAATTTTTAGAAAAGAAAAAATACAAAAGAAGGCGAATAAATGAGGGACCCAAAGAGTAGTACTATTTTTCTTCAAAATTAGTATGTGGTTAATGCTGGTGGTCTTAATCTGGCATCTAGAAGGGTTCAGGAAACCTGGTGAAGGGGCTGTGCGCAAATTAAATAAGAGTCCATAGATGAAACATAATTTTGAAAGGCATTGGGGAGGAGTGTTGCAGAAGTACTTGGCTGAAGAAACCAAGCTCTCCTTGCCTCAGGACCCCTTGATTTTTATTAATACAATTTGTTCTAAGGCAAGGTGGAGATACACACATCAAAGGGTAGGGCTTCGTACAGAAGCATTGTCAGATTGGGGTATTGCCTTTGGCTGTTCAGGTGTCTGGCTAACATGTAGATTAAGATGCCCTTAGCTGTCTGGCAGCAAGCAATCATCCTTTTCTGGTTTGGGGAAATGTTTTCAGCCATTCCCAACAGGCGATAGCATATGCGACTCAGCCCTTGTTGAGTCCCCAAGTTCCATCAACCTTTTGATGAAACTCTTGCCATTATGACATGCTGGATTTGGCTTCTGGCATCTAACCCTTTTTGATTTTTTAAATTTAACAAGAATGTATGTTTTAAGATTTTTAAATTCTATGGAAAGGATAGAGTTCTATCAAGTCCCTTTAAATTGTTGTCAGGCATTAAAGGGATCAGCATGCAGTCAGTTTCTATCTGGGCCAACAGTTCTTTGAGTCCCAATTTCAATGTCCAATAGTTTTGAGTCCCAATTTCAATGTCCAACAGTTCCTTATGTGTACATGTCAGCAATGATATTTCAGTCTGGATGGTGGACAAATAGTGGCAATGCAGGTCTGACCTTCTCTGGTTTGGTCCTGGGCAACCTGTAGGATTGCACAGCTGCTGACAGCTAGTATGGCAAGGCGTCTTCATCATCTTCATTTCTGGACTGTTTCTCCTCTTGTCTTGGGGGCCACTGTTATTTCTGTGGCTGGAGCAGTCCAGTCAGTTCCTCTCTGGGATCCATTGTTGCAGGAATCCACATGGGCTTGGAGGAGTTTTCTGGAAATATACAAACATATTCTCAAACAAAGGTTAATAAAGGAATCGTTTCTATAAATTATACTTGGGATCCTTTTTATTTTTGCCCAAATGATTTTCCTTTGGCTTATTATGACACCATGTGTGTTTTCATGGTTTCTTGCTATCAGCATTACAAATGAAAAATAATTTTCAAAGTAAAAAAATTAAAGCAATTAAGGCTTGATGTAATTTTCTTACAGGATATTTTTATACTATCCCCCCCTTTTTTATTTAAATATTAGGAGGCTTTTGGAAATTTTATAACACAGTCTTGATAAATTTTAATTTTCTGCTCAGAAATATGACTGCTTTGGATTCATTGCATGTTAAGCAGTTTTTACTATGAGATGAACCATCAGTAAAAAAGTTAGTTAATACTTCAGGAACAGTTTGCTGCTCAGTACAATTAAGTTTTCTTGAATATTAACTTATTTCAATTAGTCAATTTAAATCAATGTAAAATAAGGTTAATGTTTTAACTTTACTTGTCCTAGGTTATGGACAGCAAATGACATTAGTTAAATTTCTGCAATTAGTCTTTGAGTAATTTTACATAAACTTTGTCAGGGAGGCAAAAACACAAGTTTCTTTTTTTTTTGGCTGGGTACAGTGAACTTTATTGATGGTGCACGACAAAGTAGGGCTCCCTACGCCCCTCCCCTTCTTCAGGGGGTCTGGGATGGAAACGGTGGCCAGGAGATTCTCAGTGTCGGGGCACTAATCTGGGGCAAGGACTCCCCAGCAGCGGAGGGCCTCTCTTCCTCTTGCTGGGGCTGGTGGTCCAGGGGGCTCTTACTCCTTGGAGGCCATGTGGACCATAAGGTCCACCACCCTGTTGCTGTAGCCAAATTCATTGTCGTACCAGGAAATGAGCTTGACAAAGTGGTCATTGAGGGCAATGCCAGCCCCAGCATCAAAGGTGGAGGAGTGGGTATCACTGTTAAAGTCGCAGGAGACAACCTGGTCCTCAGTATAGCCAAGGATGCCCTTGAGGAGGCCCTCTGACCCTTGCTTCACTACCTTCTTGATATCATTGTATTTGGCAGCTTTCTCCAGGCGGCAGGTCAGATCCACAACCGACACATTGGGGGTGGGGACAAGGAAGGCCATGTCAGTGAGCTTCCCATTCAGCTCAGGGATGACCTTGCCCACAGCTTTGGCAATGCCAGTAGAAGCAGGGATGATGTTCTGGGCAGCCCCTCGGCCATCACGCCACAGCTTCCCAGAGGGGCCATCCACGGTCTTCTGGGTGGCAGTGATGGCATGGACTGTGGTCATGAGCCCCTCCACAATGCCAAAGTTATCATGGATGACCTTGGCCAGGGGGGCCAAGCAGTTGGTGATGCAGGAGGCATTGCTGACAATCTTGAGGGAGTTGTCATACTTGTCATGGTTCACACCCATCACAAATATGGGGGCATCCGCAGAAGGGGCAGAGATGATGACCCTCTTGGCTCCGCCCTTCAAGTGAGCCCCAGCCTTCTCCATGGTAGTGAAGACACCGGTGGACTCCACAACATACTTAGCACCAGCATCACTCCATTTGATGTTGGCGGGATCTCGCTCCTGAAAGATGGAAATGGACTTCCCATTGATGACAATCTTCCCGTTCTCAGCCTTGACTGTGCCTTTGAACTTGCCATGAGTAGAATCATACTGGAACATGTAGACCATGTAGTTGAGGTCAATGAAGGGGTCATTGATGGCAACAATATCCACTTTACCAGAGTTAAAAGCAGCCCTGGTCACCAGGCGCCCAATGCGGCCAAATCCGTTCACTCCGACCTTCACCATCATGTCTCAGGGTTGTGGCTGCTGGCACAGTGCAGGAGGAGAGGCTGTCTGAGGAACAGGAGGAGCAGAGAGCCTATTTACTTTTCTTTATGAGGTCTAATATATTGACTTTTAATTATACCTTTTTAGACATTTGAAGGAAATATCTTTTTATTTCCTTCCAGAATAATTTTGAGGCCAGATTTTAGAGTTTTTCTTAAAAGTTTTTGTCTTTCTTGTTTACACCAAGCAACCTACAGGACTGCTGCTTGGATACTGAGTCATGTGGCCGAATAGCTATATTACAATGACTCTCCTTACATTATGTTGACTACTATTTATTATCAGATTTGGTACTTTACCATCTTTAGTTTGCCCTGTAAATATTAGTGGAAGAGATTTCAAAATTTTAAAATTTCTCCTTTTTATTAAATTTATAATTATATTTTTAAAGGGTATCCTCTTTGGCTTATTTGAATATACAGAGGGATTATGGGAGGTCTCACTAACTTTCTTAGATTTTACTTGGATTCAATTACTTATAAAAATATCGGCTTCTCATACAACATAATTTATATGAGTCCTTGATTATATTTTAAAAAGTGAATTTATAAAGTAATTAAAGTAGGTATCTTTATTAAAAAAGCAAAACAAGTAAATTCAGTAACTATTACATCTGATTCACAAGGCACAAACACTGCCTCCACCTCCAGCCTATTTAAAATAAAGGTACTAGAGACTTTTGTTATTAAAATTCTACTGTTGGATTTCAAGAAATATTTTGTTACTTTATTTTGCCCTACTGAGAGGCCAAAACCTTCATAACATTTAAAGTATATGTATATATAAAGTATATATGTATATGTAAAGTATATATGTATATAAGTAAAATATATTGATTAATTTTTATTTAATAAAGCATTCCACGTGATTTCAAGTATTTTAGATTGGCTAAATTCAAAAATATTTCCTTTAAGAAAAGAGAACAAATTCTTTGAATCACTCAAGGCCCTTGGAGTTTTTCAAGAATCATCCCTTGGTTATAGCCTTGAAATTTAACTTGGAAAAACCATCAAATATATATAAAAAGATTATAATACTTTTTATAATTATCTTAAGATATCAATTAAATTAAAACTGTTTTTTGTATTAAAAAATTTGGTTCAGATCACAGAATTAATCCTTCTTTTTTAATTAGACCAATGTTGAAATTTTACTACATGGACTATAATATATTTTACCTGCCTAATTTAAAAAAGACCATCTTTTTTTCTTTAAGAGATCCCTGCCATGGGAAATACTGTTTTTGGCTGGCAAGGGCTTAGCTGCATGACTTTTAAAATGGCCAATTTTTTTCTGCTGGGGGAAGTCCAGAAGCAAACCTGTAGGTATTCAAATGCAAAATTGTCACATTCCTTAGATTTCCCTGGGAAGCAAGCCTTGTTAATTAATAAAGGGTGTAGCCAGTTTTTATTTGAACTACTTAGATATTTATAATTAATACTAGAGGCCTGGTGCATGAAATTTGTGCACAGGGGGGTGTCCCTCAGTCCAACCTGAACCCTCTCCAATCTGGGACCCCTTGGGGGATGTCCGACTGCCCTCTCACAATCCAGGACTGCTGGCTCCCAACTGCTTGCCTGCCTGCCAGTCTGAACACTCCCTAACCACTCCCCTGGCAGCCTGATCAATGCCTAACTGCTCCCCTGCTGACCTGGTTGCTCCTAAGTGCCCTCCCCTGCCAGCCTGATGGCCCCTAAGTGCCCTCCCCTGCCAGCCTGATTGCCCCTAATGGCCTCTGCCTCAGCTCCCACCACTGTGGCTTTGTCCAGAAGGATGTCCGGATGGATGTCCAAAAGATTTCTGGTCTAATTAGCATATTACCCTTTTATTAGTATTTTATTAGTATAGATAACATATATGCCCCTAAAGACTTATATTAGTTTACATGTTTTAAATTATACAGTACATATTCAACCCTGTTTTGTTTTTTTCTAAATATATCTTATTGACATTTTTCAGGGAGAGGAAGGGAGAGGAAAAGAGAGATTGAAACATCGATGAGAGAGAAACATCAATCAGCTGCCTCTTGCACACCCCCAACTGGGAATGTGCCTGCAAACAAGGTACATGCCCTTGACTGGAATCAAACCTAGGACCCTTCAGTCCACAGGCCAATGCTCTATCCACTGAGCCAAACTGCTTAGGGCCCCCCACTTCTTTTTTTTTTCTTTTTAGATTATCCACATTTGTAGATATGGCATTAATTCATTTTTCCATTGACATTTAGAGAGAGTGGAAGGGAGAGAGAGTAACATCAATCTAAGAAACATCCCTTCAACTGTCTTCCTTAGCTTGAAACCCAGGTATGTGCCAAGTATGTTGCCTGACCTGGAATTGAACCTGCAACCTTTCTGTGCACAGGACCACGCTCACGCTCAACCAACCTATCCACTTCAGCTGGCTATTATACAATTTCTGGAATTTTATTTAAGTTAATTCTTGCAAAGTCTGTGGGTTAGGTAATATTCACATTTTGCTGATAAGAAAAACAAAAACAAAAAACAACCTCTTCATTTTAAGATATTATTCTTCCCTCATTGTTGCATTTTCCTGCCAGTCCTAGAAAGGATCTTGACAGCAGTTTCACTGGGTATTAAGAATCAGAAGCATTCGCCTCACCACTACCCTCTCCAAAGCCTCCTCTGCACTGGTACTGAGGCTGTCCTGGACGGCACAGAGGTTAGGTAACTGAGACAAAGATAGGGTTTGGACCACTGGAGCCACCATATCCACCTCTCCTCTCTCAGCCTTTATTCACCATGCTGGAGAAGATGGGGGCAGCAACTTCCAGCAGCACTGAGCTTCTGGATAGGCCAAGGTTTGCAGCACTAACTCTTTGAACACCGAAAGGGCTGCAGTCTCTCCCTCTCAAGAGCTGCTGTTGCCCCGGAGGTTATAGGGCTGCCCTGAAAGTCCTCTGCATGCCTCCCATCCTCAGCAAACATGTCAGTGTACTCACGGATGGAACTGTTATTTTTAGATATTTTTCAACATCCCAGTGTTGAAATGAGACTTTGCTTCTTGATTCTGACTCTGTTTCTCAACTGTGGGACATGTACAAAAAATCCTTAGGCATGCTTTGACTTTCCCTCCTGCTGGTGGCCTTAAATTGTGCACTTACACATCCCCTACTCCCAGCTGGGTGTGGGCACCACATCTGCAGGAGAGCATCAGTGGCCAGGACATTTCTCTGCGTTACCTTAGGCTCCTGCATCTTTGGTTGAGTTGGCTGTTCCACTTGCTTTGCTCTGCTGCTACCTTATCCCCATCAACTTTGGGCCTTGAAAATATCTTGGTTCTCAGGTTTCACTCAGGTGGTGTTTGGGAGGGTCTCAGACTGTCTGTGTTTGACAGCAGTTGCAGAGACCGAGCAGGTCACGATGGCTTCATGATTCCTAAATTCCTCCTCACAGATCCTTTTTCTAATGGGAGTTAGGTTGCCCAGATGTGACACCCATTCAGTTTAGGATTCATCAATTAGGACATGACATATTTGCAAAGACATATTTGAATGGCTTTTGTGTGGAGAATATCTGCGAGGAGGGGAATCAGTGGTGAAAGGAACCAATGGTGGATTTGGAACCCCCAGACAGGGAACCTCGCTCACTCCCTGCATGTCTCCCCACTGCACTCCCTGCATGTCTCCCTCAGCAACCGGCCTGGGCCAAGTGACAAAGGAAGCCAAGCCTCCTGCCCACTCCACTGGTTCTGTGACTCCGGCAGATGCTACCATTTTTGGGGCTATGGGCACCAACATATTTATGGCTATGGGTGCCACCATATTTGTTATGGAGTGATGGTTAATTTGCATATTACCCTTTTATTAGATAGGATATTATTTATCTATGTTTCAACATTCTAAGATTCTAGAGTCAATTATAATTATTTTAAGGCATTTTCTTTTTGTAACAGAGACAATTTACTTGTTGACTTTGTGGCCTTAAAGTTAACTTTTGAACATGGTTCATTAGCATTTTAAAAACTACTCTTTATTATGGAAATACCAATCTTGTTGCTAGAACTAGTTTGTATTTTTCTGTTTGGTTCCTTTCCGCCATCTTTCTGAGGAAAAAAACAAAAAACAAAAAACAACCCTTGGGGTTTTATTCTGTACCATAGCAAGGATAGTCAAGTTTCGCTCAAAACTCTATCTAAGTGTCCAAAAATCGAACAGTTGTGTGCATTTGTTTTAAGCTAGCTTCTCTCTTTACACATGCACAGAAATCCCAGACACATTTCTAAATTTTGTAAATCTTTTCATGGTGAGAAGGAGGCTTTTAAATTAGCATAATTGGGGAGTGGGCATTCATATTGCAGGATCACCATCTGTCTCCCTTCCCCAACTCCTTGAGGGAAGATTCAGCAATTGGTTTGGCCGAGTTTCTTTTTCCAATTAAAGGCATGCTTAATAGAAAAAGACAGATTTTATTTTTTTTCCTATTTCGCTTTCCAAAGTAATAACTAGCACTTAAGGTGATTTTCACCGAAATTTGTTTATCCCAATGTGTTCTTCGGTAATTTTTAAACAAAGCTTTAAGTAGTCTTTTTGCAGGAGAGCTGATAACTCTGCCCTCTCTTGCCACCTTTGAATCTCTGCACCAGAGGCAGATTCGGCAGCAGGGTTTTATTTCTTACTAGTGGCCCGGTGCATGAAATTTGTGCACAGGGTGTGTCCCTCATCCCAGCCTGCACCCTCTCCAATTTGGCACCCCTCGAAGGATGTCCTACTGCCAGTTTACAGTAATCAGACCTAAACCAGCAGTTGGACATTCCTCTCGCAATCCAGGACTGCTGGCTCCTAACCAGTCACCTGCCTGCCTGCCTGATTGCCCCTAACCACTCTGCCTGCTGGCCTGCTCACCCCCAACTGCTCCCTGCCACTGGCCTGCTTGCTCCCAAATGCCCCCCTGCCAGCCTGATCATCCCCAACTACTCCCGATGTCAGTGTGCTCGCCCCCAACTGCCCCCCCACTGGCCTACTCGCCCCCACCTTCCCTCTCCACTGGCCTGCTCACCCCCAACTGTCCCCCTGCTGACCTGCTCACCCCCAACTGCCTCCCTTACCAGCCTGATCACCCCCAATACCCCCCCACACACACACACACACACCGACCTGATCACCCACAACTGCTGTCCCATCCTGGCCTGATCATCCACAACTTCCCTCCACTCTTGGCCTTTAACCACCTCTACTTCAGCTCCGCCACTATGGCTTTGTCCAGAAGAATGTCTGGAAGGTCTCTCAGTCTAATTAGCATATTATCTTTTTTATTAGTATAGATTACAGATTTTTTATTACAAATATGAATTAAGATTTTAATTTGAACAAGAAACCACGTTTTCTAAAAAGTACCTTTGGATATTCCAGTTTCTTTATAATTTTGCTTTTAACTAAATTCTTCCCCATTATAATCTGACTTAAACAAAAAGTATCACCCATGCGCTTGCAGGTCCATGGGCTTCCAAAGCTGACATGGGCTCTACTCACAGTTAATCGTAACACCATCACTGGTATTGTTTCCACTCAGGCCAAGGGACCCCAACTGCCAGAGGCACCCAACTCACTCTGCAGATGCCCTTTGAGCCCCAGTGCCTCCCCATGTGTGGCCAGCTGGGGAGAGACCAGACGAGGTTGGTTCCAGGGCATGTCTGGCCTGTCTCACCCAGTCCCACCCCACTGGCTACCTTCTAAATAATTTTCTTTCAATGCGCATGAATTCATGCACCAGGCACTAGTCTGTCTATAATACCATTTGGAGAAGTTATTTTTCTCTGTAACCCACCAATGTAATATTATGGATTATTTTATATGTCCACTTGGACCACAGGGTACCTCAGTGCTTGCTCAAACATAGCTCTGGCTGTATCTGCAAGAGTGTTCCTGGATGAGATTAATATTTGGCTCAACAGATGTAGAAAACAGGTCGCCTTCTTTAATGTGGGTGGTCCCCATTTGGATAAAGACCAGGATAGAACAAAAGGGCTGAGTAAGAGGGAACCCCTTTGTCTGACTGACTGAGCTACAGCAGTGGTCTTTTATGGTCTCAACACAGACTGAAATATCAGTTCTTGGGTCTCCAGCCTACTGATTTTGGACTGAAACTTACATTATCAGTGCACTTAGTTCTCAGCTTTTAGACTCAGATGGAACTGCACCACCAGCTACCCTAGGTGCCCAGCTTGCCAATTGAGGTTCTTAGAAATTTACAAGCACCATAATCACATAAACTAATTCTTTATAATAAATATCTTACTGGTTCTGTTTCTCTGAAGAACTCCCACTAATACAGATGACAAAACTATATAATAAAAATTACTGAATTACACTGTGAAAATATAATTATACTACAGGTCTGGTGTATTAAATTCGTGCACAGGTAGGGTCCCTAGGCCTGCCCAATGATCAGGACTGATCAGAGCCTTCCAGCTGCTGGCCAGGGCCTCCATTCCCTGGCTACCGGTTGCTGGCCGGGGCCTGCCTTCATTCTGAGCCACTCCCTGGGGATCAGCACACATCACAAAGAGCAATCGAACTCCAGGTCTCCGGGTTGAACTCCCAAAGGGACACTTTTCACATTAGTCTTTTATATACACTGAGTGGCCAGATTATTATGATCTCTGAATGCATAATAATCTGGCCACTCTGTGTATATATCAGTGTATATCCATCACTACTTTGTTGGGCCACCTTTTGCCTTCAATACTGCGGTGATTCTTCTTGGCATTGACTGCACGAGATGTTGAAAGATGATGTGAGGAATCTGAAACCATGCCTGATGAATAGCACTGTCCAGTTCTGTGAGATTTGATGGTTGATGGCTCTTTTAACTTCATCCCACAAATGCTCAATTGGATTGAGATCTGGTGATTATGGGGGCCACCTAAGCAAGGTAAAGTCTCCCTCATGTTCTTGAAACCACTTCTGCACAATATGAGCACCGTGGCATAGCACGTTGTCTTATTGAAAGAAGCCATCTCCATTGGGATATGCCATCAACATGTAGGGATGAACTTGATCAGCAAGGATACTTAAGTATGTTGTGCTATTCGGACATTGTTCCACACAAATTAAAGGGTCCAAATCATGCCAGGAAAACATGCCCCAAACCATAACACTGCCCCCACCAGCTTGAAGGGTTGTACTCATGCATGTGGGGCACATGCTTTCATGCTGTTTCCTTGAAATTCTCACTCTGCCATCTACATGATGCAACTGGAAACATGATTCATCAGACCACATGACTTTTTTCCAATGCTCGACTGTCCTATCCTTGTGTTCCTGTGTGAATTGGAGACATTTTATCTGTCAGGTGGTCATAATAATCTGGTCACTATATATATATGTATATATATATATGCATACCTGATCACTCCTAACCCCTGGCCTGCCTACCTGATTTCCCCTAACATCTTGGCCTTCCTGCTGGTTGAACTTCTGGTCAAGGGAACAATTTGCATATTAGCCTTTTATTATATAGGATATACACTGAGTGGCCAGATTATTATGCATTCAGAGATCATAACAATCTGGCCACTCAGTGTATATACTAGAGGCCCAGTGCACAAAAATTTGTGCACTCAGGGGGGTCCTTCAGCCCAGCCTGCACCCTCTCACAATCTGGGACCCCTCAGGTAGTGTCCCTAGGCCTGGCCTGAGATCAGGGCCTATTGGGGCTTTCCTTCCCTGGGCTACAGGCAGCTGGCCCCACCCCAGCTGCTGCCACTGCTTGCCATTTGTGCAGTGCTGCCCCCCCTTCTCTGCCACCAGTGGCCTCCCTCTGCAGGCAACAGGCTGGGGTGAAATAGCTTAGCTGGCCTGGGTCTCCCTCTTTCTTTGCTGGGGGATGGGGCCAGGCCTGCGAGGGGCTGTCTGCCTACCTGATCACCCCTAACTGCTGGCCTGTCTATCTGATCTCCCCTAACAGCTTGCCTGCCTGCCTGATCACCCCTAATCACTGGTCTTCCTACCTGATCACTCCTAATCACTCTGCCTGCCCACCTGATTGTCCTAACTGCTTGCTTTGGGGTGTGGCCATCCCAGCAAGGGGCCATCTGTCTGCCTGATCTCCCCTAACCACTTACCTGCCTACCTGATCATCCCTAACTGCTAGTCTTCCTACCTGATCACCCCTAACCCCTCTGCCTGCCTGCCTGATTGCCCCTATCTGCTTCCTTGGGGGTGGGGCCAGCACTGACTTCTGGTTGGTCAGCCTCTAGTCGTTACTGGTCACTATGACCCAGGGTTTTTATATATTAGAATAGATACATTTTAGATACTAGATAACATTGTCATTTAAACTTATAATGAATTAATAAAATAAAAAATCCTTAGCCAATTTAAATTTCTAATGTTATTCCTTGAAGACTTCAATTCTAGTTTCTAATTGTATTGCTTTGTTTGTTCAACACTATGTCTTCTGTTAAAGCAGAAAAAAAATGGAACATTTAATCCCAGACTTTACCTATAGTCAAACATGGTAGGGAGAGTTAGTCCAACCTGTAGTTGAGGGAAGAAATTTTTATCTCTTATGTGTGAACTTGAGACCATTCTCTATTATAACTTCATGTGGGATAGTGATGCATCTCCAATTCTATATTCTATATTTTTACTTTTTACTATTTTTTATTTATTTAAGAGAGGAAAGGAGAGGGAGAGAGAAATAGAAAAATGAATGATGAGAAAGAATCATTGATCAGTTGCCTCCTACACACCCCTTACTGGGGATTGAGCCCACAACCCGGGCATGTGCCCTGAGAATCAAACCGTGACCTCCTGGTTCATAGGTTGAATCTCAATCCCTGAACCCCTCTGGCCTGGCTCCAATTCTATATTCTGTATTCTCTTCAGATCTAGATATAGAGAAAACATTGCATTACTATTGGGGAGGTTTGTTACTTTGTAACTGGAGTTTGAGGTGGAGGTATATCCTTATTACATATAAATATGGGTGTTTTGAACCTTCCATTGTAAGATTACTATATTTTTATTCCAGAAACAACTATTTGGGGGTGGTGCCATTTAATTGCTTGTCATCAGTATAATCTGGCATATATTTATTTGATATCAATGGAAAATAAGATTATATAGCTAAGGTAGGGTAAACTGATTAATGGTCTCAAATTACAGGAATTGCAAACACATGACAAACAGCAACATAAATGTTTTTGCTTTAATTGGATCAGTAAAATTATACAGGAAAACTCTGACTTGATAAAAATAAATAGTTCAGCACTAAGATTCCTGTGATTCTAGGTTGATACTTCAGCCTGAGATATTGTAGCTATAATATAACTGATAAAGCTATAAGGAAATTAGAGAAAAAGTACATTTTAAAATGGTGAAGAGCTTTTAAACTAAAATACTTCTCTTTTTGAGATTACTAAACACATCCTGTTTTACTATATAGTTATATATTCACAATGACACACATTTGGAGAGGGCATTCAATTTTATGGAAACACATCCTATCTAATAATAGAGTAATATGCAAATTGACTGTGCCTCCACTACACCCACACGCCACGCCCACCAGCCAATCAGGAGCAAGTATGCAAATTTAACCAACCAAGATGGCTGTGGCCACAGAGAGAGCAGGAGGCTTGGGTTTCCCCAGCAATGGAGGAAGCCAAGCTTTCTGCCTGCCCTGGCAGGCCAAGGCCTTCAATGAAAGCTACAAAGTTTCAATTATAGAAGATAAATAAATCCCAACAAAAATGGCTGTAGCCACAGAGCGAGCAGAAGGCTTGGCTCTGCTCAAGGCTACAAAGTTTCAATTATAGAAGATAAATAAATCCCAGATACCAGAGCCTCCGCTTGGGTCACTGGGGGACGTGGCCAGCCTACAAACCACCACAGGCCCCTCACCCAGGCTGCCCCATGCCCCAAGGGAACACCCACCCTGATCTAGGACACCCTTCAGGGCAAACCAGCCAGCCTTCACCCATGCACCAGGCTTCTATCTTATCTAATCCTCCTATCTAATCCTCCTATCTAATATAAGAATAATATGCAAATTGACCATAAATCCCACACACAAGATGGCTACCCCCATGTGGTCAAAGATGACTGACCCTATGTGGACACAAGATGGCCATGACAAGATGGCCAGCAGGGGAGGGCAGTTGTGGGTGATCAGTCCTGCAGGGAAGGGCAGTTGAGGGGACCCAAGCCTGCAGGGGAGGGAAGTTAGGGGAAAACAGGCTGGCAAGGGAGTAGTTAGGCATCAATCAGGCTGGCAGGGGAGTAGTTAGGGGGTGATCAGCCTGGCAGGCAGGCGAGCAGTTGGGAGCCAGCAGTCCTGGATTGTGAGAGGGATGTCCGACTGCCCGTTTAGGCCCGATCCAGGTAGGATCGGGCCTAAGCGGGCAGTCGGACATCCCTTGAGGGGTCCCAGATTGGAGAGGATGCAGGCTGGGCTGAGGGACTGCCCCCCATGCACGAATTTCATGCACCAGGCCTCTAGTAGAATAATAACTTCCTAAAATGTATCAAAGGATTTTAAAGGCATAAGAGAAGAATAAAATTCCACAGTAACTACAAAATATTGTTTAAATATATTATAGAAATCTTGGTTTAAAAAAATTAAACAAGTTTCTTAAGAGTTCTCAAAAGTCTATAATATACTTACATTGATTTTGTATCTTCAAGATAGGGATATTTTATATAGGATTTCTAAAATATAATTGAACACACAACTTTTTATTCATGGAGCATCTTTCCCTGTTGTGTTCCAAAAAACATTGAGTTTGAAATTGCTAGCTGAGCAACTCATCATTTTAATATGTAGTGTATTACTTTTCTTATATTTTTGCATTTGGAAATTGAAATGTACTAGGAACAGAAAATATCCTGAATTGTGCTCCCCCAAAAAAGTTACACAATTTCCGGAAAAAAATTGTAAAGAATTCTCAGCCATGGACAGTTTGGTTTAGTGGGTAGAGTGTCAGCCTTGGGACCAAAGGGTCCTGAGTTTGACTCCAGTCAAGGGCATGAGCCTTGGCTACATGCTCAATCCCCAGCCTGCTTGGGGCACATGTGGGAGGCATGCAGTCAATAGTTATCTCTCTGTCTCTTCCCCTCCCTTCCATTCACTCTAAAAATCAATGGAAAAACATCCTTGGGTGAGGATTAATAATAACAACAAAAATTTTCTGAAATTTTACATTATCATGTGATTATATATTTGTACTGATTAATATGGTATTTAAAAGGGGCACCAGAGTTCAGTTGAGACATATATATATATATATAACAATAAGGCAGCTTTTATAACCCTGGTGAAGAAATTCACCAATAGTCATTTTCCTTTTAATTAAGTCAGATTTATTGTGCTCATACCATGTGCCAGATGGACTAACATAATGAAAGATATGTCAATGTATTATTTGTATGTAAGTAAAGTATATGGACCAACCTAAAGCATCTGCTTATGGCTTCTCAACTTATCCTTTGTGACTAATCACTATTATAAAAATAAAGCATTAGGAAAATATATTCCAGTACTGAAAAATATACATTTCAGTTTTTGTGTGCATTATCTGACCCTATTTCCAGGTAAGGGAGATAGGGGATTGCCTGGTAGAGAATATACATAATATAAACACAAGCATCCTCTCCCATGCTGCTGGTGGAAGATGGTGTCTCAGTTTATTGGGGCCCAAACCACTCTGCGTTATAGCTGTCCACTGCTGGAATGAGGACCACCACACTAAAACTCAGTTTATAGTTTGTAGACAGTTTTCAGCCTAAGGGATCTATAAACAAGTATCCTATATAATAAAAGTGTAGCATGCAAATTGTCCCCTCAACCAGGAGGTCATCCGGGAATTTGACCAGAGGGCAGGGCTGGCCAGGTGAAAGGAGGGAGTACCTAGCCAGCAGCTGCTTAACGACCCTACCAATGGACAAATTTTGTGCACTGGCCCTCTAGTCTATATAATAAAAGCCTAAGCAACTGTTACGGTGGAACGACTGGAACAACCGGTGGCTATGATGTGTACTGACCTCCAGGAACAGATGCTCAACACAGAGCTGCGCCCTGGTCGTCAGAGTGCTCTCACAAGGGGAGCAGCTGCTCAGGCAGAAGCTGGGCTCATGGCTGGCAAGCACAGCGTTGGTGGCAAGAGCCTATCCCACCTCTCCAGCAGTGCTAAGGAGCAGCAAGTGGAGCAGTAAGGAGCGAGCAGATGGGCACTAAGGAGTGAGGGATCCCAGAATGTGAGAGGGATGTTTAACTGCCAGCCAACAGGCGGACATGCCCCAAGGGGTCCCAGACTGGGAGAGGGTGCAGGTTGGGCTGAGGGACCGCACCTCTTCAGTGCAAGAATTTCATGCACTGGGTCACTATTATAAATATATCAATAAATGTTACCCTACATGGGAATTGTTAAGAAAAGTTACCTGAATCAATTTTGAATGATAGACATATATCATGGTTATATTGGAGCATAGAAGCTTCTCTAAAGAAAACATTCTTTGTATTCTATTTCAATGTGCCATTCTCGGTGTCATGGGTAAGAATGGAACTTTGGAGTCAAACTGATCTGTGTTTTAAGCTTGGTTCTGCATCCTTTCAGTTGTGTGATCTTGGGAAAGTAACATCCTACTCTAAGGCTTCATTTAAAAATCTATAAATGTAGTAATGGTGTCTGTCATTCTTGACTAGTATGGTGAAATCTTACATTTGAAGTGCAGTATAATTAACATAGAGTGGATGTTCAATGTGAATGATGATTATGAAGACAACAATGATAAATAAATAGCAATTAATCTGACCTTATGAAAAATAAATTGGGGAGATGGATACTGGGCATGGAGAGAGTGCTAAGAAATGGTATTTTAATGATGATGGGTAGAAGGAGATAAAACAGATTTGAAATATATCATGAAATAAATTATCACCATCATTTAGTGATAAAAATTGTGAAGGCAATGGAATTACACACTTAGTTCATGACAAGCATTTCACATGAAGATGTGTGTGTTGACATCCATGGGAGGCAAGGCAGAAGTGTCGAGTCTGATCAGGTGGTGTGAATCTGGGGAAAATTTAACAACATCCATGTGCATACTAAGGACATAAATGCTAAAGAGCTTACTTCTCATGGCAGGGCTCAGTTAGATGCTAAATAAATGGTCAGCAGTACACAGTGTTAAATTACAAAGTTCTAATTCTTACAGATAATTTCTCACTATTCTTTTGCAGATTGCATAGTATTATGTCTTGGCAGCATACAGAGCAATAGTGAACTTCCTCTTGATGTATTATGTTTATACCCTAAAGTCACTCAGGTAAGTTTGAATTCAAAAGTAAAGTTTGCTCAGTAATTCTGTGGGTAAATAGTGGTTCAGTTTGAGTAGTAAACTCTCAAGATTAGCCTTGCTGAACAAAGTGCACATATCTTCAATCCAAATGAATACAACTGGAAGGGAATCTGATGAACTGCTCAACTCTACTCAAAAAAGTCTTCACAGTGGTGATTTGTCCAGAAAGCTCAAGACGTAAGGTGCTCTGAGCAACCCTCTAAGTCCATCAAAAGAACTTTAAACATTCACTTCTGATTCTAGGATTTTTCAGTTGGGGAAACAGAGAAATTACAAGTATAAAGTAAAGTCAAAGAGAAGAAAACCAAGTTTGTTTTATTCGGGATCTTATTTGACTACGTTTTATTTTTATATTTCTTTTACTTTTTCCCCCTTATGTTTGTGGTATTGTTATATTGTAAATCAGAAGACACTTTAATCAATAAACCAAATTTATTTGGAGTCCTTTTCATTTCACTAGCGCTAGCGGGCCCAGAGGAAATATTGCTTCTCAAATTCTGGGGCTGCAAATAGAGGAAGTTTTTCCTATATATACCTTTTTCAGTTCTTTGTCTTCCAAATTTGGAGTGAGACTTCCGGATCTTCTGGAAAAAAAAAAAAGTCTTGTGTGCTGGGACTGGGTTGTGAGACCATATCTCAAGGCCTGGCCTGGTGCCAGCACTGACAACTCTGTCTGGGGCATAGTTTATGGCCTCTCTGTAATGGGGAGTAGTATTATTTTCCCCTAATTTTTAAGCATGCAAGCATTACAGAAGCCAAGAAAACAGGGTTAAAATTTTAAATAGCAGTTTTTACACAAATGGAGGTTACGTGCTTCAGTATTGGGTATTATATTTGGGAAGAATCTTATAAATAAATAAATACATAATTTTCAAAACATCCAGCCACATATTGAAGAATAACAAAAATAATATGGCCATATATTCATCTTTAGAATTGAGTTTTTAAAATTGAAATGGTTATGGGATTCAATAAAAAATAGTTAAATATAGTTAAATATAGCTTTTTTCGGGATGAGGAGATAATGGTGACTGAACAGGAAGGTCTGTTGGGCACCTCGTCTCAAGGCCATGCTAGAAATACAAGTAAAATGGAGAACATTCACCTGGAATTTACAACTATGCTCCAGTGGAGGAGATTACTTATGACAAGGAAGAACAGAAAAGACATCTGGAGACTGGTAGGAAGGGTGAGATCTCGAGAGGGGGGTTGCCTGGAGAGGAAGGTGCTGAGCTATGGAAAGAACTGTTCCATGAGCACCCTCACTAACCTGGGGCAGTGGCAGTAGAGGCAGCAGTGCTTCTGGAACTGCAGCAGCATAACCCACAGCAATGTGACCCACACCAGTGCTACCCACAGCACTGTATCATCTAAGCAGCTTTGAAAGGTAGCAGGACTGCTGGTGGAAGCAGAGTCTAGAACCTGCAAACCGGAGCCATCGGGGAAGAGAGCTGAAGTTTCCATTCCCTTTCCTTTTTTTTTTTTTTTTTTTTAATCAATAAACCCAGACCACAGGAGTTTTCATTTGTAACTACACACCCAAGGCATTGGCACAGGGATGGAGTCATGAACTTGAGGTGCCTGAGGGCAGATGGGGTGAGAAGCAAGGCAGGGAGACTTGGAAAAGCAATAGCCATGAATCCTGCCTTGGGTCATTTATAAGCTTCTGAAATGAACATTTTTCCTGGGAGGAGCGCCCAGGTGAGACAGCCTGCCACAGCTGCATTATGATCTTTACTGAGGAAACAAAGACAGAGGCCAAGCTTATGGGTCTGAATAGTCTCCAGGAGGCCACAGGGACTGGCCTGGATGAGGGGCCATTAGACCAACTATTCTAGAAACCAAACTGGTTAAAACTCCAGGGTCCCAGCTTTCCCCACTGGTCTCCATGCGAGAACCTCTGTCCAGCCAAAGGCAGAGTAAAACTTGTACCACTCATGGAGGAGTAGCTCTGGGATAGGAAAAAACACCCATCAAATACCCTGAAAGCAAAAAAGCACCAACCCCACTCAAAATTCAGAAACAGACCCTTGAGTGATTAAGATTGACAGCTGGCAGACAGGCAAAGAGGGAAGATTGGCCCTTCCTGTTTGCAGCCAAGTCCTGTGGAGACAGACACAAGTCACATAATCAGACATTGTGAGAGGATACTCCATTCATGAACAGTACAGTAGCATCCAAGACACAACAAAATCAGGAGAACCAAAAAAATCTCAAGTACTGGGCCTCCTTAGAACACCCAGCCCAGGAGACACAAGAGACCAATGACTGGATCGCTTGGAGCTTCAAGCAGGTGCTAAAAGCCAAAAGACAGTGCCTGGCAGTGGTTAGCACCTAAGTATCTAACAGGAAGCCAAGAATTGGCAGACACAGAAGCGTGGGTTCCTAAGCCAGATCCCACATGGTATTAAAACATGGCTGATGCAAACGACACTTCATTTTTTTGATTTTTCATTTTATTTATTTTTTATTTTTTATTTTCTATTATTTGCACCTTTTTCTTCCTCTTTTCTGCTTTTTACTCCCATTTTTGTCTCCTTCCTCCGTTTTAGTTTTTCTCTTTCTTTTTTTGCCTTTTTGTGAATTGATCTTTCTTATCTATATGCTTTATTTATTTGTTATTATGATAGTCTCTGTTGTTTATTCATACATATAATTTCCTCTTCCCTGCTCCTATTTAATTTCTTTTTCTCTTTTCTTTTTATTTTCACTACCCTCTTGCTCTCTTTTTTTCCTTCTTCTAAATTCTTAGCTTGTTTCACTTCCTAAATTTTGAGCTATCTGATCTCTCTTCTAGTCTGATTTTCAAATTTTTTTCTTCTTTCTTGTCTTCTCGTTTATTTTTGCCCTCACTTACCTAAACCATGGTCTTTCCCCTACTCCTCTAATTCTTCAACAATATTTTCATTATTTAAGCTCTGCATCCCCAGATTCTGCAACCCCTCTTCCCTCATTTCACCACTCTTGTTTGACATAGTACTGGATGTGCTAGCCATAACAATCAGATAAGAAAAAGAAATAAAAGGCATCCAAATTGGAAAAGAAGACACAAAATAGTCATTATTCAGAGATTACATGATACTATACATAGAAAACCCTAAAGACTCCATCAGAAATTATTAGACTTAATAAATGAATTTGGCAATGTAGCAGGATACAAAATTAATGGCAAGAAATCTATGGCATTTCTATACACCAATAGTGAACTTACAGAAAGAGAGATTTTAAAAAACAGTCCCATTTGCCATCACACCAAAAGAATTAAGATACCTAGGAATAAACTTAACTAAGGAGGTAAAAGACCTGTACTTGGAAAACTACAGGACACTGAAAAAAGAGATAGAGGAAGACATAAACAGATGGAAGAACATACTGTGTTCATGGATTGGTAGAATCAACATCATTAAAATGTCCATACTACCCAAGCAATCTATAGATTCAATGCATTCCTCATTAAAATACCAACAGCATATTTCACAGACCTAGAACAAACTCTCCCAAAATTCATCTGGAATAAAAAAAGACCTCGAATAGCCACAGCAATTCTGAGAAAGAAGAACAAAGTAGGACAGATCTCAATACCAAATATCAAGCTGTATTAAAGGTAGTGTTCTCAAAACTGCCTGGTACTGGCACAAGAACAGAAATATAGACCAATGGAATAGAATAGAGAATCCAGAAATTGACCCAAATCACTATGCTCAATTAATATTTGACAAAGGAGGCAAGAACATACAATGGAGTCAAGACAGTCTCTTCAATAAATGGTGTTGGGAAAATAGGACAGATATATGCAAATAAATGAAACTAGACCACCAACTTACACCATACACAAAAATAAACTCAGAGTGGATAAAGGACTTAAACATGAGATGAAAACCTTAAAAATATTAGAGGAATCCACAGGCAGCAAAATCTCAGACATATGCCAAAACAATATATTCACTGATACACTTCTAGGCTAATGGAAACCAAACAGAAAATAAAGAAATGGGACCACATCTAAATAAATAGCTTCTGTAAAGCAAAATAAGCCATCAACAACACAATAAGAAAGCCCACGGAATTTACAGGAAACTCATACAACTTAACAAAAAGAATGATAAACAACCCAATAAAAAAAATGGGCAATGGATCTAAATACTAGTAGATATTTTTCCAAAGAGAACATAAGGAAGGCCAAGAGACATATGAAATCATATTCAAAGTTACTAATCATCTGAGAAATGCAAATCAAAACAATGCAGTACCATCTCAGACCTGTCAAAATGTCTATCATCAACAAATCAACAAATGACAAGTACTGGTGAGGATGTGGAGAAAAAGGAACCCTCGTGCACTGCTGGTGGGAATGCAGACTGGTGCAGCCACAGTGAAGACAGTATGGAGTTTCCTCAAAAAAACTAAAAATGGAACTCCCCTTTGACACAGTGATCGCACTTCTAGAAATATATACCAAGAAAGTAGAAACACCAATCAGAAAGGATATATACACCCCTATGTTCATATCAGCACAAATTACCATAGCTAAGGTATGGTAACAGCCCAAGTGCCCATCAGCAGATGAGTGGATTAAAAAACTGTGGTACATCTACACAATGTGGTACATCTACACAATGTGGTACATCTACATTGCAGTAAAAAAGAAGGAATTCTTACAATTTGCAATAGCATAGATGGAAATGGCAAGCAATATGTTAAGCAAAATAAGCCAGTCAGAGAAAGATAAATATCATGTGACCTCACTCATTTGTGGAATATAATTGACAATATAAACTGATGAACAAAAACAGATACAGAGACAGAGAAGCATTGATCAGACCGTCAAACCTCAGAGATCAATCAGAGGACTTGCATGCATGCATATAAGCCTAAACAATGGAAACAGACACCAGGGGTGTAAGGGTATGGGTGAGGGGGGTATGGGGGTAATGGGAGGAAAATGACACATATGTAATAACTTAATCAATAAAGAAAAAGTAAAAAGAAAAAACTTATTTCAGGCATGATTAGCGCCATGAGTAAAACTAATCCAAGTTGATATGTGGCAATTTCTAATGCAACATTATTTTAAACAATTATTTAGTGATTGTATAAATGTGACATGCCTGAGAAATGCTCATTAAAACTGGTTTACACAATAAAAATGAAGAAGAAGAAGAAGAAGAAGAAGAAGAAGAAGAAGAAGAAGAGGAAGAAGAGGAAGAAGGAGAAGGGGAGGAGGAGGAGGAGGAGAAAGAGAAGAAGGAAAACAGGCATAAAGAATAAAAATGGCAACAAAATAAGTACCTATCAATAATAACCTCAAATGTAAATGGATTACATGCTCCATTGGGGTAGGGGAGGCTGGGGGGAGGTCAATGGGGGGAAAAAAAGGAGACATATGTGCTACTATTTGTAATATTTCAAACAATTTTTAAAAATTTAAAAAATTAATAAAAATTAAAAAAAGAAAAGACATAGGGTAACTGAATGGATAAGAAAACATGACCCATATATATGCTAACTTCAAGAGACCTCAGAATAAAGGACAAATACAGACTGATAGTGAAGGAATGAGAAAAAAAAATTCAGGCAAATGAAAAAGGAAAAAAAAAAAAAGTTGGGGTAGCAATATTTATATCTGACAAAATAGACCTCAAAGTGAAGGCCATGAAAAGAGATAAGGAAGGCCACTTTATAATACTAAAAGGATCAATACAACAATAGGCTATAATCTTGGTAAACATATATGTAATCCAATACAGAACATCCAAATATATAAAATCTTTTGGAGGGTAGCAAAGGGGAGACTGACAGCAACATAATCATAATAGGGGACTTTAATAATAACCCTATGACATTATCACTGGATAATCTTAAGACAAAAAAAAATCAATGAGGAAACAATTCTAAATGACACTCTAGATCAGATGGATCTAATTGATATCTTCTGATCATTTCACCCAAAACTATGGAATATGCATTCTTCTCAAGGGCACATGGGACAGGTTCAAAGATAGACCGCATGTTAGGACTCAAGCTAAGTCTCTACAAATTCAAGAAGATTGGAATCATATCAAGCATATTCTCAGACCACAATGGCATGAAATTAGAAATTACCTGCAATAAAAACACTCACAAACAACCAAATATATGGAAGCTAAATAGCATGCTATTAAACAATGAATGGATTACCAAAAAGATTGAAGAAGAAGAAAAAACACCCTGGAAACAAATTAAAATGAACACACAGCAATCCAAAATCTATGGGACAGAGTAAAAGCAGTCCTAAGAGGGAAGTTCATAGTACTGCCGGCCTTTCTCAAAAAAATAAGAAACACTTGTAATACATTATCTAACCATACAACTTAAAGAATTATAAAGAGCACAACAAGAAAACCCCAGAGTAAGTAAAATGAAGACAATAATAATGTTCAGAATGAAAATAAATGACATAGATAAAAAATACAAAAGATCAATAAAACCAAGAGCTGGTTCTTCAAAAGGATAAACAAGATTGATGAATCTCTAGCCAGACTCACCAGGAAACAAAAAGAGAGGACCCAAATAAACAAAATCAGAAACAAAAGAGGTGAAGTAACAATGGAACCAACAGAAATATAAAAGATTTTAAAGAAATCCTGTGGTTGATGTATTGCAACAAATGGAACAATCTGAATAAAATGTTCATATTAATGAACATAGACACTAAAATACTCAACAAACTTTTAGCAAATTGGATCCAGCAATACATTTAAAAGATCATACACTATGACCAAGTGGGATTTATTCCAAGGATTCAAGGCTGGTACAATATTCTCAAATCAATACATTTGATACAGCACATAAACAGATTGCAAGACAAAAATCACATTATCATATCAGTTGATGCAGAAAAAGCACTTGACAAAATCCAACACACTTTTTTGATAAAAACTCTCAGCAAAGTGCGAATAGAGGGATCACATCTCAACATAGTAAAAGCCATATGTGACAAACCTACAGCCAATATCATACTCAATTGGCAAAAACTAAAACCATTTCCCCTAATTACAGGAACAAGACAGGGTTGTCCACTTTCACCGCTCCTATCCAACATAGTACTAGAAATCTTAGCCATAGTGATCAGACAATAAGAAATAAAAGGCATCCAAATTGAAAAGGAGAAAGTAAAACTCTCATTACTCACAGATGACATGACACTGTACAAAGAAAACCCTAAAAACTCCATAAAAATTACTAGATTTAATAAACTAATTTGGAAGTGTAGCAGGATACAAAACTAACACCCAAAAATTCTCAGCATTTTTATACACCAATAATGAACTCTCAGGGAAATAAAAACTAAAAATACAATCCTATTTACCATTGCAACAACAAAAAAAAAAAGATATTTGGGAATAAACTTAAACAAGGAAATAAAAGACCTGTACTCAGAAAACTATAGGACATTAACAAAAAAGATAGAGGAAGATATAAACAACTGGAAGATGTACCATATTCATGGATTGGTAGAATCAACATCACCAAAATGTCCATACTACCCAAAGCAAATCTACAGATTCTATGTAATCCTTATTAATATACCAATAGAATATTTCAAAGACATGGAACATATACTCCAAAATTTGTATGGAATAAAAAAAGACCCAGCAATCTTGAGAAAAAAGAACAAAGTTTGAGGGCTCAATACCAGATAATAAGTAATACTACAAAGCCACCATGCTCAAAACAGCCTGTTACTGGCAAATGAACAGGCATATAGATCAATGGAACAGAATAGATAACACAGAAACAGACCCAAGCCATTATGCTCAAGTAATACTTGACAAAGGGGGCAAGAACACACAACAGGGTCAAGACAGTCTTTTCAATAAATGGTGCTGGGAGAATGAGACAGGTACATGCAAAAAACTGAAACTAGACCACCAACTTACACATATACAAGAATAAACTTAAAATGGATAAAAGACTTTAATGTAAGATATGAAACCATAAAAGCCCTAGAGGAAACCATTGGCAGCAAAATATCAGACATCTCTCATAGCAATATGTTTACCAATACATCTCCAAAGCAATGGAAACTAAGGAGAAAATAAACAAATGGGACTACATCAAAATAAAAAAAGTTTCTACACTGCAAAAGAAACCACCAACAAAGTAACAAGAGAGTACACAGAATGGGAGGACATATTTGCCAATGATACATCTGATAAGAACTTAATGTCCAAAATATATAAGGAACTCATACAACTTAACATACTGAAGGCAAAGAATCTAATTAAAAAATGGGAAAAGAACCTAAATAGATACTACTCCAAAGTGGGCATACAGAAAGTCAGGAGAATATGAAAAAATGCTCAGAGTCACTAATTATCCAAGAAATATAAATCAACAGATCAATGAAATATCACCTTACACCTGTCAGAATGGCTATTATCAACAAATCAACAAGTGACAAGTGCTGGAGAAGATGTGGATAAAATGGAACCCTAGTACACTTCTGATGGGAATGCAGACTGGTGCAGCCACTGTGGAGAACAGTATGGAGTTTCCTCAAAAACTTAAAAATGGAACCCCCATTTGATCCAGTGATCACACTTCTAGTAATATAGCCTAAGAAACTAGAAACACCACTCAGAAAGAATATATGTATTCCTATGTTCATAGTAGTGCAATTTACAACAGCTAAGAATTGGAAACAGCCCAAGTGCCCATCAGCAGATGAATTGATAAAAAAACAAACAAATCAAAAAACTGGTACATTTATACAATGAAATATTACATGGCAATAAAAAAGAAAGACCTATAATCATTTATAACAACATGAATGGACCTTGAGAGTATCATGCTAAGCACAATAAACCAGTCAGAGAAACATAGTGTCACATGATGTCACTCATATATGGAGTCTAATGAACCATATAAACTGATGAACAAGAATAGAGCCAGGGACATAGAAGCATGAACAGACTGTTGAACCTCAGGGGGAAGGTAGGGGAGGGTGTTTGGAAGAGATCAAGCAATGAACTTGTATGCGTAACCCGTGCGCACAGATAGTGGGGTGGTGAGGGCCTGGAGGGAGATGGCAGCAGGCTGCAAGAGCTTAATGAGGGAAAAAGGAGGACCTATGTAATACTTTCAACAATAAAGATTTAAAAATAGTTAATATAAGACATAATATTGTACAAAAATTTAAAAAATAATTTATGTATTTTTATATTCAGTGCACAGAGAAAGAGCTTGATTAAAGCTTACTGAATTCAGAATAGTGGTTCATCTGAATATCCTGAAATCTTATATGGTTACTATGACATGGTTAGAACAATTAGTAAGACTTTATTTTATAGACAAAGAAACTGGGGCACAAATAATTATCTTTCTTAAAGTAACAGATGACATGATACATAGTAGATATACACTGAGTGGTCAAATTATTATGATTTCTGAATGCATAATAATCTGGCCACAGTATATATACTAATCTGTGTGTGTGTGTGTGTGTGTGTGTGTGTGTATGTATTAGAGGCCTGGTGCATGAATTCGTGCATGGGTGGGGTCCGGCCAGCCTGGCCAGGGGTAGGGGACATGGGTGGGCGGTTGCCAGCCTGCCTGCTGGTCAAACTCCTGGTTGAGGGGACAATTTGCATATTAGCCTTTTATTATATAGCAGTGGTCAGCAAACTCATTAGTCAACAGAGCCAAATATCAACGGTACAACAATTGAAATTTCTTTTGTGAACCAAAAACCGACTTCTGCACATGAGCCACGAAGTTTCAATCACACTGCATGTGCACTCCCACACGTTGTATTTTGTGGAAGAGCCACACTCAAGGGGCCAAAGAGCCGCATGTGACTTGCAAGCCGCTATTTGCCGACCACTGTTATATAGGATATACACTGAGTGACCAGATTATTATGCATTCAGAGATCTTAATAATCTGGCTACTCAGTGTATAGTGTTCAATCAATAATCTGTGATTTCTAACCTCCTTTCTAATTAATTTAGAAAATTAGGAAACCTATGTAAATTAATGGTGACTCCACAGACACACAGATGATAGGCAGTCCCAGGTGCCTGTGATCGTCATGGTGATTGATTCCCCACATGCTATACAGTAACCTTGCTGATTAGTCTAACAACCCCAATGGCCTCATTAGTGCTGAGTTTCAGCACTGAGTTGGCACTTTTACTGCTAAATGGTCCAAAAGAACATACAGAGAAAACAGCTAAGAAGGTTATTTCTTAATCCTAAAAATATAAGTGAAGGAGCTGGACTTTTTCCCCTGTAGACATCATTGTGTCTGCATATTACACGTAAAAATGTGAAAGGCATACAACCACTAGTGGCCTGGTGCACAAAATTCATGCACATTAAAAGGGAATTAATTAGAGGAAATAATTTAATATTGCTATTTGCCCTTTCTCTATAATAGAAGTGTCAGAGATGAAAGAAAATTAGTAAAATGTATATGAAAATCTCCCTCTTGTCAAAGTCTGGGGCATGCCATGGGACCCAGAGTCAAGTCCTCGCCCACCTGCGTGCCCCTCAAAATCACCCAAGACCCAGAACCAGCCGGCCCTACCCCCATCAAGCCCAGCAGGGTGGAGGGGCACAGCCTCAGGTCCACCATCAAGCCCTGCTGGGCAGAGGGTGCAGCTTTAGGTCCCCAGTCAAGCCCCACTGGGTAGGGGGGGCATGGCCTCAGGTCCCCTGGCCTGACCTCAAGTCCCCTGGCCCTGGAGCCAGGGTGGAGCTCACAGCCTCAAGTCCCCTGGTCCCGGCACTTGGGCAGGGAGTGCGGCCTCAGGTCCCCTGGCCAGGCCTCATGTCCCCCGGCCCCAACACCAGGGCAGGGGGTGCGGCCTCACATCCCCCGGCCCTGGCACAAGGGCAAGGGCATGAAAGCCTGAGCGTGTGATAGCGTGATGACCATTTGCATATTAGCTCTTTATTATATAGGATGAGTAAGGTTAGCCTAGGGCAATGAGCATCATAGTCAGTCCTTTCAATGAACCTTATATGATGTAATACTGCTTTCCTATAACACAGACCATCCAAATCTACTGTTTATAGATTGAGATGTTCAGCAATGCAAAGTGAGGCTCATTTCACTTTTGATGTTAAGGAATCTGTGTCTATAATCACAGGCCTTAGATAAAATAGGAAAATTTAGTAAATCATCTGGCATTTAGGGGTATGTGAGCTATGTTTTCAGATAGATTTATAATCTGGTATTATAATCCCATCTTGGTACAATTTAACTGATCCAGAATGCATTCTAGATGCCTAGCCACTGGCTCTATTTCTTACTAAATATCACTGCCTACTCAGTGAATTAAATTAACTTGAATCTTATCCTATATTCTGATATTTTTACTTCTTTCTTGTATATTTGGAAAACAATTGCAATGTGCTAGTTAAAAGAATAGGCAAAATAGTACTTAATGGCACCAAAAAAACACACTGAATTTTATAAAACTTGATAAATACCAGTTTTCTTATTGTTCAGCTGTTATTGGAGACTTGGTTGTTCAGGAGAAATTTGATACGATTCTTGTTTTGGCAGAGGAAACATTTGGTTTTTTTCAAGTCATGTCAAAGCTTGATTTAACTAAAATCTGATAGTCAAATAACAATATCCTACACGTGGGGCTATACATCTGAGTGGTAACAACCATCCACTGTCATTGCTCTCTAGGAATCTGGTTTTCTGTTTACTCTCATGAGGTTTTGCTTCATTAGATGAAACAGGCTGCAAAAGCACATGGCAAGTCTAAAGAGGAATAATCTAGAAATAAAAAGTGTCTAGACAGAGGATTGCTTTAAATAGAGGGACAAAGTCAAGGGCTCTAAAAACCAAGAGGAAAAGGTGAATCCACAGATAAGAATGTGAACTTAATGGAAAGGTATGGGTTTTGGAACTAAAGAGATTTGAATGAAAGTCTACCTCTCTTATTTTCTAGCTTGTGAAATCTTTGCTGATTTTATTTCACTACTCTGAATCTCAGTTCTCTCATCTTTAAAACTGAGAAAATAGCATCCATCTCAAAGGAAAAAAATATGGTGAAAGGGGAATTTCCTAAACAGCCTGTGTTTTCCCTTAAGTATAATGCATTACTATTGTTATTACTATTTGGGAAGTCTTGACAAGTGAGCAAAAAAAAATCTTATGTCCAGAATTCTAAGAGAAGGTAAAGAAGGTAAAGGTTAAGTAAAAGTTTTTTGACCTCTGAGTATGGGGAAATTGTATGCTCTGAGCTCTTTATATAGGTATCAAAAGCATTTAAATAGGTATGGAAAGTAAAGGAAAAGGGCTGTACATATCTATATTTTCACTTAATGATAATGAATGTCACTTTGAGGAATATAAATGAGATCAGAATGAATTAGCATCCTGGTCTTGCTAATTCTCTTGTAATCCACATCTATTAAATGCAGCATTTTTTGTCTTAAGGTAGTGCTATAAGGAGATATGAAATACAAAACCTGATCTAGAGCATATATCAAAGTATCCTAACAATAACTAGAACTTGTGTATAATCCAAGAGCCAACAAGCATATAAGCACTGAGGCAATCTATACATATAAAAAGCCAGGGTTGTATGACTTCAGGCTGGACCAAAAACACCGGAAGTCAGTGCTGGGTTGCCATGGTGACCCAACACTGACTGCAGCCAGTTCTGACTCAGTGACCCAGCACTGACTGCCAAGGGGGCTGCAGATCAGGCCCAGAGAGAGGACTGCAGAGAGAGAGGCAGGGTCTGATCCCCAGCCTCTGTGGCAGCTGTTGATCAGCTGTTGCCTCTCTCTTTCTCTCCAGGCTTACCCAGCAGCCACATATCTATTTCTCTCTGATCCTCTGCCAGGACTGCTAATCAGCCCCGCCTCTTTGATCAGGCCCAGTGATAGGCCCAGAGATGCTGACTGGCATAGAAACTGACCAATCAGAACCTAATCTGGGTGAAGTGCCAGGGGCCAATGGCTGCCTAGGAGTAGGTGCTTTTGACACTGGCATAGAAACCGACCAATCAGAACCTAATCTGGGTGAACTGCAAAGGCAGAACCTAAGGTGGGGGCTGAGGAGGGATTTTAAGGGCAAGAGCTGTTTGGTGTAAGGTGAAAGAAAGCAGTTCAATTTCTTAATGACCACTTTGGCAGCATAGTGCATATGGCTGGCTATCAGTCCAGATATAGGGATTATGTGTTTTTGTCTGCCAAGAGCATCTCTTCCTGCTCAAAAAGGCTCCCCCTGCCCCAATTTAAGCAATCCTATTCTATATAATCTATCTATACTAGTAAAAGGTAATATGCTAATTAGACCAGGTTGACCAGCCATCTTCTGGATGTCCAACTTCCTTCCAGACAAAGCCATGGGGTGGGGGCCAAGGCAGAGGCCTTTGGGGTGATCATGCTGGCAGAAGAGGGCAGTTGGGAGTGACCAGTCTGGCAGGGGAGGGCAGTTGGGGACAACCAGGCCAGCAGGGGAGGGCACTTGGGGGTGAGATCAGGTTGGCAGGGGCGGTCAGTTAGAAGCAAACAGACTGGCAGGGGAACAGTTAGGCATCAATCAGACTGGCAGTAGAGTGGTTAGGGGGTGATCAGGCTGGTAGGCAGAAGCAGTTAGGGGCAATCAGGCAGGCAGACAGGTGAGCGGTTGGGGGCCAGCAGTCCTGGATTATGAGAGGGATTTCTGACTGCTGCTTTAAGCCCGATCCCAAACCGGCAGCCAGACATCCCCCAAGGTGTCCCAGATTGGAGAGGGTGCAGGCTGGGCTGAGGGACACCCCCCACCACCACCACCAGTACACAAGTTTCATGCACCGGGCCTCTTGTATTAAATAAGGCAATGATCAAAGAGGAGTATCAGCCAGACATCCATCTGAAGTTGGTGAATCTGAGGTTCAATATTAGAGGCAGAGAGAGGAGAACAGCTAAGCCGAGTGCCATGGAAAGCACTTTAAAGCTGTTACCCACTCTATCTGTTTAGTTACCAATAACCCTGGGTGCCCCACTGTGCTATTGAAAGCACAGCTGCAGGCACTGGCTGGTAAGAGGCAGAGCTGGGATTAGAACTCTGGTTTATTGAGTAACCATGAGTAGCCCACTAGGGGAAAAATTTGGGGATCACATGGAAATAATTTGTTCCAATTACATGAAACAAAGAGTAAACTTAACATGTTTTATGAGAAATTTAATTGAGTTACCCCAGAACAAAGAGTAAAATTAACATGTTTTATGAGATATTTAATTGAGTTACCCAAGAGTTCATCTGACTTGGTCTGGCTAGAATGAAAATCTGAATTTAATGGAGAGAAATTAGTTTAGGGTCATGAAGAGATAAAGATAATGTGTAGAAAGCCCACTAAACATATAATTTTCTATCTATGTATATTTCTGTGAATATATTTTCCTTATTTTTAATATGCATTTTTTGTTGTTAATAGTATTACAAATACCTCCTAGTTTCTCCCCATCTCACCCTTCCTCCCAGCCTCTATCCACCCCACAGTCTTCACTACCCTATTGCTCAGGTCCATGGGCTATGCATATAATAATATATAAAGAGCCAGGGTCTGTCACAACCTAAATATCCGGACGGATGACCTAGCACCAGGCTAGGGTGCTGGCCGGCATGGCGTAAGTCAGTCCTGGGTCACTGCCCGCACAGCGGAAGTCAGTCCTGAGTCCTGGTGGGCCTGTGGTGTGGCGACAGGAGGAAGCTGTGGATCTCAGCTGCTTGTGGCATGGTGGCAAGGGGGAGGTGTGGGAATGGAGCCATGCTGCATGGGACTGGCCTCTGGGTCCCTCCCCCAACCACAGGATCTGGGGGAACCAGAGCCATTCTGTGATTGGACTGGCCTCTTGGTCCCTGCCCCCACCCAAAGGCTGCGATCAGGGAATCTTGGTCCTTCCCCCAACCCAGGGAATTGGAGCCATGCTGTGATTGGACTGGCTTCTTGGTCCCTCCCCTCTGGCCCGCAGGCCTGGGGAACCATGCTGCGATGGGATTGGACCCTACCTGAGGAGTCTTGGATTGTGAGAGCATGCAGGCTGGGCTAAGAGACACCCACTCCCCGAGTGCAGATATTTTCATGTACCGGGCCTGTAGTCTATATATATATAAAAGGTTAATATGCAAAGTGTCCCCTCAGGAGTTCAACTGGGAGACCAGGAGTTCAATTGCTTGCTATGATGTGTGCTGACCACCAGGGGCTGCCACAGAATGAAGGAAGGCCCTGGCCGGCAGCTGGCATCTGGCAGCTGGGGAAGGAAAGCCCCAGCTGGCAGCTGGAAGGCCCCAATCGGTCCTGATTGCTGGCTAGGCCTAGAGACTCACCCATGAATGAATTTCATGCAGTGGGCCTCTAGTAAATATATAAGTACTTTGGTTTATTTCTTCTCATCCCTCCAATCCCACATCAAGTTATGTCAGTCTGTTCCATGCCTCCCTGCTTCAGGTATTACTTTGTTGGTCAATTAATTTTTTCATTAGATTTCACAAATAAATGAGATCATATGATATTTGCCTTTCTCAGTTTTGCTTATTACACTTAGCATAATATTCTCCAGGTCCATACATGCTGTCCCAAAGGGTAAGAGATCCCTCTTTTTTATAGTTGCATAGTATTCCATAGTGTATATGTACCATGGCTTTTTTATCCATTCATCCCCAAATAGGCACTTAGATTGTTTTCAAATGTCAGCTATCCTATGTATTAAAGAGGTCATGAAAATGGCCATTATGCTGTGACAGTAACGAGGAGGGTGGGGCAGCGAGCTACCTTCCAAAGAGAGCTACAGGAGGGTGGGCAATGAGCTAGGAGCAACAGAGAGCTACAGGAGGGTGAGGCAGCAAGCTATGAGTGGCAGAGAGCTAAAAGCAGGCAGGGCACCAAGCTATGATTGGTGGAGAGCTATAGGAGGGCGGGGCAGCAAGCTACAGTGCAGCAGAGAGCTACTCACACATGATTTTGTGTGCAGGGCCACTAGTCTATATCCTATCTAATAAAAGAGTAATATGCAAATTAAGCATCACTCAGTGACAAAATTGGAGGTGCTCATAGCCACAAGATGGTCGCACCCAGTCCTCTCCAACCCACTGGAGTCTCCCTGTCTCAGGGAGGGCTACCCCTGAGAGCCGGCAGAGTAAGCGGCCTGGCAGAATGCTGCCCAGAGGCCCTCCTGACCCTTTATAAAAAACAAAAACAAATTCACTCCCCACGGCAAGATCCCCTCCCAGTGGTGGCAGTAGCCTGGGGTCTTAGTCTTGGAGGGGTGTGCGCCCCCACAGCACAATCCCACTCCAAGCAGCAGCAGCAGCCTAGGGTCTCAGCCTGGGAGGGGCGCGCACCCCCATGGCACAATTCCCCTCCCAGCAGCAGCAGCCTGGGGTCTCAGCCTGGGAGGGGAGCACACACCCACAGTGTGATCCCCCTCCCAGCGAAGGCAGCCTGGGGTCTCAACCACTGAGTCACACCAGTCAGGCAGATATGGAGGAATCTTAAATGTTTCTTTTTTAAAAAAATATATTTTATTGATTTTTTACATAGAGGAAGGCAAAAGGATAGAGAGCTAGAAACATCTATGAAAGAGAAACATTGATCAGCTGCCTCCTGCACACTCCCCACTGGGTATGTGCCCCCAACCAAGGTACATGCTCTTGACCAGAATCAAACCTGGGACCCTTGAGTCTGGAGGCCAATGCTCCATCCACTGAGCCAAACCAGTTAGGGCTGTCCAATATGTTAAAGAAAAAACCCTATCTAATAAAGAGGGAATATGCAGGGGAGGGCATTTGGGGGTGACCGGGTTGTTAGGGGAGGGCAGTTGAGGACAATCAGGCTGGCAGGGGAGCAGTTAGGCGCCAATCAGGCTGGCACGGGAGTGGTTAGGGGGTTATCAGGCTGGCAGGTAGAAGAGGTTAGGGACAGTCAGGCAGGCACGCAAGCAGTTGGGAGCCAGCAGTCCTGGATTGTGAAAGGGATATCTGACTGCCTAAACAGGCAGTTGGACATCTCCCAAAGGGTCCCAGATTGGAGAGGGTGCAGGCTGGGCTGAGGGACTCCCTCCCCCGCCCCCAGTGCACGAATTCCATGCACTGGGCCTCTAGTATAGTATAAAAGCCTAAGCGACCAAATGACCGATCGACCTGTTGCTATGATGCACACTGACCACCAGGGGACAGATGCTCAATTCAGGAGCTGCCCCCTGGTGTTCAGTGCACTCCCACAGAGGGAGCCACGCCCAGCTGACCTATGGGTGCCAGGCACTGGGCTCATGGCTGGCAAGCACAGCTGCGGCAGCGCAAGCCTCTCCCACCTCCATGGCAGTGCTACCCTTGGCTGCCTGCCGCTTCACACACTACTACATCCCCCAAGGGGTCCTGGATTGTGAGAGGGCACAGGCCAGGCTGAGGGACCCCACTGGTGCCACAAATCTGTTCACCAGGCCTCTAGTTGTAAATAATGCTGCTATGAACACAGGAGTGCATATATTCTTTTTGATTGGTATTTTGGGATTTTTAGGATATATTCCAAGAAGTGGGATCACTGGGTCAAATGGAAGTTCCATTTTTAATTTCTTTAGGAAACTCCATACTATTTTCCATAGTGGCTTCACCAATCTGCATTCCTACCACCAGTGAACTAATATTTCCTTTTCTCCACATCCTCGCCAGCACTTGTTTGTAGATTTTTTGATGATAGCCCTTTTAACAGGGGTGAAGTGATATTTTATTGTGGTTTTAATTTGTGTTTCTCTGATGATTATTGACTTTGAGCATTTTTTCATGTTTCTCTTGGCGATTTGTATGTCCTCTTTGGAGAAATGACTATTCAGGTCTTCTGCCCATTTTTTGATCTGATTGGTTTTCTTCTTTTTGTTGAGCTGTATGAGTACTTTACATATTTTGGATATTAACCCCTTATCAGATGTATCCTTGGCAAATACGTCCTCTCATTCAGTGGATTCTCTTTTCAATTTGATGGTGTTTTCTTTTGCTGTGCAGATGCTTTTTTATTTTGATTTAATCCCAGTTATTTATATTCTCTTTAGTTTTCTTTGCCCTAGGAGATGTAGTCATAAACATATTGCTGTGTGAGTGTCAGAGATTTTACTGCCTGTTTTCTTCTAAGGTTTTTAAGGTTTTGTGCCTTACTTTTAAGTCTCTTATCCACTTTGAGTTTATTCTTGTGTATGGAGTAAGTTGATGGTCTAGTTCCATCTTTTTGCATATGTCTGTCCAACTTTCCCAGCAACATTTGTTGAAGAAACTGTCTTTACTCCATTCTATGTTCTTGCCTCCTTTGTCAAATATTAATTGACCATATGGTGTGTGTCATTTTCTGGGGTCTCTGTTCTAACCCATTGGTCTACATGCATGTTCTTATGCCAATACCAGTCTGTTATGGCTATAATGTCTTTATACTACAGTTTTATATCTATTATTGTGATCCCTCCTACTTGATCTTTCTTAAGATTGTTGCAGCTATTCTGGGTCTTTTATGGTTCCGTATAAATATTTGGAGCATTTGTTCTAACTATGTGAAATATGTCATTGGTGTTTTAATAGGGATTGTGTTCAATCTGTAGATTGCTTTGGGTAGTATAGACATTTTAAGGATGTTAATTCTTCCAATCCGTGAACATGGTATATGCTTCCATTTCTTTGCATCTTCCTCTATTTCTTTTCTCAGTGTTTTACTGAAAGCACTGATATAGCCACCAGATAGAAAGAGGTAGAGCTAAAGTAGAGGTCTTTTACCTGCTTGGTCAAGTTTATTCCTAGATGTATTTTATAGGTCAGTTACTTCCTTGGTTATGTTTATTTCTAGATATTTGTTGTTGTTGTTGCAAAGATAAATGGGATTGCTTTCTTAGTTTATGAGAGTTGATTATCTGTGTATAAAAATGCCATCAAATTGTGAATGTTGATTTTGTATCCTGCTATCTTACTGAATTTATTTATTAAGTCTAGTAGCTTCCAGGTGGAGTCTTAGGGTTGTCTATGTACAATACCATGTCATCTGCAAATAATGACAGTTTTCCTTCTTCCTTCTCAATTTGGAAGCCTTTTATCTCTTCTTCTTGTCTGATTGTTGTGGCTAGGACTTCTAGTACTATGTTTAATAAGAGTGGTGAAAACAGACATCCCTGTCTTGCTCCTGTTCTTAATGGAAATGTTTTTAGTCTTTGCCCATTGAGTATAATGTTGGTCGTAGTTTATAATATACTAGGGGCCCAGTGCACAAAACTCGTGCATGGAGGGGGGGTCCCCTCAACCCAGCTTGCGCCTTCTCCAATCAGGAACCCCTCTTACAATCTGGGACTGCTGGCTTCTAACTGCTCACCTGCCTACCTGCCTGACCACCTGCCTGCCTGATTGCCCCTAACTGCCCTCGCCTGCCAGCCTGATCTAGCCTGCAATGGCCCACCCCTGTTAGCCTGATCACCCCCAACTGCCTCTGTCTCGACCCCCACCACCATGACTTTATCTGGAAGGAAGTCAGATGTCTGTCAGATGGCTGGTTGATCCATCTAATTAGCATGTTACCCTTTTAGTATTATAGATTATATAGGATAGGATTGCTTAAGTGTGGGGGGGGAGCTTTTTTCAGCAGGAAGAGTTGTTCTTGGCAGACAAAAACACATAATTTCTATATCTGGACTGATAGCCAACCATATGCACCAAACTGGTCATGAAAAAATTGAACAGCATTCTTACACCTTACACCAAACAGCTGTTGCTCTTAAAACCCCTCCTCAGCCCCCACCTTAGGCTTTGCCTTCTCAGTTCACCCAGATTAGGTTCTGATTGGTTGGTTTCTATGCCAGTCAGCATTTCTGGGCCTGATCAAAGAGGTGGTGCTGATCAGCAGCCCCCAAGGAGGCCTGTAGAAAAAAAAAGTCGCGGCTGCTAACAAAGCCGAGAGAGAAAGAGAGAGGCAACATTGATCAACCTCTGCCACAGAGACTGGGTATCAGACCCTGCCTCTCTCTCTGCAGGCCACTCTCTGGGCCTGATCCACAGCCCCCTCACCAGTCAGTGTTCGGTCACCATGGCAACCCAGCATTGACTTCCAGTGTTCAGTTGAGCCTTGGTCTTTATGGACCTGGTTCTTTATATATATAGATGGCCTTAATTATGTTGAGGTATGATCCTTTTATTCCCACTTTACTGAGAGTTTTTATAAAAAAAAAAGAGTGCGGCATTTTTTCAAATGCTTTTTCTTCATCTATTGATATGATCATGTGGTTTTTATCTTCCAATTTATTTCTGTGATGTATCACATTTATTGATTTGTGAATATTGTACCATCCTTACATCCCCAAAATAAATCCCACTTGATCAGGGTTTATGCTCTTTTTGATATATTGCTGGATCCAATTTGCTAACATTTTGCTGAGGATTTTAGTATCTAAGTTCATCAGGGATATTGGCCTGTAATTTTCTTTCCTTGTAGAGTCTTTATCTGGTTTTGGAATTAGGATAGTGCTGGCTTCATAAAAAGAGCTTGGAAGTGTTCCCACATTTTGAATTTTTCGAATAGTTTGAGGAGGTGGTTGTTAGTTCTTCTTAGAATATTTGGTAAAATTCACCTTTAAATCTATCCAATCTACGAGTTTTGTTTCCTTGAAATTTTTTAATTACTGCTTCAATTTAATCAGTTGTTATTGGTTTACTCAGGTTTTCTGATTCTTTCTGATTGAGATTTGGGATATTGGGTATTTCTACAAATTTGTCCTTTTCACCTTGATGGTCCAGGTTCAGCATATAGTTGTTCATAGTATTTGTTTACAATTCTTTGTATTTCTGTGGTGTCCATAGTTATATTGCCTCTTTCATCTCTGATTTTATTTATTTGGGTCCTCTTTCTTTGTTTCTTGATAAGTCTGGCTGGGGTTCATCAATCTAGTTTATATTTCCAAAGAACCATCACTTGATCTTTTGTACTACTTTTTTAGCCTCTATATCATTAATTTCTGCTCTGATCTCTATTATTTCCTTCCTTCTACTTTCTGTGGGCTTTTCTTGCATATATATTATTGATTTTAGAGAGGAAGGAAGAAGGAGAGAGAGATAGAAACATCAATAATGAGAATCACTGATTGGCTGTCTCCCACACATCCCTACTGAGGATTGAGCCTGCAACCAGGCATGTCCTCTTGATCTGAATCGAACCTGGGATCTTTCAATCTGTAGGCTGATGCTCTATCCACTGAGCCAGACCAGCTACAACTGTTCTTTTTCTAATTCATTTGGTTTTAGAGTTAGATAATTTATTAGAACTTTGTCTTGTATCTTGAGGTAGGCCTGTAGTGCTATGAACTTCCCTCTTAGGACTGTTTTTGCAGTGCCCTATAAGTTTTGGGTGGTTGTGTGTTCATTTTCATTTGTTTCCAGGAAATCTGTAATGTCTTGCTTGATCTCATTGGAAATCCATTTATTGTTTACTACCATGCTATTATCCTCCATGTATTTGAGTGTTTTTGAATTTTTTTATTGCAATTTATTTTTAACTTCATGCCATTGTGATCTGAGAACATGCTTGGTATTATATCAATCTTCTTGAATTTGTATAGAATTGTTTTGTGCCCTAACATGTGGTTTATCATTGAAAATGTTCCATGTGCACTTGAGAAGAATGTATATTTGGTTGCTTTAGGGTGAAATATTCTATAAATATTGGTTAGATCCACCTGATCTAGTGTATCATTTAAGGTCTCTGTTTCCTTGTTAATTTTTTGTCTGGAAGATCTATCCAGTGATGTGAGTGGGGTATTAAAGTCCCCCCTATAAATGTAGTTCCCCCTTAAAGTCCATCAAAAGTTCCTTAATGTTCTTGGGTGCTTCTATATTTGGTTCATATATGTTTACAATGGTTATGTTTTCCTGTTGAGTCATTCCTTTAGTATCATATAGTGGCCTTCTTTCTTTTGTTATGGCCTTTGTTTTGAAGTCTATTTTGTCTGAAATAAGTATTACTAGTTGAGCTTTTTCCCCTTTCCATTTGCATGGAATATATTTTTGCATCCCTTCACTCTCAGTCTATGTGTATCCATTGGTCTGAGGTGGGTCTCTTGTAGATAGTGTATACATGGGCCAAGTTTTATTATCCATTCAGTCTATTGACTGGAACATTTAGTGAATTTACATTTGAGGTTATTATTGATATGTTTTTATTTATTGCCATTTTTATTTTCTTTATGCATTTGATCCTCTCTCTCTCTCCTTTTCTTCTACTTAAAGCACTCCCTTTAACATTTCTTGCATTGCTGGTTTGGTGGTAATATACTCTTTTAACCTCTTTTTTGTTTGGAAAGGTTTTTATTTCATCTTCAGTATTAAATAGCCTCACTGGATACAGTGTTCTTGGATTCAGGACCTTGCTTTTCATTACTTTGTGTACATCATATCAATCCCTTCTGGCCTAAAGTATTTATCTTGAGAAGACAGTGGACATTCTAATGAGAACTGCTTTGTATATAGTTTTATCTCTCTCTCTTGCTGACTTTAAAATTCTTTCTTTGTCTTTAACATTTGCATCTTAATTATGATATGTCTAGGTGTGGGTCTCTTTGGATTCATCTTGATTAGGATTTTCTGTGCTTCTTGAACTTGTGTAGCATTTTCCTTCACCAGGTTGGGGAAGTTTTCCGTCATTATTTCTTTAAACAGGATCTCTGTTCCTTGATCACCCTCTGCCCCTCTGGTATTTCTGTAATGTGGATATTGTTACATTTCATGTTGTCTCAGAGCTCTCTTAAAGCTATTTCCCTGCTTTATACTCTTTTTTTCTATTTGCTGCTGTAATTGGGTATTTATTTCTACCTTGTCTTCAAAATTGCTTATTTGGTCCTCTGTTTCAGCCAATCTACTTTTAATCCTTCCAGTATGCTCTTCAAGCCAGATATGTCATTCTTCATTTCTGTCTGGTTCTTGTTAATGACCTCTATTTCCCTTCTAATGCTGTTTTAATTTGTACTAAGTTCCTTAAGCATCTTTATAACCATTGCTTTGAACTCTATTTCTGATAAGTTGCTTGCCTCCATCTCATTTAGTTCTTTTTCTGGAGATTCCTTCTTTTCTCTCATTTGGGGGTTGTTTCTTTGTCTCCCCATTTTAGTAGTCTTTTTATATTTGCTTCTATGTGTTAGACAGAACTGATATGCCTCCCACTTTTTGTGGGATTGCCTTATGTAGAAGTTGTCTTGAGAAGTCCAGTATTATAGTCTCTTTGGTCACCTGAGCTGGATACTCTAGGAATGCCTCTTGTATGCATAGTTTGGGCTCTCCTGTTGTAATTGTGACTTGATTGTTGATGGCCAGTTTGTGGGAGTGATCTCCCCTCTAAATTGCTGCCAGTGAAGTTCAACCCCAATGGTGGCATGCTAGGTGGCCAGTGATCTGGATTCCTTAGCCCAGTAGTGATGTCTGCCTTGATTATCACACCTTGATTGATCCTGTTCTGGGGTCCTGGGCTGTACTTCCTTCCCTCATGGAGCTGGTCCTGCAGGTGTCAGCTGCAGGCCCTTGGGATCCTGCTGGCTTTTGCCTCACTGAGAAGTCTGGGATAGTGTCTGCAGCAGGGTTCCAAATTGCTATTTCTGACTCAAAGCCTCTATAGAACTGCCTCTGTCTCCAGACTAATTGGATTTGGTCTGAGTGTCCTCAGCAAAGGTGGACAGGTGGGGTGAGTGGTTTTCCAATAGGGTAAGACCATTGTTTTTTCCTGGAGTCTGATTGTTATTCTCAATCTCTTAATGTGCTTCAGAAATTCCACAGGATGGGGTATGGGATTTTCCAATAGGGTAGGTAAACTGTCCCCCCCCCTCCCGGGGCAAAAACAGAAGGATAGCACAGGTTTGCCTGGGAAAGATGACCTCTGCAGCATGAAGGAATGACTCAGCACAAGAAACCAGGTTGTCTGCCTCCTGAGCTCTATCCCTGCTCTAACTTGGCTTATCTACACTAATAAAAGAGAAAAATGTTACTTGACCATACCTCAGTTACACCCACAGCCAATCAGAAATGATATGCAAATTAAACCAACAAATATGGCAGGTGAATTTGCATATGCAGGAGGGGCAGGTAGTGCCTGATGCCGCCTGCAGATCCAGGCTTCAATGGGCAATGGGGCAGTCCAGTGGGCAGTGCCTGACACCCCCCGCAAGGTCCAGACCACCATTGTGGTTTGAGCAGGCAGGGCAGGTAACACCTGATGCCGCCCGCAGGGTCCAGGCTGCCATCAGGGACCAGGAAGGGGGCGATGGCCAGTGTCTCTAGGATCATTGTCTGCCTCTGGGCTGCCTGTGGACCCCGGTGGAGCAGGAAGGGGTTGAACATTTTGATGAAAATGGGCTGCCTGTGCCCCGGCCCATAGAGCCCTGTCCCTGTCGAGGAGAGGACAGTGGGAAGTTAGCAGGCACCAAGGCTTGGAAGGGACTGGGAGCAACCTGCAGGCATGCTATCAGGAAGAGATGCAGAACCATGATGATGCAGAAGGCTGGCTGATGGAGGTGCACAAAGGTTCAGCTGAGGCAGCTCTCGCTGGAGCTGAGCTCAAAAAGCACATGACAGCCTGATAGATTAAATCACCTTTCTGAAGAAGGTGCATGAAGAGGAGATCGCCGAGCTGCAGGCACAGATCCAGTATGCTTAGATCTTTGTGGAGATGGACATGTTCTCCAAGTCTGAACTCTGCTGTGCTCAAGGACATCCCCACCCAGTACGAGAAGCTGGCTGCCAAGAACACGCAGAATGCACAAGAATGGTACAAGAGCTGCTTCACCATGCTGACCGAGAGCACTGCCAAGAACACCTACAGGATGTGCGCCACCAAGGACGAGGTGTCTGAAAGCCGCCGCCTGCTCAAGGCCAAGACCCTGGAGATCAAAGCATGCCAGGGCATGAATGATGTTCTGGGAAAGCAGCGGTGAGAGCTGGAGGATAAGCAGAACTCAGAAGTTAGTGCTATGCAGGGCACAATCAACAAATTAGAAAATGAGGTGAGAACTACAAAGACTGAAATGGCATGATATTTAAAAGAATACCAGGACCTCCTCAATGTGAAGATGGCTTTGGACATTGACATTGCAGCCTACAGGAAACTCTTGGAAGCTGAGGAGACCTAGCTCAATTTCACCAGTGTAGGAAGCATAGCCAGTGGCTACTCCTAGAGTTCCCAAATCTTTGGTCTATCTGCCTATGGTGGTTACAGACTAGATCCTACTTGATGTCTGCTCACTCCTTCCCTTCTTAATTCACCAGCCATGTTCAGGAGGAGCAGATCAAGGTGGAAGAGACCATTGAGGCTGCAAAAGCCAAGGAAGCTAAGGATGAACCCCCCTCTGAAGGAGAATCTGAAGAGGAGGAGAAGGAGAAGGAAGTGGCTGATGAAGAGGAAAGAGAGGAAGAGGAAGAAGGTGCCAAGGAAGAATTTGAGGATACAAGGGAGGAAGAAGAAGGAGGTGAAGGTGAAGGATAAGATGCCCAAGAAGCTGAGGATGAGAAGAAAGATGAAGGTGCTGGGGCGGAGCAAACAACCAAGAAGAAAAATTGAACCCCCCCTTTCCTTAATTATTTCAGGAATAATCCTCCTGAAACCAGGTCAACCCCGTCACCAACTAAGCTGTTGAGTTCCCGATACTATATGAATTAAGAAGTCAATATATATAACACTCTGAGGTAACTCAGGTTGGACATTAAATGTTGTGCTATGACTTTTCTCCTTATGCAGAGTATCTGTTTGCATGCAGAGTGGCTTCCTGGCTTGCTGCCAGCCTGTGCATGGTCCATGCTTATGAGTTCAGGATCTATGACAATGTGAATAATTCAGATGTTTACAATAAAAACACATGAATACATGAATTCACTGATGTTAATGTTAAACTTCATAGAAAAATAATCCTTTGAATCTTTGGTGGTTAGAAACTAAAGACCTCAAATCATGTGCAATAAACAGTAAATAAAGTTACACTGAATGACTAAAAAAAAAAAAAAATACATTGGCGGCCAAGAAACTTTCAAAGAACTGGGGAACCATTCCCAAATCAGGAAGGGAAGTCACAGGGTGTATATTATTGCTATAAATACAGTATTTCCTACTACTTACAACATATACAATGTAATGTATTAGATGCCTTCCTATTGCATGAAGTATGTATTCTCATAGAGTAATACTGATACATATGTTATAGTTATGGCAGTATGTCATATCCTATCTATATTAATAAAAGGGTAATATGCTAATTAGATCATGAGACCTTCCAGATGTCCTTCTGGACAAAGCCATGGTGGTGGGGCCAAGGCAGAGGTGAGTAGGGGTGATCAGGCCAGGAGGGGAGGGCAGTTGGGGGCAAGCAGGCCAGCAGGCAGAGTGGTTAGGGGTGATCAAGCAGGCAGGCAGGTGAGCGGTTATGAGTCAGCAGTCCCGGATTGTGAGGGGGTTGTCCAACTGCCATTTTAGGCCCGATGCCACAGAGGTCCCAGATTGGAGAGGATGCAGACCGGACTGAGGGGACCCCCCCCCACCTGTACATGAATTTAGTGCACCGGGCCACTAGTGTTTATATAGTTTTAGTCCATTCTGCCTTCCCTCTGCCAGAGCACAAAGTGAGTGGCTGCACTCAGAAAGGAAACTCTGGACACTGGTTGTAATTTTAGTTCTGCTAAAGCCCCGGCTACACTTCTATGAATGGACTAAGGCAGTGGTCGGCAAACTGTGGCTCACGAGCCATGGTTTGCCGCTCTATTGACTAATGAGTTTGCTGACCACTAGGATAGGGGCTTAATCACAAGGAACAACAACAGCCTGTAATTATTGGAATCGAGGGTCTAGGTCAGTGGTCGGCAAACTCATTAGTCAACAGAGTTTGCTGACCACTGGATTAAGGGAAATGGGACTTTGGAAACCCAGGGATTTAAATCAATGCAAAAAAAAATCACTTGTCTCATGGGTGTCTCAGAAAATTATTTTTCTTGAGATATTGCAAGAATTCAACTTTCACCAGCAACAAGGAGAGATTAGGCCTTTCCTGCATTAACATTTTCATTATTTATCACTATCTATGTGATTCAGGAAAAAAAACATATTTGCATTGACTAGTTAAAGTTTTCCCATCCATTAATCTACCGTGTGGTTTCTATTCTCTTATTAAGCTGTCCAGTTATTTATATGTAGTATGTTTGTAAATGACTTGAGTTACTTACAATAGTTTTTATTAAAAAGATGTAATAAAATTCTCAGCTAATTAGAATTGGGGAAGAAATAATGGAAGTTTAATAATTTATATAACTCTGCCTTTCACTTTAATTCTAGTCTACTCTGAGATGCCCTGAGAAAAGACAGCCTAGATGGGATGTTGGCACTCTGTAGAAATTACTTTAATCTATTTTTCAAGCTTTCTTAATTTGAAAACAAAATTGAAATTATAGAAAATTATCAGGTAACTTTATGTGTTTATTTGTTATCGCTATAACTATAGGAATTTATGAATCATAAAACAAATGAGTGTAACTTTCATCACCAAAATCACATTGGTTTATACAAAGGCTGTCTCCCTGTGGTCCTCTCAAAAGTTTATTTTTAACTTTTGTGTGTTTTCAAAGTAGCTGTAGTATATTCTGCAGGTTTAATTTAACCAGCAAATGTTTTATTTTTATTGAATTAATTAACATATAAAGTTCATATAGAACTCTGGATAGATATCCAAATCACTTTTCTAAGACCTTGAGATAAAATAGTTTAAATCAACCTGCTCTTAATTTTAAAATACTTTTTAAAGGTGTGATTATTTAAATAAAAATGAATATAGGTGCTACTAATTTATTACCAAGAGAGAGAAACAGAAGAAACCTTTGGTTATGACTTGCTGCACTATTGAGTTCCCGGTTTAATATATTATCCATGTTCGTTGCTGGGTGAAACAAAGGGCGGGTTTTCCAGACAGGAAACCAGAGCCATGCTGTGCAGATGCCTGTCTCTAAAAGAGAACACCTGCCAACTTCCATCTGCATCTTTTCAGTCTTTTTGTCCTTAAACTTCTTAGAGTCTCAGTTTCTATGAGAAGCGGTGTTATCCTGAAAAAAAAAAAAAAAGGCCAAAGTTAGAAACAACAGGCAGTTATTTGAGAATGATAAAAAATAGAGATCCGTGAAGCACAGATTTAGGCAGATGCCCAAACAGTGTTCTGATTAGGAGACTGAGGCCATGGGTGTTTATGAGAGGGAGAAGGAGAAGATGAAATCAATAGAAGGAAGGCTTTTCTATTGATGCAGATAAGCTAACATAGTGACACTAATTCTAAAGGATGTTCTCAGTGATCCATCTAGTAGTCATCAGTTCGGTAGTCATAATATATGCTTTCCTGTTATCTTTGCAAACAGTTCTTTGGGACACAATGTTGCTTCATGCCCAGTGCAAGGTTATTTTGCCATTTTAACATTCCAAAGTTTTGAGGTGAAAGTCATGCACTTCCTCTAGGATAGCACCACTGGCTCCATTTTTAAGTGGCTCTGCTTATGTTATTTTTCACAATAGCTTTTCACTTATGCTCAGTTTTGCCTTTCATGCTTGTAGTAAGCATATTAATGGTCCCCAAAGATGTCAATATCTTAGTCTTATAAGTATTTTAGTCTTAATGCCCTGCACAAAGATAATTCAAAGTTTTAGATATAAATTTGCTAATCTTTATGTGCTAAACTAATATAAAATGTAGATTATCTTGAATTATCTATATGACTCCAATGTAATCACAATGAACTTTAAAAATTGAGAGTGGAAGGCAGAAATCAACAAAGGGAATCATGAGAAAGTCACAGCATAAGGTTGCAAATAAATTAGAGGAAGGGTATATTAGCCAAGAAATGTGGGTGGGCTTTAAAAACTGGTAAGAATAATGAATCTGATTTTCCCCAAAGGCCTCGGTAAAGGATCCAGTCTTATACACCTTTATTTTATCCCAGTAAGACAAATACTAGCTTTCTGTCTTAAAGAACTGTAAGATAATAAATTTGTTTTAAGTCACTAAATTTTTAGTAATTTTCTGTAGCACCAATAGGACTCCAGTACAGGTTTTTCTATCTTAAGTAGAGTGCTCCTATAACAAATGCCTTAAACCACGAGAGAGGCTTTGGAATTTAGCAGTGGAAAGAGCCTGAAAACTTTTTGAGGAGCATGAGAAAAAACATGTAGGTTAACTTGAATAGATATTAGTAAAAGTATAAATGTTATGCCGTGGTTGGGTGGCTCAGTTGGTTGGAGTGCCATGCTATATTCCAAACGGTTGCAGGTTCGATTTCCATTAAGGACACATGCCTGGGTTGAGGGTTGCATCCTTGGTCATGGCATATACAGGAGTCAACCAATCAATGTTAGAGAAAAGGTGATTCTTATTATATAAAAGGAAAAAGCTGAGAAGAACTGTGTAAAACAGAACTCATGTGAAGTGGAATTGGATTCAGCTGAGATTTTCAAGCAGTCTTACAGCCTGGTTTCTTCTTACTGTTTTCAGTGAAATCTGAGAGAGAAGAGATTTAGAAAAGAATACCTGAAACTCAAATAACTGTAATATAATGTTGTATACCAACTATAGTTAAATAAAATAGAACTGTTGAGCACAGTGAAACTAGAAATTGATGATGTGGGAATTCTCAGCCTATCCAGGACACGGGAGACATTACAATCAGGAGATTTAGTGTTAGGAAACTGGCCCTAGAAAAAGCCAAAGATGTGACTGACAACCTTTCCCAATACCTCAAAATAAATAAATAAATAAATAAATAAATAAATAAATAAATAAATAAATAAAAGATTATCCAGTCACACACACACTGCTATAGAAATTCAGCATGTGAATCACATAGCCTCTCAGCAATTTAAGCAGAAACTATAAATCGGAATAGAATTATCTGTAAGAAACGTATTTTGTTTTGTTTTTGCAATGGAGTGAATCCCAGAGAAGTGCATAGAAGGCCCACACATTTCTGGAGGGCTGTGTAATAGCACAGCTTGGAGACTATCTTGTATTATCTAGGTAAGCTCAACATAATCACTAGATTCCTTAAAGTAGAAGAGTGAGGCAGAATAAAACTGGACAAATGGCAAGATGATAAGCTAAAATGATCTGAAGTTGCTGGCCTTAAAGATGGAGGAAGGAGACATAAAATGAGTGTGGGTAGCCTAAAGTGATTCTCTAACAGAAGCACCACTGGCACACAATCTCTAACACCATGATGTCAATTTGGCGAGACCAAAGAGCATCTAAACTACAGGCTATCTTCCACAAAATAGAATAGGAAGAAACATTTCCAAAATGACTGCTTGATGCTAGCATTACCCTGTTACTTACAGCATACAAAGGTAGTAAAAAGAAAGTTATAAAGGAATGTATCTATAAATTAGACTCAAAAAATCAGCAAAATATCAGAAAACCCAATTCAGCTACATATACACATAATTATAAAACATGGCCCAGTAACATTTATTCCAAATATTCAAGATTTTATAAAAAATAAAATATTTCCACATATTGTTTTTATTTTTTGTTACTTGTTATTTTTATTTTATTTTTTATCATAAGATTTTTTATTATTATTTAAAGTATTGCAAATAGTAGTATATAGGTCTCCCTTTTTTCCCCAACTGACCTTCCCTCAGCTTCCCCTACGCCCCCGGCACATGACCTCACCCCTTTCCCAGTGTCTTGCATCCATTGGTTATGCTTATTTGCATGCATACAAGTCCTTTGGTTGATCTCTTACCTCCCCCCCAAACCTCCCCAGCCTCCCTGCTGTAGTTTGACAGTCTGTTAGACGCTTCTCTGCTTCTGTATCTATTTATTTTCACCAGTTTATAATGTTTTTTTATTATCCATAAGTGAGTGAGATAATGTGGTATTTTTATTTCACTGATTGGCTTATTTCACTTAGCATAATGCTCTCCAGGTCCATCCATGCTGCTGCAAATGGTAAGAATTCCTTCTTTTTTATAGCAGCATAGATTTCCATTGTGTAGATGTACCACAGTTTTCTAATCCACTCATCTGATGATGGGCATTTAGGCTGTTTCCAAATCTTAGCTGTTGTAAATTGTGCTGCTATGAACATAGGGGTGCATATATCCTTTCTGACTGGTGTTTCTGTTTTCTTGGGATATATTCCTAGAAGTGGGATTACGGGGTCAAATGGAAGTTCCATTTTCAATTTTTTGAGGAAATGCCATACTGTTTTCCTCAGTGGCTGCGCCAGTCTGCATTCCCACCAGCAGGGAAGGAGAGTTCCTTTTTTTTTCCCACATCCTCTCCAGCACTTGTCATTTGTTGATTTGTTGATGATAGCCATTCTGACAGGTGTGAGATAGTACTTCATTGTTGTTTTGATTTGCATCTCTCAGATGATTAGTGACTTTGAGCATGTTTCATATGTCTCCTGGCTTTATGAATGTCCTTTTTCCAAAAGTATCTATTTAGGTCCTTTGCCCATTTTTTGATTGGATTGTTTATCTTCCTTTTGTTAAGTTGTATGAGTCCCTTATAAAGGTTGGAGATTAAACCCTTATCGGAGATAGCATTGGCAATATGTTCTCCCATGCAGTGGGCTCTCTTGTTTTGCTGATGGTTTCTTTTGCTGTGAAGAAGCTTTTTATTTTGATGTAGTCCCATTTGTTTCTTTTCTCCTTAGTTTCCATTGCCCTAGGAGCTGTATCATTAAACATATTGCTACAGCAAACGTCTGCTATTTTGCTGCCTATGGCTTCTTCTAAGATTTTTATGGTTTCCCATCTTATGTTTAAATCCTTTATTCATTTTGAGTTTTTTTTGTGTATGGTGTAAGTTGGTGGTCTAGTTTCATTTTTTTTTTTTTGCATGTATCTGTCCAGTTTTCCCAGCACCATTTATTGAAAAGACTGTCTTAATTTCATTGTATGGTCTTGCCTCCTTTGTCAAATATTAATTGAGCATAATGGCTTGTGTTGATTTCTGGTTCTCTGTTCTGTTCAACTGGTCTATATGTCTGTTCTTGAAAGAAGAAACCAGGTAATTTCGAGAACAATGGCTTGGTGGTATAGCTTGCTATCTGGTATTGTTATCCCTCCAACATTGTTCTTCTTTCTCAAGATTACTGTAACTATCTAGGGTCTTTTTTTATTCCAGATGAATTTTTGGAAAATTTGTTCTAGGTCTTTGAAGTATGCCATTGATATTTTAATGGGAGTTGCATTGAATTTATAGATTGCTTTGGGTAGTATGGACATTTTAATGATGTTGATCTACCATTCCATGAACATGGTAAATTCTTCCATTTGTTCATGTCTTCCTTTATCTCTTTATTCAGCATTCTGAAATTTTCTGAGTCCAGGTCTTTTATCTCGTTGGTTAAGTTTATCTTAGGTATCTTAATTTTTTTCTTGCAATGGTAAATGGGATTGCTTTTTAAATTTCTCTTTCTCTGAGTTCATTATTGGTGTATAGAAAAGCCGTAGACTGCTGGGTGTTAATTTTGTATCCTGCTACATTGCCAAATTAATTTATTAAGTCTGGTAGTTTTCGAATGGAGTCTTTGGGATTTTCTATGTACAATATCATGTCATCTGTGAATAGGATTGTTTTACTTCTTCTTTTCTAATTTGGATGCCTTTTGTTTCTTCTTCTTGTCTAATCGCAATGGCTAATACTTCCACTACTATGTCGAACAGGAGTGGTGAGAGTGGGCATCCCTGTCTTGTTCCTATTCTTAGTGGAAAATGGTTTTAGTTTTTGCCCATTGAGTGTGATGTTGGCTGTGGGTTTGTCATATATGGCTTTTATTATGTTGAGGTATGATACTTCTATTCCCACTTTGCTGATGATTTTTATCGAGAAAGGGTGTTGAATTTTGTCAAATGTTTTTCTGCATCAATGGATATGACTATATGGTTTTTATCTCTCAGTTTGTTTAAATGGTGTATCACATTTATGGATTTGTGGATATTGTACCATCCTTGCATCCCTGGAATAAATCCTACTTGGTCATGGTGTACGATCTTTCTGATGTACTGCTGGATTCTATTTGCTAGAATTTTGTTGAAGATTTTGGCATCTATGTTCATGAGGGATATTGGCCTATAATTCTCCTTCGTTGTATTGTCTTTATCTGGTTTGGGGGTTAGGGTAATGCTGGCTTCGTAGAAAGAGTTTGGAAGTGCTCCTTTCTCTTGAATTTTTGGAATAGTCTGAGGAAGATAGGTTTTATTTCTTCTTTGAATGTTTTATAAAACTCCCCTGTGAAGCCGTCTGGTCCAGGGCTTTTGTTTGTTGGAAGTTTTTTGATTACTGCTTCAATTTCCTCCATAGTTATTGGCCTATTCAGATTTTTTTTTTTTTTATTCCTCCTGGTTGAGTTTTGGAAGGCCGTATTTTTTTAAGAATATGTTCATTTCTTCTAGGTTGACCAGTTTTTTGGAATAGAGTTGTTACATAGTACTTTTTTTATGATTCTTCATATTTCTGTGGAGTCTATTGTTCTTTCACCTCTTTTGTTCCTGATTTTATTTATTTGGGTGCTCTCTCTTTGCTTCTTGGTGAGCCTGGCTAGTGGTTCATCAATCTTGTTTATCCTATCCTTTCAAAGAACCAGCTCTTGGTTTCATTGATCTGTTGTATTATTTTTTTGATCTCTATGTCATTCATTTCTGCTCTGATCTTTATTATTTCCGTCCTTCTGCTCACTCTGGGCTTTTCTTGTTGCTCTCTAATTCTTCAAGTTGCAGAGTTAGATGGTTTATTATCATCTTTCTTTCTTTCTTGTTTCTTTCTTTCTTTCTTTCTTTCTTTCTTTCTTTCTTTCTTTCTTTCTTTCTTTCTTTCTTTCTTTCCTTCTTTCTTTCTTTTTTCTTTCATTTATTTATTTTTAGGTAAGCCTGTAATGTTATGAACTTCCCTCTCAGGACTGCTTTCATTGTCTCTCAAATATTTTGGATTGTTGTTTTTTCATTGTTGTTTGTTTCTAGGATGTATTTTATTTCTTCTTTGATCTCTTTGGTAACCTACTCATTGTTTAATAGTATGCTACTCAGCCTCCAAGTGTTTGGATTTTTGTGATTATTTTTACTGTAGTTGGTTTCTAATTTTATGTCATAATGATCTGAGAAGATGCTTGATATAATTTCAATCCTCTTGAATTTGGAGAGACTTTGCCTGTGTCCCAATATGCAGTCTATCTTTGAAATGTCCCATTTGAGCTTGAGAAGAATGTATATTCTTCTCAATTGTTTGGGGTGGAATGTTCTAAAGATGTCCATTAAGTCCATCTGATGTAGTGAGTCATTTAGGATTGATGTTTCTTTGCTAATTTTTTGTCTAGAGGATTTATCCAGTGATGTTAATGGGGTATTAAAGTCTCCTATTATGATAGCTTCCAGAGGCTTTTTTATATGTTTGGGTGCTACTGCATTGAGTGCATAAATGTTTACCAGAGTTATATCCTCTTGTTGTATTGTTCCCTTTAGAATTATGAAGTGACCTTTCTTATCCCTTGTTATAGTCTTCACTTTGAGGTCTAATTTTTTCAGATATAAGTATAGCTATCCCAGTTTTTTTTATTTTTCATTTCTGTTTGCCTGATAGATATTTTTCCATCCTTTCACTTTCAGTCTGTGTGAGTCCCTTGTTCTGAGGTGGATCTCCTATAGACAGCATATATATGGGTCATGTTTTCTTATCCATTCATTTACTTGATGTCTTTTGATTGGAACATTTAATCCATTTATGTTTAATGTTATTATTGATAGGTACTTGTTTGTAACCACTTCTGTATTTTATGCCTGTGTTCCTTCCTCCCTTTCTATTTCTTCTTTTTACAGCATTCCCTTTATCATTTCTTGCATTGCTGGCTTGGTACTGATAAACTCCCTTAGCCATTTTTTGTCTGTGAAGCTCCTGATTTCCCCTTTAATTTTGATTGATAGTCTTGCTGGATAGAGTATTCTTGGATTCAGTCCTTTACTTTGCATCACTTTGTATACCTCCTTCCATTCCCTTCTAGCTTGATGTATTTCTGTTGAGAAATAATTTGATAATCTGATGGGGGATTCTTTGGAGGTAACTCTCTGTATCTTGCAGCCTTCAAGATTCTCTCTTTGTCATTAACATTTTCTATTGTAATTATGATGTGTCTTGGTGTGGGTCTTTTGGGATTCATCTTGCTTGGGACTCTATACTTGTGTAACTATTTTCTTCCCCACATTGGGGAAGTTTTCTGTCATTATTTCTTCAAATAGATTTTCTAATCCTTGCTGCTCTTCTTGTCCTTCTGGCAGCCCTATTATATGTATGTTACTTCGTTTTGCATTGTCCCAAAGCTCTCTTAGGCTCTCCTCCTGTTTTTTGTTTTTTTTTTCTCCAGTTGCTGTTCAGATTGGGCTTGTTTCTGTACCTTATCTTCTAACTTACTAATTCAGTCCTCTGATTCTTCTAGTCTTCTTCTCCTCTACTTCTTCTGTTGAAAGCTTCCATGGTGTTTTGGTTGTAGCTATATCACTTTTTATTTCTTCCTGATTTTTGCATAGGTTGTCGATTTTCTCATCCATCCGGTGTATTAGCTATACGACCATTACTCTGAATTATTTTTCTGTCATGTTACATGCCTTGGTTTCACTTATTTCCTTTCTTGGTGATCCCCCCTTTTCTTTTCTCTGGGGATTGTTTCATTGTCTCCCCATTCTAACTATAACCAAAAGGTTCAAATGTCGAGTTGCAGGGGCCTGGGTCATGTGCAGTGTGAGCTTCACACCCCCTGAGTGTCACTGAAGAGCTCTAAAACCAAGATGTGCGGCTGCCATGTGTTGGTGGGAACCACTCTCGCCCAGGATCAGAGTCACTGGTGCTTATTGTGGTCTCATGTGTGCACCTAGAATCAGGGACCCCACCTGCATGCACTGTAACAGAGACCCCCTGTGCTGGTGCTGATAATTGAGTGTCAGAGTCTCTGTTGCTTGGTGCAGTCTTGCACCGAGAGTCATGATTCCTGTGTGTGCATGCACCAAGAATTAGAGTCATTGGCTCTTAGTGTGAATGCACTGGGAGTCAGGGATCTCAGGTGTGCATGATGAGAAACAGAGTCAAGTCACTGGTGCTCAGTGCTGCCTCTCACGCAAATAATCAGGGTCCCCAATCTGCTTGGGAGACCGGGTTGCACAGTTGCCCTGTGTCAGCAGGAGGTCCACCCCTGCCCTGAAGAAAACACTCTTCTTTGTGTGCTTGCCCTGAATCAAAGTCAGATGGCACTGCTGCCCTGTGTGGGCATGGGGTCTGGTCGCAGGAAACAAACTCCCCGGGAACAAATTCAGAGCAGCCTTCCTGTGCGTGCGCGGGGTCTGGTCACACTGGTGTGCATTGTGGGAAACAAACTCCCTGTGTCCTTGCACCCATGCTCAAATTCAGCACAGCCTTCCTGTGTGGGTGTGGGGTCTGGTTGCAGGAAGCAAACTCCCCAAGATCGTATGCCCAAGCTCAAATTCAGTGCAGCTACCCCATGCCACTGCTGCTGTGTGTGGGCAGGAGGCCTGTTTTCATGGAGAGTGTCTGGCAGTCCCTATGCCACTGCCATGGGCTGGCAGGGAGGGGGACTGGCTCTGTGATTCACAGAAATTTGCAGCTGGGGTGCCTGGGGTCTTGGTGTCCGTGGGTGTGCAGCTGTGGTCACCTCTTTTGCATACCTCCTTCCATTCTCTTCTTTTACCTGAATGGCTGTAGGGTCCTGGTTTGCGACTGAGACCAGATTAGGTAGTGGCGAGGCTAGGATCCTAGTCTCAAGCAGTTCTGCTCTTCAAGATGGTATGGTCTCTGTCTCCAAATATTTTTTTTTTTTAAATCAAGAAGGTAATCCACCATATTGAGAGGCTGAGGAGAAAATATCACATAATCATATCAATAAAGATGGAGGAGCCATATAAATTTTGTTAAAATTCAATACCTATTCCTTATATAACAAAAAAAAAAACTTTCAGTAATCTATAAATAGAAGGGAACTCCTTTAACTTGACAAAGAACATATACCATTTCAAAACAACAAAATTCAATGGGTATCATACAAAATATAACCAGTGTCATCTTAAGGGTAAAAAAAAAAAACTGAATGTTTTCTTTATCAGATTGTTAACAAGGATAGAATGTCTACTCTTACTAATATTATTGAACAGAGTACTAGAAATTCTACTCATTTCAATAAAATAAGAAAAAGAAATGAAAACCATACATATTAGGAAAAAAGAATAAAACTGTGTTGAAGGAATATTCCAAGTATTCTACAAAATAATATAAACAAAAGCCTTAAATCTGATAAATGACACCAGCAAGTTCACTGGATACATGCTCAATGTGTAAGAAGCACTCACATTTCTACAAACAATGAACGTGTAAACATCAATGTTAAAAATATAAAACCATTTGCAGTAACTTCAAAGTAAATGAAATTCTTACATATATATCTACGTGTACTTAATTTATATTTAAATAATATTCATGAGAATAAATAAAATTAATGAAGACATAAACAAAGGTACATAAGTTACTCAAAAATTGGAAGACTCAATGTAATAGCGATGTCAATATTCCTCAGGTTAATCTGTAGAATTAAGACAATTTCTATTAAAACCCCAATAAGGATTTTTGTAGACATAGCAAACATATAAAATTTATATTGAAAGGTGAATAAAAACAATAAAGTGGAAAGAATCATTTTAATCAATATGAAGACCTATTTTATAGCAATAAAAATGAAGACAATATAGTTTTAGTATAAAGGACAGACACAACAGAGTAGAGAATATAGTAGTTCAATGCAAATATGTTCCACTCATTATGAGAAATGAACAAAAATTCAATGAAGAATGGGTTACTTTTTCACAAAAGATGGTGGGGCAATTAGAAATCCATAGGCAAAACATGAACCTCAATCTAAACCTCACATCAGATTAAAGATTAAGTCAAAATAGATTATCATTGTGAACATAAAACTATAATTATTTCATAAAAGCAATTTTAAATTAAAAATAAGAAAAAGTATTTAAAATATAGAGTTAACCACAACTTTACACTAAAAGCATAATCCATTAAAGAAACAACTAAAAATTAAACTTTATCAAAATTTAAATTTTTGCTCTGCTAAAGTCCATGTGAAAAAGATAAAATGACAAGCTATAAATTGGGAAAATATATTTATAAGCTATGTATGCCTAAAAGAATTAGTACTGAAAATATACCAAGAAAATCTAATAAGTTAACAGTAAACTAAATAGAAATCCAATTAGAAAATGGACAAATGATATCCACAGATATATCATTCAAGAGGATATACATGCCCGAGATGGTTTGGAACAGTTACGGGTTTGATTCTGGTCAAGACCATATACCTCAGTTGCAAGCTCCATCCATAGCCCCAGTCAGCGTGCATGCAGAAAGCAACCAATCATGTCTCTCACATCAATGTTTCTCTCCCTGTCTCTCCCCATCCTTTCCAATCCCTCTAAAAATCAATGGAAAAAATAGCCTCCAGTGAGGATTAACAAATAAAGGAGGATGTACACAAGGCAAATAAACACACACAGAAATATGCAGCACCATTAGAGATCAGTTATATGGAAATTAAAATTCCAATGAGATATTTAGTGCACATGTATCAGAATGGCTAAAATGAAAAATAGTGGCAATACTCCAGTGCCTGATTCAACAGGTAAAGAACTTTAAAGTTATCCTTTTCATCCTTAAAATAAGAAAAAAAAGCTGAAGAAGCTGAAAATAATTGCTCTTTTTAAACATAGCAAAGAATACTGCCATTCCCAAATAGGAAAGATGAGAGAACACAGAGACTCACAGGTGAGTATTAGCACAAGCTGCTGAAGTTAGCAACTAACAGCCCTCCTTAACCAGTCATTAATGAATTGAGGAGGTGAAGTGTGGACTACCTTCAAAGTCAAAATACATTGGGTTCTAGTTTTAGGAAGCCCTCCATATCTTTATGAGCTTTACCAAGGGGAGAACATAATAGGTTCTCATGGGAAAGATGGAAGAGAAATCCCCATGTGATTCTACAAGGATAGAGCAACCATTTTGAAATACATCCAGTGGCAAAGTAATGAATTTGGAAAATTCCCAAAGCATTATGTATTTCATAATACAGCCTGCTTTCAATGAAAACTATCAGAGATGTATTGTCCCAAAGGTCCCTTAAAATATCCTCATTTTTAAAAATTCTTTTTTCTTGTTGCTGCTCTGATTGGGTGTTTTCTGCAACCTTGGCTTGTAAATCACTGATTGGATTCTATGCTTCATATAACCTACTGTTTGTTGATTCTAGTGTATTCTTCATTTCAGATGAACTGGAACCTCAGTTCTTAAATTTAATTCATTCTAGAAGGATGTTCGAGAAATGATTTGTTTAAAAAAATCATTTTTTCCCATTAGAAATAATGTAAAATTAATTAATTTGTTTCAGATCCCCAAATGATTCCCTATTTTAACCATTCTTATATGCAGTACATGGTCAATGTACTGTTCAATCGATAAACAAACACTTCTTTTCTTAAATTTATCAAACAACCCCCTGCTAGCCTTAAAGGAATCACTTTCAGTACTAATGCTAGGGGTGCCTTTCAGGAAGTCACTATGCTGCATCTTCACTTTTTCACATATCATTGCCTCAGAAATGCAATCACCCCTAACTGCTTTTCATTTATCCAAACCAACAACAGTTTTTTTACCTCTTCATTTGCCTGTGATCACTGTTTCTTTCACCCCCTTTAACAACTTAGCATGATGATGGCCTCTTTAGGTTTTAAAATTGTGTCAAATGTTCATTGCTCTTTTTAAACATAGCAAAGAATACTGCCATTCCCAAATAGGAAAGATGAGAGAACACAGAGACTCACAGGCAGCAAAAAAAAAAAAGCATAAACAAACACAAACAAAAATAACCCACAAGAATAAGCACAGCACCATTTCCTGAGATGTAAACAATGCAGATTGAGTGGCTAACTGACTCACATTCTCTCCTTTGTTTGTGGCCTGAGAGATACATTTTGTTATGCTGATGCCCCAGCATGAAAAGTTTGTCAGGTCAAGAACTGAAATTTTCTTCAAAGACTGAAATATTTTTTTCTGTGAATAGCTTGATCAAGAATCAAGGTGAGATAAGGTGTGACTGAATTGTATTCTTCCTTTATTACTGGCTATTTTTTATGGTTTCTATGTCTCTTTTTATGCTAAGTATCTATTTAAGTTCTCACTGACTTTATCCATCCTTCCCCCAATTTCCTAAAGCATCCTTATAACCATTGTTGTGAACTCTATATATGGTAGATTACTTCCCTCCTTTTCATTTAGCTCTTTTTCTGGAGATTTCCCCTGTTCTTTTATTTGGGGCATGTTTCTTTGACTCCCGATTTTGGCTGCCTCTTTGCATTTGTTCCTGTGTATTAGGGAGATCTGCCGTCTCCCAGTCTTGGTTAAGCATCCATCTTATATAAATACTGTTGTTTGAAATTTTAACCCTGTATTTGGTTTCTGCAAATTCTTGCTTGCTAAGACTACTCCCACTTTAGAGAGGCCATTAAACCTTCCCCAGACAAGGTTATCAGTGCTGATGCCAGGACAGGCCTCTGGTTGAGGTCTCAAGGCCCCAGCACATATGGGCTCTTTAAGAACTTGCAAAAGGGGCCAGAGACACCCCATATTTGGGAGACAAAGAAGGTAAAAACATATAAATAGGGAAAATTGCTCTATCTTGGGGCCCAGAATTTGAGAAACATTTTCCTCTGAACCCACACATAATAAATGTAACTCCATCTCTCTAAGTATTGCTTGGTTCTTCTCCAGTTTTCTGTAACATTATTGGTTCCCTGACCTAGAAAACCAACCCATGCTTGACTTTTTACCCTCTGGTGAGTGGACCGGATTTGGGGCCCAGGGGAGCCGGATAGGCCTCCTGGAGGTGCCGCTCTGCTGATTTAGCAGAATTGAACTGGGGAACCATGGGCAGTCCCGGACCTCAGCCCAGGACCCAGCCAGCATCTGGAGAGAGTGGACGGACCCTTCTGGACCTGTCAACGGAATCGGTAAGGTAGGGGCTCTGTCAGTTCAGCCCACTCCAAGTGAGTGGAAGGGGTGCTTGATCACCTCCCCGGAAGCCATAAGGCTTCCTCAGGCAAATTAATCAGGAATCAGGAATCAGGTGGACTGTTTAAACTCTGGGTAAATATCTGGTAGAAGTAAAAAACTCGGACTAGCTAGTATATATATCTGGGACTCTGGAGGTGAATGAATTCAGATTTGATTAAGGAATTATGAGTTCACTCTGCTGTTTGTTTGTGTGGGACTAGCCAATTTGCTACCAAGAAAGGGGACTGGATGCAGTCTTAACTCCTCTGGTAGGTTCTCACCAAGACGTTGGTTGAGAATTCTGTTCTGGGACATGGGTGCCAGGAGTGACCCCAAGCCTGTCTGGGGAGTTGGGCATTGTTTCCTTTATTTGCTCAACTCCAGTCTGGGCTAGTCTACTGAGAGAGTGTGAGTACGGATGTCTGTCTGTCTTGGCATAATTATCTGCTCATTAACTGGTCTGTGTGAAGCGAAAGCCACTTTGTGCCTTCTGGCTGTACACAGGAGAGTATTTGTTATCTCTTTCTATTGTTTAATTTGTTTAAAGATAGGGTCGACCTGCTGTGAAGGAATACAAAAGTCTTTAGCAGCTGCTGAGAATTCTTTTTCTCAGAGACTTTTGCTCTATATGAGAGAGGGAATCAGCCCACTTAGCTAATAAAATTTTCTCTCTAATTTTGTATAAGTAAGGGTTTCAGTTTGCTCTGATTTGTGAATTTGCTGTATTAAATTGAAATTTTAATGTCCTAGGGTTAATTTAAAGGTATAAATTTGTGACATTTCAAAGAACAAAGACCTTTTGTTTATGGCTTTCTTATCTCTTTTGATGGTAAGAGACTTCCAGGGGCAGGGCTTACAGCTCCACAAGGCAGAGAGATTTATAGGCTCTGTCCCTGCCTATGACATCATAGTCCAACATGAGCCACCTGAGGTGGAACTAAGGCTGAAGTTATTATTAACTGTCTATGGACCCCGTTAACCCTGGTTGTGTGTCTTGTGTGGTCTGTTGTCTTCGTGGTTGTGTGTTTTGTTTGACTTGCTGTTTTCAGTTATTAGGATCCTCATTGGGGACATAACCTGGTCTTTCCCTTCCTCTCTCATCCTTATTCTAATAACATCTGTAACTGGATTAAAGATATTTTCTTTCAGGAGGCCTTCCAGGCTTTCAGTTCACAAGAAATCTCCCTACACACCCGTATCCTCATCTGCTATCTTTCCAGGCTGACCAAGAGTCATTTTTCTCCACAGGTCGGACCTCAGCCTTCGAAAGGGAGGACTACTACAGTGGTAGTCCGTAGTTTTCTCTGAAACTCCCACTGTTTATATTTCTCCCCTCTGTAGGAATTGTCTTCCTCTGACTCACAATAGGAAAGGGAGACAAGCAACTGGACTGGGGAATGGGAATGGCCAGAGAAATCAAGAGTGGTAAAGTAGGAGGATTTAAGATACTCTAGGGGCTTAAAGAGGAAAAATCTATGAGGGAAAACAACAGTTACAGAAAGAAAAAAGTATCCTTATATGTAAAAAGCCTAAATATACAGGGTGTCAGACCATTTGCCTTGTTTCACGACAGAGTAAATGGTTAATGCAGAAAAGCAGGAAGGGAGGGTGTCAGCAGTTAATTATGAAGCAGGGAGAGATAGGTTTTGTTGATTTTTACTGGCTGTAGACCACCCTGTTGGCATAGGGGTTTGGACCAGGTGTCTTATCAGAACTTCACTAGATTCAAGGTTGCAAGTTTTCTGCAAGCATAATTAATCTACCTGCCCCGCTGCTGCCCACTGAGTAATGAGCATTTTAAAACAAGCAATACAAGACTTAGGCCTTTGGCTTGCTGACTGCAGCAGTTAAACCAGAAGCCAGTGTCTGCTACTAGCCTTCCTGCAGCCCCAAGAATAGAGCAGCAGGCCCAGGAGCTGTAAAAGCAGCAGATAGAGCTAGTGAAAGCTCCCTGTTTGCAAATGTACTGAAAGGGTTCAGTACCTGTTGCTGCTGGAAGAGGAGGGGCTGAGATCCCCTTCCAGTGCACTCCCTTGGGAGAGGCCTGGTCCCTGCTCTGCCACAAAGGGGACTTCAGGGAAGACAAAAGGCCTAATACCCAAGCCACTGCCACAGAAGCACTTTGCAAGATACAAAGCTGTTTCTAATTGCAACTCTGGCTATTTTGGACTGGCAGCTTAAAAGTCAAAGAGCAAAGGAAAGGCACTCTCCCTGGACCGGGGAGCCTTCAGGACTTTGAGATTCTCCAAGAGAGGAGGAGTCTGACTGAGGGATGGCAGGGGCCCTGTTGGGTTAGAAGGACCTAAGTCCACATGTTAAACTTATAAATTACGGCTTTCTAGGCAGATGTCCAAGCCCAGATATGTAGGGGTTAAGCTGCCTGTTTACAGCAAAACAACTTTCTCCCATGGCAGAATAAATTTTAGGCAAATTAGACAGACTGTGTTTGGGGCTAGAAAGGAGACCTGGCCACCATGCACATCCCTGACAGTGGCCTGCAGAAACTGTATAATAGACTTAGATGATGCCTGTGTCTTTATGGACATGACTCCAAAAAACAAGGACAATTTTACTTTGTGTGGGAAGGTCAAGAATAGACCTTAGTCACCTCCCTAAGATATTTGTATAGCCCTACCATTTGTCATATATGGTAGCAGAAGATTTGTCTACCTAAGGTGGCCACAGCGCCAGTGTTACTGTCTTGCAGGCCTGTGTGACCATGCCCATTTCAGGGGTGGCACAAACCTCAACTTCAGGAAACTGGGGAAGGCCTGTTTGGAACAGAGGGAAGTGGAGAGTACCAGCCCTTTGTTACAGGAATTAAGGACCCTGTGAGGTCCTGTGACATATGAGACCCTGTAAAGCAATAAAACTCCCTTAGTCCTGTCTCAGAGGTCATGTCACCCCTCCCAGAGACCATATGAAATTTTAAGGATTAGTCAAATAGGGGGAACCTTACTACAAGAACAGCTATAATTGTCTACTTGAATATAGACACATTTTGAATTTCTACTTGTCCATTTGAAGACAGTTATATTTCTCTGAAGAATCCATAGAAAGGACTAACAAGGAAAATCAGAAGGTCTTAAAGCAGGTCAGTATATTTTTCTCCTTATATAATTCCTCTGAAATTTGGCAATGCTTAATAAATCATGGCAATGCATTTCTTTGCATAAATTCAATAAGACCAGTTTCTAATAGTGGTTTTATCTACTGGAAACTTTGGGGTGTCATGTTTTAAAGAGCCCTGCCTGAACTCTGAAGACTTGAAGCCAATAAGAGTGCCAAGTAAAAGCCTGGTATCTTGCTTGGGAGCCCTGAAAATGGCTGGCGCTGGAGCATCAGGCCCATGCCCTACCATCACTGGTGGTTGGTCAGTGTAGAAGGGGAGCAATAAGGATGATTCTGCATTCCTGCAGAACTTCACACACTCTAGGCTGTGATGAGTAGGAGGAGGGCTACTGAGATGGGCCTTAAAACCTAAGGTGTGGGCCCAGGTGGAATTGCTGCAGGAGAGGGATTCACCTAACTCAGCAGATACTACAGGCAGGCTGGATGGCTTGGCTTCCTGGCCCTATGGGGCACAATAAGATTCAATCATGAAATTCCGGCAAAGGTAGTCAGTTACCATTCTTGTTGTGTTTATGCAAACCACCAGGCCAAATTAAATACAATAGGTAAATTAGTCTTTATTTGGCTCTTTTGATAAAAATAGAGGTAATTTTGAGGAGAAAAATTCTATTTCAATAGAAGTCATTAAAACTGAAATGTTTTCTTTCCCTTCCACCAGACCATTTGTTACAGTTTGTCTCTGCCAGGTCACAAGCCCACCTCTTTCTGTGCCCAGGCCTCATCATCTCTGTGACAGACAGAAAAGGATCTCTTGGCTCTGAGAGAAAACTCCGTCCCTCCTCAGCACTAAGCAGCTACAGAAGAAATTCAACGTCCATTTTTCCTAAAAGAATTCAGAGCCAGGATCCTTGAGGTAATATATTAGGCAGTTAGACAGACATGAGCAGAGTAAGGATGATGGGCCAACTAGCGCTACAGATGTAACTAAGTCTTTCCACCTCTATGTATGTGAGGCAACGGGCATAGCCAAAGAGGTACTCACCAAAGTCTCAGCCCTGAGTAAAGGCTGGTAGCCTATTTGTCCAAAAGACGACCCCTTTGCATTTGGCTGACCTACTTGCCTCTGGGCGGTAGCAGCCACAGCTATGCTTATTAAAAATGCAAATAAGTTAACCCTAAGGCTGTAACTAATCCTAACAGCCCCACATGAGGTTGAGGTTTTACTCTGGAACACACTGGAGTGCTGGATGTCAAACACTTGAATCACCCAGTTTCAGGCTTTCTGGTGGACAAAAGAAAAATCAGTAACAATTTATACTGATAGCAGGTATGCATTTACAACAAGGTAAGGGTTCTCCACAGAAGCAAGAGGGAACTGGGCCACAGATGAAGCTGCCCAGGAGGCTGCCCTAAAAGCAGTGGGGCCTCTACAGATTCTTGTGACTCTTCCAGATCCTGACCTACTCAATCTAGAAAAGGTGAAATCCATAACCAGTCTTTATTCAAGTTCTTACAGGCCTTACAGTCTACCTAGGAAGCAATCCAGAAGCACATCTGAGACGCTCTGCCTGTACCAACTTCTGGTCTGATTCATCCCTTCCACCCTGGTGACTGTTTGGGTAAAGAAATTTGCCACCCAAGGACTGACTCCTACCTGGAAAGAACCACCTCCATGGTAGTCAAGGTCAACGGAATCCCAATGTGGTTTCATCACACCAGGATTAAGACAGCCCAGGAAAAATAGAGAGTCCAAGACTCTTTGGACTCTCTAAAGATTACTCCTGGCCCTCATTCCAGGCCCTTATCTTATAACCTGGCCCACTAATTTTGTTAGGCAGAAAATTAAGATTATAGTCCTCAGGAGTAAATATAACTACAATGACTAAGAATCAATGATTTGACTCATGTACATAAAACCAGTGTGGAATGAAGCATCCATCTTATATAAAAACTGCTGTTTGAAATTTTAACCCTGTATTTGGCTTCTGTAAATGCTTGCTTGCTAAGACTATTCCCACTTTAGAGAGGCCATTAAACCTTCCCCAGACAAGGTTATCAGTGCTGGTGCCAGGCCAGGCCTCTGGTTGAGGTCTCAAGGCCTCAGCACATATGGGCTCTTTAAGAACTTTCAAAAGGGGCCAGAAACACCCCATATTTGGGATACAAAGAAGGTGAAAACATATAAATAGGGAAAATCCCTGCATGTTGGGGCCCAGAATTTGAGAGACATTTTCCTCTGGACCCGCATGTAATAAAAGTAACTCCATCTCTCTAAGTATTGCTTTGTTCTTCTTCGGTTTTCTGTAACATTGGTAGGGTGGCCTTGTGTAGTAGGGGTCCTGTGGGACCCAGTGGCACTGTCTCCTTGATATCCTGAGCTGGGTGTTCCAGGAATGCCCCTGTGTGGGTTATGTGAGCCCTCTTATTGTAATAGAGACTTGATTAATGTTGGCCAGTGAGGTCAACCCTCAGGCTGGCTGACTGTGAGGATTGACCCCAATACAGTGTATGAGCTGCTGTGCGGGTGCTGACCACATGAAGCAGAATTTGCTTCAGCAGAGTCTAAATCCTACCAAGCTTGCTCTTTGGATGTGCCACTTGTGAAGCTGGCTAGGTCCTGCTCTGAGTTTTTCTGAAGCTGTCAGCTGAGTGTTTTGGTTCTGAGGATCTTGGGAGGGACTCTGGAGCAGGTGAATGTCAGACCCTGCCTCTGACTGGATTGGCCAACCTGTTTGTAGCCACAAAGTTATCCACAGCTTTTGGCTGTCTCTGCTGAGCCTTTGTGTGCATGGGAAGGACCCAGCTCTTCACCAAATCCGGTTCCCACCAACACTGCGCCCAAGATCAGGTCAGCAAAAGTCCCAGGACACCCCGAGATCTGCCTTTACCTGCCTCCACCTGCCTCTGCCTGCTGTCAGCCTTTTAGGCTCAATCTTTCTCTCTGAAATCAATAAAAATATATTTTTAAAATAAAATAAAGTAAAAATAAATAAAAATATCTTCCAGTAATACTTGAGTTGCATTTGTAGGTTCTCAGTAAGTAACCAAGTAGGAGCAAGTGATGTTCACCAGATTAATAAACATTCAAACTTGATGTCAGCACTGGTTCTGAGGCCACTTAGAAAAAGTCCCAGAGTGCTCAAATGCTAGCTGCCATCTGCCACATGTTTGAAAAACTTTGTGATAGGGTGGAGTCTCAGGGAGTAATCAGAGAGAAGGCAGCAGACCAATATTTGGCCGTGTGAAGAGAGAGCTCTACACCAGTCAGACATGCATGAGAAAAATGGTCCCAGTACTAGAGCCACACAACTCAGTCTATCCTGGATTTTGTCTAGACTTTCTAGGGACACTGAACTCAGCAAGGCAGGAATGTCAGAACTGAAGAAGGTGGAACCACCAGAAATTTGGAGGGTGGCCAAGTGTTGCCCTGCTTACAGAGAGAGGGATCTCGGTTCCTTATCTTAACCTGGGGGAAGTCCCGGGCAGAAAGCACAGAGTGCGCATGCACATGGTTAGGGTGGTGCAGCCAAGAAGGGGGTTTTATCTGCTCTTGACTTGCCTTCTCACTGTAAAATAAAAATAATAATTACTGTTCTATAGAATTATTATTCATAATAACTAAAATACCACATGAAAAATACATGACACATATTAGAAAGTCAAAAAAGCAGGTGAAGATTCCTGCCTTGAAGAAATTCTTTGCTACATTCTCCTGGTAGAGCACACATTCAAGTGCCAACCAGAGAGAAATCCGGGTTCCTCTCCTGTCTTGTTGTGATGGAATGCTACTCATGTGAATAAAATTAAAGCATCAGTGATGATGGAAACGCAGCATCACCACACATCTTGAATACAATGTTAGAAGACAGCCTGCTTTGAAGTGCTTGTCTCTTATCATGGGACAAACCCTACCTTTCTCAGATAAGATTTGCATATATTTTGATGAGTTACTTATATCTCAAATATTTTCTAGGATTTACTGCTATGAAAAAAAATCTCTTTAATCTATACTGGTTTTCCCTCATTGTATCAGTGGCTTTGTTCTGCTTATTACCTTGCCAAAAATTCTGAAACAATACTGCTTTTCAATTTCTTGCTAAATTACTAGAGGCCTAATTGATATTCATAAAACAGTACATGGTTTATTGAGATAAGGCTTTTTGAAAGAAATTGATAGAAATTGATGGTTAATACTACTGGTAATGTATTATTTCTGGTCAATATCATTACCAAGAACTTGAGAGATACAGATGATATCTATGAATTGCATTTTTAATTGGGGAAGTGTTGCTGGTGTGCGCAATAGGTCCTCTTGTGGTGAAGTCAGAAAAGAATTCCAAATGCACACGTGTAGAGAAGTTTAAATGTGATATTAAGATCCTATTTGCACTAAAGGGAATTAATACACCCTCGGGGACCTACATGTAGGCCAGCTCTAGAAGCACTGCCATCTATCTACTTGGTTTAGGTAAAGGACAAAGCACCGTTCAAATGATCTAATCCACATTTCTGACTTTCCTAGGCCTACATTGGACTCCTTCCCAGCAAATGCTATGGGGGTTTCATGTCCTCTCTCCAATCTGATTACCTTTCCCATGTTCCCAGGATAGGTCCTGCCCCTCTGGTTTCTCACCCTGTCTCCCACTGAGCATGTCCAAAAGCTCCATTACAGCACCCAGTTCCTCCTGAGCATGTGCCCAGCAGAGGTGTTTCCTCCCCTACCTGTACCAGGCTGTCAGCACTCCTGGAGGATTTCCTGTCCATTCCCAGGAGTAAGTCCTCCCAGGGGTAGCCCTCCTAGAGTGTGTTGATGGGTCTGTTTACCAGTAAACTAGGTGGACATTCTGCTCTGCTACTCATTTCTGCTTCCCAGTTTATGAAAATGATTTAATTCTCTTTTGCTGTATTTCTTATACTAATAACTAACTGCCTATGCTGACAAAAGGAATAGGGATGAATCAAACAATTGAAGCTGACAGCAAATCATTACAGACTAGCTATATTAGATTTTAGCTCTCATCCTATATAATAAAAGGCTAACATGCAAATCGACCAAACAGCAGAATGACCGGTCACTATGATGTGCACTGACCACCAGGGGGCAGACACTCAATGCACGAGCTGCCCCCTGGTGGTCAGTGTGCTCCCACAGTGGGAGTACTGCTCAGCCAGAAGCTGGGCTCATGGCTGGTGAGCACAACAGTGGTGGCAGGAGCCTCTCCCACTTTGACAGCAGTGCTAAGGATGTCTGACTGCCGGCTTAGGCCTGCTCCCCATCAGGAGTGGGCCTAAGCCGTCAGTTGGACATCCCCCAAGGGCTCCCAGACTGCGAGAGGGTGCAGGCCTCGAGTGCACAAATTTCATGTGCATCGGCATCTAGTTCACAATGTTTAAATTAGCCTTCCTTAAGAGTCCTAGCTGAATTGCTGAGTAGTTGTGTCCTGGGTCTGCAGGCCTGCCTCAAGGGCAAGTTTCAAGAGGTGTACTTTGCTCATAATGGCAGAAGGATGTGGCCTAGGAAGCATAAAATGTAGAGCACTGTTCCTTTCCTTCTGCTCTTGGGATAACATCACTGACTCTCTGTCTCAGGATGTTTCACAGACCTCTTTCTCTTCCAGACCATTTGGCCATCACATTGCAGCCCAGAGAGGATGCCACCAGGTGCTGAATGAAGCGGATTACTGAGGCTTCAAAAGAACTGATTAACCCATGACCCACAACTCCTTACTTATGATTACTCATGACTTTTCCTTTATAAAAGCTCTTGTTTATAAATTATTGAGAAGTGGGGCTTTTAAGCATTAGTTATCCATTCTCCTGAGTAGTGTGAGAATAAACAAGTCATCTTTTCTGTCAAAGAACAGTTTAGACAGCTGCCATGTTGGCCGCGTGACTTGCAGCTCCCACGGGGGCAGCCATCCTGAAATGGTAAAGGCCAGCCCCTCCCTTTGAACTAGCCAATCATGAGACTCAATCATGACCTCCAATCAGGAGTGAAGGACAGGTCACGTGCGTCAGGATTAAAAAGCTGAGTGTACCACCTGCTCAGGGCCCGTGCTCCCAGACCACGTGCCCATACCTTCCTGCAGGAGGAAAGATGTTTGCCTGCTGCCTGGCTCCCGATTGTGCTTTGTGTTCCACCAGGACCTCTGGATTTGGATTTGGGGGTTCACTTTATTTCTTACAAGTGTGCCATCCATAAGAAGATAGCCAACCTTTCTCCACCCCTCTCACAGCCTCACTGCTCACCTGGGTGGGTACAGACTGTCTTTTGAATAGCTGGGTTTCAAAACATTGCCTTTAAATTAGAATAGACTTTAAAGTTGATAATCAGGATAGTAGGGTTTTCCACTAAGAAGAATTGTTAAAATAAGAAATATGTGTCTATATATATTTAATGTATATGCAAGAAAAGAGGAAGTAAATGTTTCTGGGTATCCCCCATACATGATCTTATTGGTACCATTGTAGTAATCTGGTTATTATTTAACAGGAAAGGAGTGAAGGGAAGACTAGATAATATAGGCATGCCATTTGTACAGCTTTCCTAACTTAACACCCTCCAAGTCTGTTCCCTGCTGATCCATAGGGGAAGGGACTGGATAAAGGCAGTTTAGACACATGCCCGGTAAGGGCTGAGTGATGTAGGAAGGTGCTTACCTGTCTGTCAATCACACCTGGAAACCGGTAATTGGCAAGAATTGGCATGGCCATTGCAAGGGCACAAAACCTAAATATTTAAACTCCTGGACAAAAAGAGGTGTTTCATCTCCGGCTCACCTGCGCTCCTGAGACGCTTGTTGCAGGGGACGGCTCCTGACCATGTGGGACTCCCACAATGGACTAATGGACTTTAATTATCGTGGACCCTGAACTACACCCGCTGCAACATGGAATGGAGGCTCTGGACTCTGGCCTGCTTTTGGCTCTACTGGAACCCCAGCTGCCCTCTTTCAGGACTAGTTTAAGGTGCAGGGGACTGTATGACCCGAGGAATGTAACTCACACAAATAAAGCCTTTCCCACATCTCATTCTCCCGTGGGGGCTTCTGAAAGTGCTCCTCTCCATGGCGCCCCAAATGCCCTGCTCCAGGAGCAGCAGAGCCCACCCGTGCACTCCTCCTGGTCATTATGACCTTGCTGTTTTTATAAATTTGGACAAAATCATTCTATGTATATCTGTACCATATTTTACTCACTTAGTGATATAACTTGTACATTTTCCCTATGTTATTAAACTTTTTCTACAATATTCCTTTCAGTGACTACATAGTATTTGTTATGTGGAATACTTAAACACTTAAGTTGCTACAAAATGTTCACCACAATGCAGATCATCATAATTTATTTCTAGAAGTATTTCTTGTAATTCTTGAAAGTATTTCTTGTAATTCTTGAAAGTATCCACTTAAAGTGTGCCTGATTGCACTTCCATGGAGGAGGACACCTCTGTGTTATAGGATTTGTGGTCAGAGCTGACAGAATCAATGATAAGCAGTTCTTTATGTGGCAGGAATTTAGGATCTGGAACACCTACAACATTTTCCCAGCCTACAGAGCATTCTTCAATGTCATCCTGTTAGCGTTTCATCATTTGGGTACAGTACGTGGCTAGTTAGGTATTAAAAAAACAAACAAAACAAAACAACAGAAGGGAGCCAGGCATCTAATTAAGCTAGATGAGCAAGGAAGCTACAGCTTCAGAAACCCCAGGGGACACCTGCATCCACTGGCAAAAGTATGGGAACCCCTGAGCAGGGAATCGAGAGCCGCGGTTTGCCACTCTGTTGACTAATGAGTTTGCTGACCATTGGGATAGGGGCTTAATTGAGAAGGCTAAAAAGGGCTAATTCCAATGTAACCCTGGTATTCGGGGCTAGTGATCTGAATCCAAGCCAGCAAGCTCAGTGTACATTCCTGATAACCTAAAATTAAGTCCCTCTCTCCTTCCCAGATACTGGTCTTGCAGAACCTGTTGCTGTGAACAGTGCACTGCCCCAGAGGGAGGGTTATTAACACTAGCGCCAGGCCAGACCATCAGATATGGCCTGGAGATCCCCCACACCTGGGGGCCTTCTTGCAAGGCCTGCAAAAAGGACCAGAAGCATAATCCATGTTTGTGGGACAAAGATCACAGGGAGGGAGATATAAAGAAAAGCCCCATGCGAGTTCCTTCACTCAGATTTGGAAGGCTGTTCCCTGAGTCCGCTGGCGTAATAAACAGTGTCCCTCCTTTTTTTCTCAGAAGCGTCCTTGGTTTTCTTTGGTCTTCTGCAATAGCTGGTTCCCTGATACCGGGAAACCAACTGTGCTTGGCTTTTTTGGCCTCCAGTGAGGGGACAGGGCTTGGGGCCCGTGGGTGCGGGATAGGCCTCCGGAAGGCGCATCCTGCTGATTTTAGCAGAATTGAACCAGGAGACTCCTGGCGCTCCCGGACCTCAGCCTAGGACCCGGCCGGCATCTGGAGAAAGTGGACGGACACTTCTGGACCTGTGGACAGAATCAGTACCGTAGAGGCCCCAGTCAGTCAGGCCCACTCCAGTAAGTGGAAGGGGGAGCTTGATCACCTCCCCGGAAGTGAAGTCATAGGACTTCATCAGTTAAATTGGTCAGGAATCGGGTGGGTGGACTGTGTTTTTAAACTCTGAGTGAATGTCTGGTGAGAGTGTGTGAGTGTGGAGGGTGAGGGCCTGCCCTCTCTTATCCTTTGTGTGGCTCCATGACCTTGGTTATAGAGTCCGAGTGGGCCCCAACCTGCGGTTCTGCGATTTGTCATATGACATAACGGTGGAGGTGACCAGGCCTGGGGTTTATACAGGTGCACCTTAGCAAAGACAAATCTAAGCTCCCAAGGCACATGGCCAGGTGGGCATCTGAGTAAGGATCTGTGGAAACAGGTCACCCCCTCCCTTGTCTGTCTCTCGCCACCAATCGTCATGGGGTTGAGACAAAGTAAACCCACTGTTCTCAATTGCATGTTGAAAAATTTTAAAAAGGGCTTCAGTGGAGACTATGGCATTAAAATGAACCCCAAAACACTGAGGAAATTCTGTGAATTAGAATGGCCAGCCTTTGGGGTGGGCTGGCCCTCAGAAGACTCCTTAGATAAAGGACTGGTCAGGGCAGTCTGGAATGTAGTCACAAAAGATCCTGGACACTCAGATCAGTTTCCCTACATAGACAGCTAGTTAGAAATTGCTCAAACCTTGCCGCCTTGGGTCCGGTTCTGCATGTGTAACAAGGAACAGAGTAAGGTTTTAGTAGCAGGAGTGAAGAGGCAGGCAGGGCAGGAGCAGGCTAAGGAGAGGCAGGCAGGCAGGAGCAGGCTAAGGAAAAGCAGGCAGGAGAGGAGAAAGCAGAAGAGAAGAAGGCAGGAGAAAGAAACAGGTCCCTCAGAAGGGAACCCAACCCCCTGTTCTGCCAGGACCCCCTGAGGAAGTCCCGCCAGTTTTACCACCTCCATATGTGCCACAGGCAGCACCGAGTGCTCCCCACACTGGTCTGGAGGTCCGGAAAGTCTGGAAACACCATCGCCCTCCGTCTCTCCTTAACCGGGCTCTCCAGAGCCAGCTGGACAGCGGTTGTGTTCAGCTGATCAAGGGCCCAAGCCACAACCGGCACATCAGATGCCTCTCAGGGAAATTCGGGGTGCCCAAGTGCTTGGTGAAGATGGGACCTTGCAGGAGGGAAAGCCAGTCTATTATTATCAGCCTTTACCACAAGTGACATCCTGAATTGGAAGCATCACACCCCAGCTTATTCTGAAAAACCTCAGGCCATGGTAGACCTCCTAGAAATGATTTTCCAGACCCAGAAGCTCACCTGGGTGGACTGCAAGCAGCTCCTTTTCACATTCTTTAACACTGAGGAGCGCGTGAGAATAGTATCAGAGGTTTGAAAGTGGATTCAGACCCAGGCCCCAGCAGGAATATTTGATTCAGACAGATGGGCAAGGGAGGCCTTCCCAGATGAAGAACCTGATTGGAACCCAAACTCAGAAGACGGAAGGGCCGGGCTAGAAAGATATCGGCTGGCCTTCCTCCAGAGGATCAGGGCTGGAGCCAAGAAGCCCACCAATATGGCTAAAATCTCTGAGGTTTCCAGAACCCTGACAAAATTCCAGCAGTTTTCTATGAGAGATTATGTGAGGCATACCGAATCTATACTCCCTTTAACCCTGAAGCCCTGGAAAATCACACCATGGTAAACGCTGCTTTTGTAGGCCAAGCCCAGCCTGATATCAGGAGAAAATCACAGAAGCTGGAAGGGTTTCCAGGAAAAAAATGCCTCTGAACTGTTGGAAATAGCCAACAAGGTTTTCCTCAACCGAGACAGTGTGGCAAGGAGGGAAGAAGAAAAGAAATTACAAAGAAGGACCGATATAATAGCAGCAGCTTTTAGAGCAGTGGTTCTTAACCTTTTTAATGCCTCAAGCCTTTAATACAGTTCCTCATGTTGTGGTGAGCCCCAACCATAAAATTATTTCCCTTGCTACTTCATAACTATAATTTTGCTACTGTTAATGAATCGTAATGTAAATATCTGTGTTTTCTGATGGTCTTAGGTGACCCTGCTAGCAATTCTCAACCCTGTGAGCCTAAGATCATCGGAAAACACAGATATTTACATTAAGATTCATTAACAGTAGAACAATTACATTTATGAAGTAGCAACGGAAATAATTTTATGGTTGGGGCTCACTACAACATGAGGAACTGTATTAAAGGCTCGAGGCATTAAAAAGGTTGAGAACCACTGTTTTACAGGCTCAGGCTCACAGACAGATCAGAAAGGGAAGCAAGAATACAGATCAGGGAGAAAAGGAAAAGCGAGCCTGAGATGAGACCAGTGTGCCTATTGTAAGGAGACAGGACACTGGAAGAATGAATGTCCCAAACTACAAAGTAAGAAATCGAGACCCCCCTTTCCACCCCAGTCACTATCAACCAGAGTCACTCAAAGCAGATTTCATTGGGCTAACAATGGCTGATTCCGACTTGGACAGACCGGGCTCTTTTCAGCTATGCCCCCACGAGCACATGGTAAGAATGAAAATTGGGGGCCAGACTGTTGGCTTTATGGTTGATACAGGAGCTGAGCACTCAGTAGTCACACAGAAAATAGCGCCTCTCTCGGGAAAGGAGGTCACCATTATTGGAGCTACTGGGGATCAGACTCATAGACTATTCTGCTGCCCTCACCGATGCCAACTTGGTGGTCATCAGGTAATTCATGAATTCCTGTACTTGCCAGAATGCCCAGTGCCTCTAATGGGTAGAAACCTTTAGCCAAAATGGGTGCAGAAATCACTTTTGCTCCAAATGGCTCAGCGCAGCTTTGCCTAAGTGAGGAGACCTCCCCAATGATCCTGTCCCTAGCAGTGCAAAGGGAGGAAGAATAGAGACTTTATATCCCCCAAAGGCCTCACCATTAGAACCTGAATTAGAAAAATAATTCCCGCTGATCTGGGCTGAAGGAAATCCTCCAGGCCTGGCTAAGGACCACGACCCGGTGCTGACTGACTTAAAGCCTGGGGCACAGCCTGTTAAAATCTGCCAATATCCAATTCTGAAAGAAGCACGCCTAGGAATCCAGTTCCACTTAGACCGGCTGCTTCAGTGGGGACTTGTTAAACAATGCAGGTCTCCATGGAACACGCCACTCTTGCCTGTCAAAAAGCCTCGGTCTAATGACTACCACCCTGTCCAGGATCTACGGGCTGTAAATGAGGCTGTTATAACTCATTAACAGCCCGTAGATCCTGGACTGCATTCAGCACTGCTGAAGCCCTACACTCTTCTGGGATTCAACCCATCAGAGGCGGAATGGTTTACATGCCTAGATCTGAAAGTTGCCTTTTTCTGCCTTAGATTTGCTCCTTCCAGCCAGCCTCTTTTCGCTTTTGAATGGGAAAACCCAACTACAGGGGTCAAGGAGCAGTTCACCTGGACCAGACTGCCACAAGGGTTCAAGAACTCCCCTACTCTTTTTAGTGAAGCACTTGCATCTGATCTAAGTTCCCAGGACAGGACTTGGGGTGTGTTCTACTCCAATATGTAGACAACCTCCTACTGGCTAGCTCCACACGAATTCAGTGCTGGGAGGGAACACGAGCCCTTTTGAGACTATTAACTGAAACAGGTTATCAGGTGTCTAAGAAAAAAGCACAGATTTGTCAGAAAGAAGTCAAGTGTCTAGGCTTTTGGATCACCCAAGGGAAACGAAGGCTAGGGACTGAAAGAAAGCTAGCAGTATGTGCCATCCCAGTCCCTAGCACCCTGCTGCAGACTAGGGAATTCCTGGGAGCAGCAGGGTTCTGTCGAATTTGGATCCCAGGGGTTTCAGACCTGGCTAAGCCTCTCTATGAAGCTTTAAAAGGAGAAGAAAAGGCACCCATCAACTGGGGTCCCAAACGAGAGAAAGCCTTCATCACCATAAAGGCAAAGCTCACTGAGGCCCCAGCACTAGAGCTACCAGATGTGACACAAGACTTTAATCTTTTTGTTAATGAGAACAGTGGTGTAGCCCTAGGAGTTCTAACCGAGGAGTTTGGACCCTGGCAAAGACCAGTAGCCTATCTCTCCAAGTAGATTGACCCAGTAGCCTCCGGGTGGCCCCCATGTCTCAGGGCCCTTGCAACCACTGCATTGTTAGTCAAGGAAGCGGATAAGCTTACCTTAGGACAAAACTTAAATGTAAAAGTACCTTATGCTGTTGTCACCCTGATGGAAACAAGGGGGCAGCACTGGCTGACTCATGCTCGAATGACTCAATATCAAGGGCTGTTATGTGAGAATCTGCGGGTATGATTAGAAGCAGTGAGAACTCTTAATCCTGCCACCTTTCTACCCTTTGCTGAGGGGGCCCCTGAGCATGATTTCCTGGAAGTCCTAGAGGAGGTTTATTTCAGCCAGGCAGATCTAACGGATAGGCCCCTGCCAAACCCGGACTTGGTATTGTTCACAGATGGCAGCAGCTTCTTAGATGAAGGAAAAAGATGAGCCAGATATGCAGTGGTATCAAACTTTGAGACAATCAAGGCACAGGCCCTGCCTGAAGGATGGTCAGCACAGAGGGCAGAACTTTGGGCCCTTGCCAGAGCCTTAGAACTCAGTAAAGATAAGTGTGTCAACATCTACACTGACTTGTGCTATGCCTTTGCTATCCTGCATATCCATGGGGCCATATATAAGGAAAGGGGGCTCTTGATGGCTGGAGGAAAAGGAATAAAAAATCAGAATGAGATTTTAAAGTTACTAGAAGCAGTCTGGTAGCCCAAGGAAATAGCCATCATCCATTGCAAAGGTCACCAGAAAGGGAAAGACTCAGTGTCAGAAGGAAACCAATGTGCTGATACCGCAGCCAAACTGGCTGCTAAAGAACAAGTGGCACCATCATGGACCATGTTGGCCCCCGAATTACCTGATCCTCCAAAGTACACTCCTCAGGAAGAGAAATGGGCCCAGCAAGAAGGGGGCAAGAGAACAAAGGAAAGCTGGTGGATACTCCCAGATCATAGGCTCTATGTCCCAGGACAGTTAGCCCATAAGGTAGTCCTCCAGCAGCATGAACTTATTCATTTAGGGAAGACTGCTCTAGAAGCTTTGTTAGGCAGATACTACCTAATTGCCCATCTTCCCTCCTTGTGTGCCTCAGTCTCTCAATGTTGCCTCCTCTGTGCTCAGAACAATGCCAAACAGGGTCCTGTGGGACCAATAGGAGTTCAGTTCTGTGGGCAAGCTCCTTTTGAAGACTTAGAAGTAGATTTTACAGAAATAAGGCCTAGCAGAGGAAATAAATACCTGCTAGTTTTTGTTTGCACCTTTTCAGGCTGGGTGGAGGCATATCCCACTCGCACGGAAATGGTGAGAGAAGTCACTAAGGCATTGCTGAAGGATATAATTCCACAGTATGGAATGCCTCTGATCATAGGGTCAGATAATGGCCCAGCCTCTGTATCAGAAATAGTACAACAGGTAGCTAAGGCTTTAGGAATTAAATGGAACCTACATATAGCCTACAGGCCTCAGAGTTCAGGGAAAGTAGAATGCATGAACCGGACTCTAAAGCAGACTAGGGCCAACCTTTGCCCTGGACAGATATCTTGCCTCTTGTACTTCTGCGGGTACGCTGTGCCCCAAGGGCCAGGGTAGGTTTCTCTCCCTTTGAAATTCTATATGGTAGACCCCCTCCCTTAATTCAGACAAAGGGAAATTTGGGGAAAATAGGGAACTTAGAAATCCAGGAACAACTACAAGGTCTTGGAAAAACTGTCTTTGAGGTACACGGGTTACTGACCGACTACCCATCTCTCTAGGAACAGCCATACGTCCTTATAAACCTGGAGACCAGGTTTGGGTAAAGTACTGGAAAAGGGAGCCCCTCATGCCTATCAGGAAGGGACCCTATCCAGTAATATTAACCACCCCTACAGCTCTCAAGGTTGTAGGACTGAATAACTGGACCCACCACTCCCAGGTGAAGGCAACCCACCAGCCAAGTGATGCCCAGCCTGAGTGGAAGGTGACCTCTGACTAGAAACACCACCTGAGGATCACTCTCAAGAAGACAGTGGATCTGGCTGATCAACCTGCTCCAAGGAATTTAGAAACACCCTGCAGAATTCTCCCTAACACTAATCTCTCTTTCTTATCTCCTACTAAAGAGTGCTGCTGGAACCCGAGACTAGCACCAGGAGAAGAACTCATCTGTTCTTGCTGGAACACAGAAGGACCATAAAATTACTGCTTCCCACACAGCAAGGAAACGAAGGCCTCATCATGGATTGCTGGACTGCACCTTGTATGCTATCCTTGGCTACATTTGCCTTGCAGGAATAGCCATAATACTGCTCGTTGTCCTAGCAGTTCACTGTTGTGGACCCCCAATGAACAGAAATAGAGGGAATAACATGCTCCCACTAATAATATTAGTTAGCACATACTTGCCTCCCATAGGGACCACTGCCACATGTCCTTGCTTAGAAACTCACTATCCAAATATGCTAGACGGGGCAGCCTATGGGAAAGCCCCATCAAGCCAGATGTTTTAGCTATACTTATCAGCCTGTGGCATGTTATGACTCCACTACCAAATGCACATGGGTGGGGAAATTGTATTGGATGGAAAAAATGATAGGACCTGTCACAGCCAATGTGCAGCTAATTAATGTTGCTCCTATTTGTTTCAACAGTACCCAGGCCCAATATCCAACAGGTTGTCTCCCAGATGAACTATGCAACTCTACCCTTAAGGCTGAAAACACCACCTGGTGCTCCCCTGCAGGAACATTCTATGTGTGTGAGACCAATGCTTACCTATGCCTGCCTGCAAACTGGATGGGTATGCCTTTAAACTTCAGAATTCCCTACAAACCCCTCACAGGATGCTAACCCCTTTGTCATCGCCCCTTTCCAGCTGGAAGCAGTTAAGAGTGATCATCGGCCATGTTCACCATAACATCCCATAGTCGTTGTACCACAAGGCCAAGAGAAGTTTGTGGGACAAGGTGGGTAATGAGAAGGCTAAAAAGAGCTAATTCCAGTGTAACCCTGATATTCAGGGCTAGTGATCTGATTCCAAGCCAGCAAGCTCAGTGTACATCCCTGATAACCTAAAATTAAGTCCCTCTCTCCTTCCCAGATACTGGTCTTGTAGAACCTGTTACTGTGAAGAGTGCACTGCCCCGGAGGGAGGGTTATTAACACTGGCTCCAGGCCAGACCATCAGATATGGCCTGGAGAGCCTCCACACCTGGGGGCCTTCTTGCAAGGCCTGCAAAAAGGACCGGAAGCATAATCCATGTTTGTGGGACAAAGATCACAGGGAGGGAGATATAAAGAAAAGCCCCATGCGTGTTCTTTCACTCAGATTTGGAAGGCTGTTCCCTGAGTCCGCTGGCGTATTAAACAGTGTCCCTCCTTTTTTTTCTCAGAAGCGTCCTTGGTTTTCTTTGGTCTTCTGCAACATAATCACAAGGAACAACAACAGCCTGTAATTATTGGAATCAAGAGTCTAGGTCGGTGGTAGGCAAACTCATTAGACAACAGAGCTGCATGTGGCTCACAAACTGCAGTTAGCTGACCACTGTCCTGGGGGAATATGGGCCCCTTCCCCTGATTAGTGCTGGGAGGGGTAAACAGCAGGGGACATTCCTTTGCTGGGCATATTCACAGTAGAAGCCAGATGAGAAGCAGAACTTTGAGGCACATACAGTAGGAGCCAAAGAGGGGAACATGAAGGGGAGGAGTCTAGTCTAGAAAAATCTGGGAAAAGGATTAGATAGGGTAAGGACAAGGTTCCAGAAGGTCCATCCAGGGTAGGGATAAGATGGTGGGGGTGGGGGGAGACCAACACAAGCCCATGGAGAATTAGAAAGATTGGTTGGCTTGAAAGAATGCTTAGCCCTTCATAGTTTAACAAAGGCCAAAGGTGCTCCATATGTAGCAGCCTACTACTGGCCGGCAGGGAGCGTTGATGGGGACAGGGAAACTGAGACTAAACAAGACCTCTGAAACTGCAGATGGTGCTGCTGGGTGATGGCCCAGCATCTCTGGGCCCTGCCCCTCCTGGGTTTGGTGAGGACAGGTGCAAGCCTGTGCTCCATAGGCTGAACTTCTACTGTGGGTTAGCGCTGAGCCAAAGGGTCCTGAATGAGGTAGTGTAGCATCTGTGTCCTTGTGCCCTTCCCCTTCCAATGAGTCTTTCCACTATCCCTCAAATCCTCCTATGCCTGTATCCCTGAAAGGCTTTTGTGCAATAACTGGTAGAATTCTATTTCCAGACCATTGTAACAGACCTGCATTGGTCCCAGTCCACATCTGACAACAATTTGTTCTTGTTAAAATCCAAAGGCCCTAGAGAGTGGTGCAAAGCACTTAAACACACATGAATAACATCTACACGACAATAAGGTTAGGCAAAAGAGGACCTGAGATAGCCTGAGTGGGATATCTCTAAGGGGAAAATGGGCATGTTATCGCAATAGGAAAATTGGGCAATCAATGAAGGGCAATTTTATTAAAATCACCCTGCCCTAACTGGTTTGGCTCAGTGGATAGAGTGTCGGCCTGCAGACTGAAGGGTCCCAGTTCAATTCTGGTCAAGGGCATGTACCTTGGTTGTGGGCACATCCCCAGTAGGAGGTGTGCAGGAGGCAACTGTTAGATGTTTCTCTCTCATGGATTTTTCTAACTCTCTATCCCTCCTCCTTCCTCTCTGTAAAAAATTAATAAAATATATTTAAAATGAAATAAAATAAAAATAAAATCACCCTAAGTAGAATGACTAACCAGAGCTCATTAGATGGCTTTTCATTTTCTGCACAAGCGGCTTCAGTGCCACTTTCCTCTGGAATTTAGATTTATGTTCATGCTCACATTATTATGGTAATGATACCCTGAAAAGCAAGCTGGTTTCTTGTCCTAGGGAGTTTGAAGAATAAAATTCATGGACTAAACGATTTTAAGCAAAAGTGTGGAAATTTATTGCCAGCGTATATACAAACTCCCCACTGGGGAAGGGTTCCCCAAAATGGGAAAACCCCCACTCCAGTGAGTCTCTGTTTAAGAGTTTATAAATGCTGGCAGCTTCTTTTTCTGTTCACGCTGTTTTCTAATTGGACCCTTCCTCATGTTAATGTAAAAAACCATTGAAACCTGTAAATAATTTTTGTGAGTTTATTTGAGCCAAACTGTCACATATGCTGGGAAGCAGAACCTCAAGGAATTGAGATAATGCTCTGGAGAATGGCAGGTTACATTTGTATTTATACATTGCAATCAAAGGAGGGATATAGGTGGGTTACATGAAATTCATTGGTGATAGATTAAGGAGGTGGGATAAAGCAAAGCGGGGGTTGGGGGCCGAAGGGGGCGCGGCGGGGGGGGGGGAACCCCTGGGATTGGATAAAAAGTAAAATGATGGACACATACTTAGGTGGCTGAGGAACAATTAACATGATAAGGAGGGAATTTGTGGTATCTGTCCTGGAGCCCATCATATTTGGTTGTGCCCCAGGGGCTCCAGAAAAAGGGAAGTTACAAGTTACCCAGACATCTCAAGGGTATGTTGTCATAGATGCAAAAAGACAGACAGATAGGCCCAGTTAAGGTAAAGGTTGACTTTGTCAGTGAAGATACTGGCCTAGGATTTAACTACCCCCCCATAACTGAATGTAGGTAAAGTTTAATTTCAGACCATCCTTTGTGGTTACTTTAGGTCTCTGAGTTTACAAGGCTGCTATGCAGGCTTCCCCTGAGCTTGTCAGGTCAGCATGTGGTCCCTTTCGTCCATGCTCATGTTATGTCACCCCATGTTTTTTTCCTAATTGGATAATTTTCTCCTTCCCTGCTTAGTATCAGTTTCAAAGTTTCAAAGCTCACCCAGTGCTTTCCCCTCCTCTAGTAAGATAAACATGCCAGGGGTTTGGAGCTGTCTTCACCCATCACACCATCACATATGCATTCCTTTCCCTGGACCCTACCCTAACTGCCTTTTTTTAAAACTCTTAATCCTTTCAGTAGGGTTGTCACTTTGCTTCTGAATAATTTTAGCAAACACTTGCAGGAAACATTTTTTAAAAGTTATGTTTTGATTTCCACCTGAAAATACAATAATCTCCTTCTTCAGAAGAAAAAACACAGACATTAAAAAAGATTTATATTTGCATAAATTAATTAATCCTGATTTTTGAGTTAGGAAATGCAATAACTCAGCCAGGCCTTTACCCAAGAGCTGTCCCCCAGTTGCAGGCAGTTAGACATACATTAGCAGAACAAGGACGATGGGCCAGGTACAGAAGGTCACCAGTGTGGAAAGCCTAGGTGCCTAGCAAAGGACAATTTTAAGGTGGGTCCCAGGCCCAGGATGACCTGTCCTCCCCTAGCATATCACTCACTGGTCCTGTGGTTGGACCCTGACCTCTCCTCCTTGTGAGATCCTCCCTCCCCCCAACTGGTGGGCGGAGTTATGACATCCCGGGACATTGAACCACTGGGACATTGAACCACCAATCAGTGCATGCTGAGTGCCCTGGGGCCCACCCCTTCCCATTCCACCCTGGGCGCTTCCTGTTCCCTCCCTTCCTGTTCCCTCCCTTAAAAATGACACTCCACCCACACACGTGTACTGTTTTTTCCCTTCTGCAGGGAGCAGTCCAGCTGGGCCCTTTCTTCTCCTCCCCCTCTCCCCCCCGTAAGGAATAAACCTCCCTTTTAATGTATCTTGGTTTCTGACTCCCATTTCCTGCACCTCAAACTTTACATCTGATGCCGAAACCTGGGATCGAACCCCTGCCGCCGTGCTCTTCCTTCTCCAGCCCACAGCCCGCCTCCTGCTCCGCCATCCCCCCTCCCCTAATGCCTTCTCAGACCCAGGTCCGAGATCCAGTGAACATGGAATTTAAGGTTTTAATGCCCGTGAGGAGCAGTCAGAGTAAGTCTGAACAGGAGGTGAGTCTGCAAACCCAAGCCTTACTACCTTGAGACTGACGGCAGCCATGCATGGCCCAACAGGGACTGTGTGTGGTGGGGGCGCAACAAAAGGACGAACACAACCTGGAAGATGCTTCAAATATGGGAATGAGGACCACTGGGCAAAGCAGTGCCCCCAGCCCCGGGCTCCAACCAAGACCTGCCTGGTGTGTGGTCGAAACTACCCCTGGAAAAGTGACGGCCCTCTACTACTCAGTGTAGAGAGGCTGCCCTTCCAGGTAATGACCTACTGCTGGCCATACTGGAACTGGCTGAAGACTGGAGATGCCAGGACTTGACGACCCCCATCACTCCCTCTGAGCCCAGGGTAATGCTCAAGGTAGCGGGTAAACAGGTCTCCTTTCTGGTCGACATGGGGGCTACCCTCTCTGTCCTACCCTCCTTTTTTCCAGGCCACTCTTCCCTTCCATGATCTTGGTCATGGGTACTGATGGCAAAGAACCTTTTAATGCTCTGAAAACTGTTCTGGGCTCAGCGCCTTCTCACCCCGCCCTCTCCCCCACTCCACCCTCCCTAGAGAACAACTTTCTTGCTGGCACAGGCTTATCAGAAACTCAGTTTTGAATTCAAGCAGCTAGAGGCCTGTTCCCTCCTCCCCCTGCCTTTACTAAATATTTTAATTGCTAGACATGTTTAGAAATATTTAATGGAAGGTATGTTGAAAGAAAGAAGTTCTAAAGTTAACTGTTGACAAGAATTGTAGAAAGATCCACTATACCAGGCCCCCTCTCCTCTCCCTCCCTTGTTCACCAGGTTTTTGTTTTTTGTTTTGTTTTTTTCTCTAAGCTCCGGGATACCCTTCTGGCATCTCTCTCCCTATCTCTCTCTCTCCCGCCCCCCACCCAGACATCTCTAAGCCTTTCCAACTAATTACTGATGAGAAATAGGGAATAGCTATGGGGGTCCTCACCTAGCCCCTAGGGCCAGCTTTCACCCCTGTAGCCTACCTGTCCAGACAGTTTGATCCCACAGTTTGGGGTTGGCAGCTCTGCAGCCACTGTTCTCATCAAGGAGGCCCAGAGGATTTGCCTCCAGCAACCCTTACAGGTCTTCTCCACCCATAGATTACAGGATCTTCTGTCCCACCAATCCTTATCTCTCCTTGCCCCATCTCGCATTCAGGAACTCCATCTCCCATTCCTTGAGAATCCTGACATCTCCCTAACTCAGTCTCCATCTCTGAACCTGGCCACTCTCCTTCCTGCTGCCTCCACCCAACCTGTAGCAACACACTCCTGCCCTGAGGTCATCGAGGGCCTCACTCAACCTCAGGTGGGACTCTCAGATCTTCCTCTCTCTAATCCTGACTTTGGATGGAAGATCATGTCTAGACCCCCAGGGACATCGGAAAGCCTCCTATGCGGTAGTAACACTAGAGCGGACCCTGGAGGCAGCCTTCATAAATAACAAGATCACCCTTCCCAAGGCTCAGGTAGGGGCCATTGCCCAACAGGTCCACTGGTCATTGCACCTTGGACCGCTGGCACTTTGGAAGTTCCTTGAACCCCTCTTCACCTCACCCACACTGCGAGAGGAAACATTTTAATATTGCTATTTGCCCTATCTCTATAATAAAAGTGTCAGAGATGAAAAAAAAATTAGTAAAATGTATATGAAAATCTCCCTCCTGTCAGAGTCTGGGCTGTGCCACAGGACCCAGAGTCAAGTAACTTCCCACCCGTGCACACTTCAAAATCATGCAAGACCCAGGCCCAGCTGGCACCCCACTCTGTGCCAACCCCTCCCCCGCCCCCCGTCAAGTTCGTAGGGCGGGGAGCTCAGCCTCAGGTCCCTTGACAAACCCCGTTGGGTGGTAAGCATGGCTTCAGATCCCTGAGCCCCAGGTGGGAGGGCCCGAGGGCATGAGGGCTCAAGGGTGTGACAACCATTTGCATATTAGCTCTTTATTATATAGAATCAGTATGATTTAATATGTGGTAAATTGATTAAACAAAGAGGCAATTAGACTGAGATAGTTGTAATATCATAGTGGTCTACATAAGCAAAAAAATATCTAAACTGTAAATGCTTCAAGATTATAAAATTGAAACCTAAGTACAACCAGTCACAACCAGCCAAACATGCATTAAGCTATAGCCAATCAATACTGCCCTTGATTTGCTTTGGCCTTTTCCTTTTTTTTAAAATATATTTTATTGAGTTTTTTTACAGAGAGGAAGGGAGAGGGATAGAGAGTTAGAAACATCAATCAGCTGCCTCTTGCACACCCCCTACTGGGAATGTGCCCACAACCAAGGTACTTGGCCTTGACTGGAATCAAACCTGGGACCCTTCAGTCCGCAGGCTGATGCTCTATCCACTGAGCCAAACCAGTTAGGGCTGGCCTTTAATTTATAAAAGTCTTCCCCTAAGCAACTGCAGGTGGAGTGCTCCTAACCCATTCCAGTTTGATGTTGCCTGATCTAAATCAATTTTTGCTCAAATAAAATCTTCAATTTTTAAATATTTTCTAATTTATTTGAAACAAAATTACATTATGTTCTTACAGTTGTAGAGTGTTAGACAGACATTAGCAGAGCAAGGACATTAGGGCAGGTACAGAAGGTCAACAGGGCAGAAAGCCCCAAGTGCCTAGCAAGGGGCAAAATTGGCAAAATAAAAACCTTGTCCCCAAGGCGACATTCCCTGTCTTTACATTTTGTTGTTGATATGGATAAGATTCCCTAACTTTTAATATTGCTGGCCATGCTGTTTGGACCTTTTTCTCCTCTGGCATGTTCAAGGAGAACAGATAATGGTGCTAAGCATTAAGCCCCCAGGACAGTGAGGTTCTGTCCCACATGAAATGCATCTAGGCTTCAGTTGTGGTTTAGTTCCAGGCCCACAAAGGAGCAAAATCATATAAGCAATGCCATGGCTCACATCTGGGTCAGCTGCATTGACTAATGATCCCTCCTTTGGTGCTGACAAATCAGCAGAGACCACAAAAGTAAAAAACAAAAAACACCGGGAAAGCTAATGAATATTCTACCAGGATCCTTGCCTGAGATCTCCAGATAAAGAGGTCTCTCATTGGAGCACCCCTTGCCTTTCTCACTCCCTTCCCCAGGCACACTTTCCTTGCCTCTTTCTCCAAAACTCCAAAAGCACTCTTTTGCCTCTGACCCCCTTTCTCCTGTGGCTCACTTCTTCTATCTCTGTGACTTTCTAAATAAACTTTCTCTTATATTTTGAGTCTTGAATCTGAATTTTTTCTTAGCTAGAACTCAAGTACTGAAGCATCCATCTTATATAAAAAGTGCTGTTTGAAATTTTAACCCTGCTATTTGGCTTCTGTAAATGCTTGCTTGCTTAAATAATAAGGAAAATGAGACTACTCCCACTTCAGAAAGGACATTAAACCTTCTCCAGACAAAATTGTCAGTGTTGGTACCAGGCCAGGATTTTGGTTGAGGTCTCAAGACCCCAAAACATAGGGGCTCTTTAAGAACTTGCAAAAGGGGCCAGAAACACCCCATACTTGGGAGACAAAGATGGTAAAAACATATAAATAGGGAAAATTGCTCTATCTTGGGGCCCAGAATTTGAGAAACATTTTCCTCTGAACCCACACATAATAAATGTAACTCCATCTCTCTAAGTATTGCTTGGTTCTTCTCCAGTTTTCTGTAACATTATTGGTTCCCTGACCTAGAAAACCAACCCATGCTTGACTTTTTACCCTCTGGTGAGTGGACCGGATTTGGGGCCCAGGGGAGCCGGATAGGCCTCCTGGAGGTGCTGCTCTGCTGATTTAGCAGAATTGAACTGGGGAACCATGGGCAGTCCCGGACCTCAGCCCAGGACTCAGCCAGCATCTGGAGAGAGTGGACGGACCCTTCTGGACCTGTCAACGGAATCGGTAAGGTAGGGGCTCTGTCAGTTCAGCCCACTCCAAGTGAGTGGAAGGGGTGCTTGATCACCTCCCCGGAAGCCATAAGGCTTCCTCAGGCAAATTAATCAGGAATCAGGAATCAGGTGGACTGTTTAAACTCTGGGTAAATATCTGGTAGAAGTAAAAAACTCGGACTAGCTAATATATATATCTGGGACTCTGGAGGTGAATGAATTCAGATTCGATTAAGGAATTATGAGTTCACTCTGCTGTTTGTTTGTGTGGGACTAGCCAATTTGCTACCAAGAAAGGGGACTGGATGCAGTCTTAACTCCTCTGGTAGGTTCTCACCAAGACGTTGGTTGAGAATTCTGTTCTGGGACATGGGTGCCAGGAGTGACCCCAAGCCTGTCTGGGGAGTTGGGCATTGTTTCCTTTATTTGCTCAACTCCAGTCTGGGCTAGTCTACTGAGAGAGTGTGAGTACGGATGTCTGTCTGTCTTGGCATAATTATCTGCTCATTAACTGGTCTGTGTGAAGCGAAAGCCACTTTGTGCCTTCTGGCTGTACACAGGAGAGTATTTGTTATCTCTTTCTATTGTTTAATTTGTTTAAAGATAGGGTCGACCTGCTGTGAAGGAATACAAAAGTCTTTAGCAGCTGCTGAGAATTCTTTTTCTCAGAGACTTTTGCTCTATATGAGAGAGGGAATCAGCCCACTTAGCTAATAAAATTTTCTCTCTAATTTTGTATAAGTAAGGGTTTCAGTTTGCTCTGATTTGTGAATTTGCTGTATTAAATTGAAATTTTAATGTCCTAGGGTTAATTTAAAGGTATAAATTTGTGACATTTCAAAGAACAAAGACCTTTTGTTTATGGCTTTCTTATCTCTTTTGATGGTAAGAGACTTCCAGGGGCAGGGCTTACAGCTCCACAAGGCAGAGAGATTTATAGGCTCTGTCCCTGCCTATGACATCATAGTCCAACATGAGCCACCTGAGGTGGAACTAAGGCTGAAGTTATTATTAACTGTCTATGGACCCCGTTAACCCTGGTTGTGTGTCTTGTGTGGTCTGTTGTCTTCGTGGTTGTGTGTTTTGTTTGACTTGCTGTTTTCAGTTATTAGGATCCTCATTGGGGACATAACCTGGTCTTTCCCTTCCTCTCTCATCCTTATTCTAATAACATCTGTAACTGGATTAAAGATATTTTCTTTCAGGAGGCCTTCCAGGCTTTCAGTTCACAAGAAATCTCCCTACACACCCGTATCCTCATCTGCTATCTTTCCAGGCTGACCAAGAGTCATTTTTCTCCACAGGTCGGACCTCAGCCTTCGAAAGGGAGGACTACTACAGTGGTAGTCCGTAGTTTTCTCTGAAACTCCCACTGTTTATATTTCTCCCCTCTGTAGGAATTGTCTTCCTCTGACTCACAATAGGAAAGGGAGACAAGCAACTGGACTGGGGAATGGGAATGGTCAGAGAAATCAAGAGTGGTTAAAGAGGAGGATTTAAGATACTCTAGGGGCTTAAAGAGGAAAAATCTATGAGGGAAAACAACAGTTACAGAAAGAAAAACGTATCCTTAAATGTAAAAAGCCTAAATATACAGGGTGTCAGACCATTTGCCTTGTTTCAGGACAGAGTAAATGGTTAATGCAGAAAAGCAGGAAGGGAGGGTGTCAGCAGTTAATTATGAAGCAGGGAGAGATAGGTTTTGTTGATTTTTACTGGCTGTAGACCACTCTGTTGGCATAGGGGTCTGGACCAGGTGTCTTATCAGAACTTCACTAGATTCAAGGTTGCAAGTTTTCTGCAAGCATAATTAATCTAGCTGCCCCGTTGCTGCCCACTGAGTAATGAGCATTTTAAAACAAGCAATACAAGACTTAGGCCTTTGGCTTGCTGACTGCAGCAGTTAAACCAGAAGCCAGTGTCTGCTACTAGCCTTCCTGCAGCCCCAGGAATAGAGCAGCAGACCCAGAAGCTGTAAAAGCAGCAGATAGAGCTAGTGAAAGCTCCCTGTTTGCAAATGTACTGAAAGGGTTCAGTACCTGTTGCTGCTGGAAGAGGAGGGGCTGAGATCCCCTTCCAGTGCACTCCCTTGGGAGAGGCCTGGTCCCTGCTCTGCCACAAAGGGGACTTCAGGGAAGACAAAAGGCCTAATACCCAAGCCACTGCCACAGAAGCACTTTGCAAGATACAAAGCTGTTTCTAATTGCAACTCTGGCTATTTTGGACTGGCAGCTTAAAAGTCAAAGAGCAAAGGAAAGGCACTCTCCCTGGATTGGGGGTCTTCAGGACTTTGAGATTCTCCAAGAGAGGAGGAGTCTGACTGAGAGATGGCAGGGACCCTGTTGGGTTAGAAGGACCTAAGTCCACATGTTAAACTTATAAAGTACGGCTTTCTAGGCAGATGTCCAAGCCCAGATATATAGGGGTTAAGCTGCCTGTTTACAGCAAAACAACTTTCTCCCATGGCAGAATAAATTTTAGGGAATTTAGACAGGCTGTGTTTGGGGCTAGAAAGGAGACCTGGCCACCATGCACATCCCTGACAGTGGCCTGCAGAAACTGTATAATAGACTTAGATGATGCCTGAGTCTTCATGGACATGACTCCAGAAAGACAAGGACAATTTTGTTTTGTGTGGGAAGGTCAAGAATAGACTTTAGTCACCTCCCTAAGATATTTGTATAGCTCTACAATGTGTCATATATGGTAGCAGAAGATTTGGCTACCTAAGGTGGCCACAGTTCCAATATTGTACTTCATAGTGTTGATAATATTACATTAACCTTACAGATTTGAATGCAGTTTCCAAAAGGGCAGTTGTCCAAATGGGCAAGGAAAATACCCACCTGGCTTTGGCCTCTATTGAAAGAGAGTTGGCAGCCTATATACGGTCTTGCAGGCCTGTGTGGCCATGCCCATCTCAGGGGTGGCACAAACCACAACTTTAGGAAACTGGGGAAGGGCCTGTTTGGAACAGAGGGAAGTGGTGAGTACCAGCCTTTTGTTATAGGAATTATAGACCTCGTGAGGTCCTGTGACATATGAGACCCTGTAAAGCAATAAAGCTCCCTTAGTCCTTTCTCAGAGGGCATGTCACCCCTCCCAGAGACCATATGAAATTTTAAGGACTAGTCAAGTAGGGGGAACCCTACTACAAGGACAGCTATAATTGTCTACTTGAATATAGACACATTTTCAATTTCTCCTTGTCCTTTGAAGACAGTTATATTACTTTGAAGAATTCATAGAAAGGACTGACAAGGAAAATCAGAAGATCTTAAAGCAGGTCAGTATATTTTTCTCCTTATATAATTCCTCTGAAATTTGGCAATGCTTAATAAATCATGGCAATACATTTCTTTGCATAAATTCAGTAAGACCAGTTTCTAATAGTGGTTTTATTGACTGGAAACTTTGACTGGAGTATCATGTTTTAAAGAGCCCTGTCTGAACTCTGAAGTATTGAAGCCAATAAGAGTGCCAAGGAAAAGCCTGGTATCCTGCTTGGGAGCCCTGAAAGTGGCTGGCACTGGAGCATCAGGCCCATGCCCTACCATCACTGGTGGCTGGTCAATGTAGAAGAGGAGCAATAAGGATGCCTCTGCATCCCTGCAGAACCCCCAAGCACTCTAGGATGCAATGAGTAGGAGGGCTACTGAGATGGGCCTTAAAACCTAAGGTGTGGGCCCAGGTGGAGTTGCTGCAGGAGAGGGATTCACCTAACTCAGCAGATACTGCAGGCAAGCCGGAAAGCAGCTGGATGGCTTGGCTTCCTGGCCCTACGGGGCACACTGAGATTCAATGATGAAATTCTGGTAAAGGTAGTTAGTTAATATTCTTATTGTTTTTATGGAAACAATCAGGCCAAATTAAATACAATAGGTAAATTGGTCATGATTTGGCTCTTTTAATAAACATAGAGATAATTTTGAGGAGAAAAATTCTACTTCAATAGAGTTCATTAAAACTGAAATGTTTTCTTTCCTTTCCACCGGACCATTTGTTACAGTTTCTCTCTGCCAGGTCACAAGCCCACCTCCTTCTATGCCCAGGCCTCATTGTCCCTCTGACAGACAGCAAGGATCTCTTGGCTCTGAGGGAAAACTCTGTCCCTCCACAGCACAAAGCAGCTACAGAAGAAATTCAACGTCCATTTTCCCTAAAAGAATTCAGAGCCAGGATCCTTGAGGTAATATATATTAGGCAGTTAGACAGACATGAGCAGAGTAAGGACGATGGGCCAACTAACGCTACAGGTGTAACTAAGTCTTTCTACCTCTATGTATGTGAGACAAGGGGCATAGCCAAAGAGGTATTCATCCAAAGTCTCAACACTTAGAAAAGGCCAGTAGTCTATTTGTCCAAAAGACTTTACTCCTTTGCATTTGGATGACATATTTGCCTCCAAGTGGTAGCAGCCACAGTTATGCTTATCAAAAAAGTAAGTTACCCTAGGGCAGTAACTAATCCTAACTGCCCCACATGAGGTTGAGGCTTTACTCTGGAACACACTAGAGCACTGGATGTCAAACACTTGAGTCACCCAGTTTCAGGATCTCTGGTAGACAAATGAAAAATCAGTAACAATTTATACTGATAGCAGGTACACAATTTACAACAAGGTAAGGGTTCTCCACAGGAGCAAGAGGGAAGCAGGCCACAGATGAAGCTGCCTGGGAGGCTGCCCTAAAACCCATGGGGCCTCTACAGATTCTTGTGACTCTTCCAGATCCTGACCTACTCAATCTAGAAAAGGTGAAATCCATAACCAGTCTTTATTCAAGTTCTTACAGGCCTTACAGTCTACCCAGGAAGCAATCCAGAAGCACATCTGAGATGCTCTTCCTGTACCAACTTCTGGTCTGGTTCATCCCTTCCACCCTGGTGACTGTTTGGGTAAAGAAATTTGCCACCCAAGGACTGACTCCTACCTGGAAAGAACCACCTCCATGGTAGTCAAGGTCAACGGAATCCCAACGTGGTTTCATCACACCAGGATTAAGACAGCCCAGGAAAAATAGAGAGTCCAGGACTCTTTGGACTCTCTAAAGATTACTCCTGGCCCTCATTCCGGGCCCTTATCTTATAACCTGGCCCACTAACTTTGTTAGGCAGAAAATTAAGATTATAGTCCTCAGGGGTAAATATAACTACAATGACTAAGAATCAATGATTTGACTCATGTACATAAAACCAGTGTGGAATGAAGCATCCATCTTATATAAAAACTGCTGTTTGAAATTTTAACCCTGCTATTTGGCTTCTGTAAATGCTTGCTTGCTTAAATAATAAGGAAAATGAGACTACTCCCACTTCAGAGAGGCCATAAAACATTCTCTGGACAAAATTGTCAGTGCTGGCACCAGGCCAGGCCTTTGGTTGAGGTCTCAAGGCCCCAGCACATAAGGGCTCTTTAAGAACTTGCAAAAGCGGCCGGAAACACCCCATATTTGGGAGACAAAGAAGGTAAAAATATATAAATAGGGAAAATTTCTCCATGTTGGGGCCCGGAATTTGAGAGACATTTTCCTCTGGTCCCGCGCTTAATAAATGTAACTCCATCTCTCTCAGTGTTGCTTGGTTCTTCTCCGGTTTTCTCTAACAGTACCAGGTTTGCTGAACTGAGATCCAGTGGGACTCCACCAGTCTAACACCTGATGCTGTTTTACTTATTAACATGACTAAAACTCAGATCTGCTCCCAACCTTTCAAGTCTCTTTGTTACTATGAACTGAAACAGGAATTTTGGGGGTAAAATAGGACAGGTTTAGGAAATTTTAGAAATTAAGGGGATCATGGAAGAAGTGCAAGGCTAGAGCAACAGAAGGTATATTTCCATAGAATAGGGGAGCTGAAAAGCTGTAACAAATGCATTTCCATAGAATGAGGGAGCTGGGAAGAGCAGAAGGTCCATATTTACAAAATAAAGGGAAGGAAGCCCCTCATTCAGAGGAAGAAGAGGGCCCAAAGGCAATAGGAAAACAATAAGGAAGGGGGGGGGGGACCTCACATGTCCTATGTGAGGTTCCACCTTTGAGCTCAGGACTTACTATAGTAACAAGTGAAGGGAACAGTGCCCAATCACAGGGGACATCAAGGAATAGGGACTTGCAGCCTTTTTAAATGGTGGAAACAGGAAGTCAGTGGGACTCTTTTCCCCTCCCCACGTGGGAGTTCATTCTGTGGGACTCTTTCCCCCTCTCCTCATGGAAGTCCGTGCTGTGAGATTCTTTCCTCTTCCCCATGAGAGAGTCTGTATTTGTTCTTCAATAAAATCTCCACATTTGCTATACCCTTTCAGTCCATGGATTCATTCTTCAACTCCAACAGACAAATAATCCTGGTAACCATCCTGCCTAGGGGAACACTGTGTGTTCCAGTCCAAAATTCTGCTTCAGACCTACAAATAATTCTGTAGTGAGATATTTTTTATAGTAATTGGATAATCTAGAGTGAGGTCCTATCTTAGAGAAATAATGCATTAAATTAAGTTTAAAATGTTGGAGTGTTTAAGAGATAGTATATATTTCTCCCTGGTTTATTGCTAGTTAAGGTTCTTGATATGGAACAAGGAGTGCCTATAAATAGTTCAATGAATAAGAGGGAGGTATGTTTGTGTAGATATAGATATATATTAACTATTTACTGAAGAAACAATCAATGTTGAGCCATATAGAATTTACCTTGATGAAATTATCACAGAGTTATTTATGGCATATTATTATATTATTTCTTATATTCTTTTTACATAAGGGTGCTACCTATATCATTATGTAGTGAGCTTTCTGAAGCCTGGATTCTTGCTATGCTTTTGCACACTTCAAATTTTTTAGCACATAGTAGATACTTAATACTATTAAAAAGAGTCTGAGAACTTGACCCTTTGGTCTGGCCTCACATACATTGTCATATTCTTCTTGAAGTTTTTCTTCTATTTGGTTGTGCTTTAAGAAATGCCTTACTACTGCTCACATGAGGATTTTTATGTGAAATTTAGTCATATGGAACTTTTAGAAGAAAATTAGTTCTTTTGCCCTTTCAGAATGAGTTCATATTTAACATCTGTGCTGTAGATAGAAATTTAGTTTTATGAACCAATTAAAGGAGAAAATGCCTGGTGAGCTTTTTGCAGCACTTAAATATTGATATATGATTTTCTTTCCCAAGGCAAAGCAGAGGAAGCCATAGCAATACAACTTTTAAATGTAAGTGAAGCTCTTGTCTGAAAACTTTTTACTGTATAACTTGACTCAACTGACTTGATGGCTCAAATAGACCCAGTCTGTAGGTTAAATAGGAACAGAGGACTGAAATCTCATAATGACATTGAGTTGAGTCAGAATATCACAGCCTTGAATTTCAGAGTTCTCTTTAGGTAACTTCATACTGATGATTAGTTCTACAACATTTCCATTATGATCACACACAATAGCTCTGGTCATTAAGGAAACCAAAACTTTCCCAGTTCATATACCTATGTTTACATAGTTGAGACATCCAAAACTTGCCTGGGGTATGCACTGTCTAACACCTATGGACCTTTCGGAGAGTAAATGTAATTTATTAGAGATTAGAAGTAAAATAATGGAAAGGACTGACATTTTTATTAAGCAGTAAAAATTTTTAGAGATGCCTGTGATACGTGAAGAAATATATTGTATTGCAATCATTAGAGTTACTACTAAAACACACACAGACACACACACACTCACATACAGAGGTGCGACTATAAAAACAATATTAGATAAAATAAAATATTTAAAAATTTTTTCTAATTGACCCAAAATCAATTAGAAAAAACATTCAAGTGTAGAGCAGATGAATCATATAGGAAACAAACACTGAACTTTAACCAAAACACATCAATAATTATAGTGTAAATGGACTAAACACTGCCCCCCTAGAAAACATAAAGATGGATGGAAAATTAAAAATTAATTATGTGCTATTTAAAATAAATATATGTTAAAACAAATAGATACAGACAGGTTGAAAGTAAAATTGTGGGAAAATATATACCATGAGAAAACTTAAACACAACACAGTTGGTTGTAATTATGTTAATATCATATAAAATATTTTTTACAAAACAAGATTAGAGATATAAAGGCCTGGCCAGTGTGGCTCAGAGGTTGAGCATCAACCTAGGAACCAAGAGGTCATGGTTCGATTCTGGGTTAGGGCTCATGTACAGGTTGTGGGCTCAATTCCTAGTAGGGGGCATTCAGGAGGCAACTGATTGATGATATTTATCTCTTATCCATGTTTCTATCTCAGCCTTCCTTTCTCCCTACAAATCAATAAAAACATGTAAAAAAAGGCAATTCCATAAAAAAAGTAAAGGATTGATCATTTAATTATAGAAGTATAATAACTTAAAAATGTACCACTTAATAATAAATCTTTAATAGTGAAAAGTGATAAAATTAAGAGTAAATAGATATCAACAATCATAGTTCAATTTTCCAATACCTCCTTTAATATGGTAAAATATGTAGAAAAGTACCAGTAAGACTACAGAAGTTTTTATTGTTTGTTTGTTTAGTTTCATTTTGTTAATCCTCACCCAAGGATATTTTTCCACTGTTTTTTAGAGAGAGTGGAAAGGAGGGAGAGAGACAGAGAAAGAAACGTGATATGAGAAAGGCACCCACATCAATTGGTTGCCTCCCGCAAGCACCTGACTGGCGCAGGGGATTGAGCCTGCAACCAAGGTATGTCCCTTAACCAGAATCAAACCTGAGACCCTTCATTCCGACTCTCTATCCACTGAGCCAAACTGATGGGGCTCAGAAGTTTTGAATAACATTAACAATCAATATGACAATTCATAACTATTGAACATTGGAACCATAAAATGCACAATACACATTACTAAGTTGATGAATATACTAGAAATTCATAGTATATTCATCAACTTAGAAATTATACTTGTCCATAAAACAACTCCCCATATATTTTTAAAGATCAAGATTTTACATTCTAATTCTTATATCACTATAAAATTACATCAGAGTTATATATTCACATCTAAAAATTATTAAATGATTAGAAATAAGCAACAGTTATGCACATAACTTTACTTAAAGAAAATTCAGCCCTGACCGGTGTAGTTCAGTGGATAGAGCGTTGGCCTGCAGACTGAAAGGTCCCGGGTTCGATTCCGGTCAACCATGTACCTTGGTTGAAGGCACATCCCCAGTAGGGGTTGTGCAGGAGGCAGCTGGTCGATGTTTCTCTCTCACTGATGTTTCTGACTCTCTATCCCTATCCCTTCCTCTGTGTAAAATATATTAAAAAAAGAAAATTCACATGTATACTGAAAAAATGGAATTGAATGTTATTGAACATGCAAGATTTAAAATTTGTAGGATGTACTCAATATCACTAAACATTAAGAAAATATAAATCTAAGATACAACAAGATACCATTTGCAGCCATCAGGATAACTAAATGATCAACCATACATACGCCCAACTGTCCGTCCAACCAATTGGCCAGTACATATGATGTGCACTGGCAATTTAAAAATAAACGGTGATTGGCACATGCACGATACATATTAAAAATATATCTAAACATGTGATTCTTTGTCCTAAAAATGAGCATGTTCATAAATTAAATGAAGAAATTTTGAATATACTCGATGGAGATTTTCATACCTATTTGAGTGATGATTCCATTGATTCAATGAATGATGCTGAAAAGGAAAATTTCCCCATCAAATTTCTTAATAGTATTACTCCATATGGAATGCCATGTCATAAATTAAAATTGAAAGTAGGTGCAATCATCATGCTACTGAGAAATCTCTTTTTTATATGTATTTTATTGATTTTTTTACAGAGAGGAAGGGAGAAGTATAGAGAACTAGAAACATTGATGAGAGAGAAACATCGGTCAGCCACCTCCTGCAGCATGTCCCCCCCCCCCCCCACTGGGGATGTGCCCTCAACCAAGGTACATGCCCTTGACCAGAATCAAACATGGGAACCTTCAGTCTGTAGTCCAACTCTCTATCCACTGAGCCAAACTGATCAGGGCACTACTGAGAAACCTTAATAGTAAAAAGGGTCTTTGTAATAGTACCATATTTATTATCACAAAATTGTGACCTAACATAAGCAAAGCTGAAGTAAGAGGATCTGCGGAAGGAGAGGTTGTTCTGATTCCAAGAATTTATTTGTCCCCATCTGACACTGGCCAACCATTTAAACTAATTTGAAGACAGTTTCCAGTTTTTGTGATGACTATTAATAAATCACAAGGACAAACTGTAGACAGAATAGAAATATTTCTACCTGAACCCGTTTTCGGACATGGTCAGTTATATGTTGCTTTCTCTTGAGTTTGAAGAGCGTGTGACGTTAAAGTAAAGTTGTAAATACTTCATCACAAGGGTAATTAGGCAAGTACTCTGCAAGTGTTTTTCCTCTTAATGTGGTATGTAGAGAGATATTAGAATAAGTTTAATCAATTTATCAGTGATTGTTTTTATCAGTGTTTTTATATCATGTTTTTGTTGTTTTTATGGCATGTCCTTGTTGTTGTTATATCATGTTGTTATTGTTTATTTATTAATCAATTTATATATTGTTTTCATATACATTTTACTATTATTTTATCTCCGACCCTTCTATTATAAAGGGCAAATAGCAATATTAAAATATTTCTTCTAATTAATTTTCTTTCAATGTGCACAAATTGGTGCACCAGGCCACTAGTCTATATATATAAAAGCCTAAGCAACCGTTCAACTGTTCAACCAGTAGCTATGATGTGCACTGACCACCAGGGGCAGATGCTCAATGCACAGTCATGGAAACATGGAACAGACTGATGAATCTCAGAGAGGTGGGAAGAGATAAACCAAAGATCTTGTATGCATACTCGTGGCCCAGTACATGGATTTGTGTACTGGTGGGGTCCCTCAGCCTGGTCAGTGGGGATAGGGCTGAATCCAGCAGTCCAACATCCCCAGAAGGGTCTTGGATTGTGAGAGGGCTCAGGCCAGGCCAAAGGACCCCACCAGTGCACAAATCCATGCACTGGGCCTCTAGTTATAAAAAAAAAAGAAAATTATAAATATGGTGCAAAAGGAGAAACACTTGTGTAGTGCTAGCTGGAATGTAACATGGTGCAGTCAGCATGGAAAGCAGTGTGATGATTCCTATAAATAAACAAACAACAAAAAAATACAGATTTTCAATATATGAAAGAGACAACTTTCTACAAATTATGCAAACATAAAAAATAAAATAATGCATATTTTGAATACATTTGTGCAAAGATAAAATGGAAAAATGTCTTAAAAACCACAACTTAAACTTCACAGACAAAAAATGGAAAATATTCATAACTTTATACTCCTTAAATAAATAGATATTGGCTTATTAAACATACACACAAAATACATACTAGCCACAGAGATCAGATGTCTTCACTGGTAAGTTCTACCATGTTAAATATGAAACAATGCCTATGTTACAACACCAACTCTTTCAGAAAAACAGGGAAGGAAACAGCTATTCACAACTTCTTTTACGGGGTTTAAATAATGCACTTTTAGCAACCCCCCACCCCCCCGCAATGGGAATGCTCGCGTGGAAGACGAAGCTACAGGAATTTGCTCCTCAACTGAAACAACTATTGAGCTGGCAAAACACTTGCAGCATCAAGGACATTGCTTAGATGAAGAAAGGTTGGCAAGTTACAGTGAATTTCACTGTTTTGTGTGGTGGGTACCATCTGCTAATCCCTATTCCTACTGCTGACAGCAATGAGGATGGTGGCTTTTAATTCTAATGGCACTTCTTGACAATAGAGACCTTGCTCTGAAAAAATTGAGGTTCTTTGTTTTTGTTTTTGTTTTTTTATTTTGATTGTGGAGAGTCTGGCACATGAACTGGCCATTGTTTTAACACCCCTCCTCAACACACACACACACACACACACACACACACACACACACACACACACACAGTTTGAAGTGTCTTCCCTAGTAGCATCAGCCAGAGGAGGTATAAAGACAGATTTTTTTTCTTTTCTATTGAGTCCAATAGAAAAAGAAATCCCCTTTGAGACAATGTTGACTGTGGAGTAATAACAGGAACATAAATGATCATACACAATGAAAAAATAGTCTTTATGAAAATGTGAGAAAAGTTGCTAAATACAAAGATGCGACTGGACCACTATCTCACACCATACACTAGAATATACTCACAAACAAACAAACAAATCTGTGACAAAAGAAACCATCAACAAAATGAAGAGGCTACCTATCAAATAGGATAAAATATAGGATGAGGCAAAAGTAGGTTTATAGTTGTTTGTATGGAAAATAATACAATAAATAATAATACAAAAATAAACTCTGTGTTCTGTGTACTCACAGCTATAACTATACTTTTACCCTACCCTGTATTTGCAAATTATATATCTGATAAAATATCTAAATAAAAGGGTAATATGCTAATTAGATTGGGTCAACCAGACATCTTCTGGTAATCTGGTCCTCCTTCTGGACAAAGACACAGTGGCAGGGGCCGAGGTAGAGGCAGTTAGGGGCAATCAGGCTGGCAGGCAGCAGGTTTAGAGGCAATTAGGCAGGCAGGCAGAGTGGTTAGGGGTGATCAGGCAGGTAGGCAGGTGAGTGGTTAGGAGCCAGTGGTCTTGGATTGCGAGAGGGATGTCCAACTGCCAGTTGGGGCCCAATTGGGGTCCCAGATTGGAGAGAGTGCAGGCCGGGCTGAAGGACCCCTCCCCTCATGCACAAATTTCATGCTCTGGGCCTCTAGTTAATATCTAAAATATATAAATAAATTATACAATACAAGGAAGGAAAAAATGAGGGCATAAGATCTGAATAGGTTTCTAAAGACATACAAATGGCCAACAGGTAAATTAAAAGGTGTTCCACATCACTGATCATCAGGGAAATTCAGATCAAAAGCACAATGAGATACCACCTCACATTAGTTAGAATGTCTATTATCACAAAGACAAGAAATAAATGCTAGGAAGGATTTGAAGAAAAGCAAACCCTTACACAATCTTGGCGGGAATATAAATTCACTCAGCCACTGTAGAAAACAGTGTGGAAGTTCCTCAAAAAATAAATAGTAAGACTACTATATGACTTTCAATTCTACCTTTGAGTATTTATCTGAAGAAAATATAAGCTCCATCTTAAAATTATATATGTACCCCAGAGTTCATTGTAGTATTATTTAAATAACCTATGTTTCCATAAACAGATGATTGGATAAAGAAAATATACATATAAATGTTATTCAGCCATAAAAAGCAAGGAAGCCTGCCATTTGAAACAACATAGATGACCTTATGGGCATTATGCTAAGTCAAATAAATCAGATAAATAATACACAATCATATTTATAGTTGGATCTATAATAAACTTACAAAAGCAGAGAATAGAATGATGGTTGCCAAGAGCTGTGAGATAGAAAAAATGGGAATTTATTGTTCAAAGTGTACAAAGTTTCATTTATAAGCTTAATAAGTTCTGGGATCTAATATAAAAAATGGTAGATATAGTTAACCATACTGTATTATGTAGTTGAAATTGGCATAAGAATGGATTTTATATGTTCTCACCATAACAACAACAACAAAAGGGCAATTATGTGAGGTAAAGAATGTTTTAACTAATCTTATCATGATAAATATTTTGCAATATATACATTTATCAAATTATCTCACTGTACATCTTAATTTTGCCCAAAGGTATATATATATCAATTATCCTATATAATAAAAGCCTAATATGCAAATCAACTGAACTGCAGAATGACCAGTCACTATGTCACACACTGACCACCAGGGGAGAGACTGGGGGCAGCCCCTGCATTGAGCGTCTGCTCCCCCCCAAGAGGGAAGTGACCAGAGGCAGGGAGTTGTGGGGTGGGAGCGGGAGAAGGGCTGTCTCGGGGTGGGGCTGGCCAATTTAGGATGGGGAAATATCTATAGGAGGGTATGCCCTTGAATTAGCAGGACCATAAAATTTAACCCTAATACTACCATTAGCTGGAGAGATTAGAATATTGAAGCTACAAATCTGTGGTTTATTCAGCTCAGCCACACTGGCCTTTCTACTTTCATGTTCCAGTTCAACCACAGCATTGGTAAGATCAGGGCGGTGGACACAGGGAATTGAGTTCCAACCTCATGTGTGTCCCCTGGTTGACAACAGACACTACCATGATCAGGGGCCCCAACCCAGGAATGGGCCGGCTGAGGAGCAGGCTCTTCCTCCCTATGCTGCCGCCAGGGCCATGCACCCTTCCAGCCTCCCTCTGTCACGGGGCCAGTGTCCCTGACCACAAAGCCAGCAGCAGCCAGCAAGCAGACCACAAAGACCGGAAGTGCACCCCTGCGGCCTTCTGCTTGTGACTCCTCCTGAGCTTCCATCTACCCCACCTGTGCTCACTGGCACCCAATCACTCCCCAACCTCCTATGGCCCCTCCCCCTCTGTAGGCACAGGGTAACCACGGGAGGGTGGGCGGCATGCGGGGGTAGAAGTGGGAGAGGCGGGTCGCCCACCCTGCACCTCTAGAGGGGCTCGGACGGCACCTAGGGTCCGAGCTCTGCTTGGTTGCGGTGCCAGCCCCTCCTCCCCAAACTGCAACCGGGATGCTTCGCATGTAACAGAGAATGTGTATATATGCCATATATGGGGGACGAAGAAACTAGGGATGTATATAAGGCAAAACCCCCACCGCATTCAGTACTCAGCCTTGGGAGGTGACTCCGCTGAGCCAGCACCAGTGCAAATAAACAGTCCTTTTCTGAATCTCCATGTGAGTATAGTTTGTTGCTTCCCACTGACCTGACTTTTACATTTTTGGTTCCCTGGCTGAGAAGCTGACAGCTGAGCTGGCCCCTTGAGCCACCATGCCAGGAGCCAACGGAGGGGGTCACTAGTTTCAGGCTCTGAGACAGAAAGGAAGGCGTGCCTCCGGTGATTTCACTGGACCCTGACCCTCGCTGGGACCGACTGTAGCTGGCCACTGCTGAGCTCGAACAGACTCTGGGGAGGACAGAATATCCTGACAGGACATCAGACCGGTAAGTGATCCCGGGGACTCAGGACTGAGTTCAGTCCCGCATCTAACACAGAAGGGGAGCTTGATCCCCTCCTGAGTGGCATAGTTGCTGCACAAAACAGGGGACTCCTGGGTGGAAGTCTCAAACTCTGTCTGAATCTGGTGTGTGTGTGTGCGTGTGTGTGTGTGTGTGTGTGTGTGTGTGTGTGAGTGAACACACTCCACTGTGTCAGCTAAGGAGCCTGAGTGAGTCCCAACCTATGGTTCTGTGGTGACCTCATATGGCTTAAGGCAGTGTCAGGTTCTGGGGGACACTCCCTCCTGGCAAACCTGATATGGGTCAGAGGTTTACTAGTATACTGACCTGCCAATGCTAAGTGGCACCTAATTCCCTGAGGGGAGCAGCCAGGCGGAAGCCATGAAAGTACCCTCCTGTTTGTCTCATGACACCGTTCACTGTGAAGGTTTGAACTCATCAATTTAGACACCATCGTGGGTCAGGGGAGAGCTCCTCAAATCCCACTGCTCTGGAATGGGATTCCAGAAAGGGTTCTCAGGAGATTATGGGGTCAAATTGACCCCCCGGAAAGCTGTGCACTCTCTGTGAATTGGAGTGCCCTACCTTTGATGTAGGATGGCCCTCTGAAGGCACTCTTGATGTCCCCACAGTCGGGCTGTATATAGGGTAGGTGCTTGATGAAGTCTACTCTAGCCAACCAGTCCTGATAGATAAACCACTGCAAAATCCTGACCTCATTCTGTACACGGACGGCAGTAGTTTCATAAGTGAGGGCAAAAGATATGCTGGGTATACAATAGTTTCGGATTCTGAAACTTTGGAAGCACAGGCCCTTCCTGAGGGATGGTCTTCTTAAAGATCAGAGCTGTGGGCCCTAGTGTGGGCATTAGAAGCTTTCAAGAATAAGCCAGTCAACATATATACTGACTCATGCTATGCCTTTGCCACCTTACATATCCATGGAACTATATAGAAGGAAAGAGGACTCCTTATGGCACAAGGGAAAGGAATCAGAAACGAAAATGAAATCCTGAAACTGTTAGAGGTAGTCTGGGGACCAAAGGAGGTAGCAGTCATCCACTGCAAGGGACACCAAAAAGGAAAAGACTCAGTGTCAGAAGGAAACCGTTGGGCAGATGCTACAGCTAAACAAGCCGCAAGAGAAGAGGCAACACCATCCAAAATCATGCTGGCTCCAGAACAGCCCACACCCCCAAAATTCACAGCTCAGGAAGAAGAATAGGCACAGCAAGAGGGAGGAAATATAACTAAGGAAGAATGGTGGATACTTCCAGACTGTAGGATCTACCTGGCAGAACAACTAGCCCACTCGGTGGTCCTCCAACAAAACGAACTCACCCACCTGGGAAAAACTGCCCTAGAAGGCTTATTGAGCCGGTACTACCTGATTGCTCGACTTCTGTCCCTCTGCACCTCAGTCTCCCAAAACTGCTTCTTTGTGCTAAAAACAATGCCAGACAAGACCCCATTGGCCTGCCAGAATCCAGCACTGTGGCCAAGCACCCTTCCAAGATCTAGAGGTGAACTTTGCTGAAATAGGACCCAGCAGGGAAAGTAAATATCTCCTGGTCTTTGTACTTTCTCAGGCTGGGTTGAGGGCTACCCCATGCATATGAGAAGGCTGGAGAAGTAACTAAGGCTCTATTAAGAGACATCATCCCAAGATATAGGATACCATTAACTATGGGATCAGACAATGGCCCAGCCTTTGTGGCAGAAGTAGTAAAGCAGATAGCTAAGACTCTAGGCATCCAATAGAATGTACACATGGCCTCAGAGTTCAGGGAAAGAAGAATACATGAATTGGACCCTTAAGCAGGCTATGGCAAAGCTATGTCAAGAAGCTAACCTTCCCCTGGACTGATACACTGCCTCTGTATCCCGCAGGCAAAGATAGGGTTCTTCCCTTTTGAAATCTTTTACGGAAGACCTCCCCCATTAATCAAACTCAAGGGGAACATAAAAGAACTAGGAAATTTAGAAACAATTACAAGGACTAGAAAAACCGTCCTTAAGGTACATAGATAGGTAACTGATAGAATACACATTTCCTTGAGTGGAAAATAACCCCCAACCAGGACAATCCTCTGCCGATCGCCCTAAAGAAAGTAAAAACTGCTGATCAGTCTACACAAAAGCCTGAGGACTCTGTCAGTAGACCCGATGGTCATCACCTGCTGGACTGGTCCTGGCACTGGATCCTGTACCCTTACTTACATTTCTCTGTTAGCAATATTGACAGTTTTTCTCCTCACCCTCCTTGTTTATTGCTGTCCCTGACCAAAATGAGACTGTTTCTTTTACTGTCACTAATCTCTCTCACTGAGACCTCCGGCATCCCCCAATGTTCCTGCCAGGAACCTGTCTATACAGGGCTTAAGAGCCACTGAACTCGGGGGCAGGGGGCCGGGGCATAGTGGGCCTCTATAGGGTGTATCTCAGAAAGCTGAATACCCTAAGCCAGAGCTTTTTCAGCTACACTTATCAACCCAGTGCATGCTATGACTCTGCCACCATTTGTACCTAGGGAGGGAAAACTTATTTGACTGGAAAAATTAAGCAAAAGCACCTATGGGCAGGACACATCTGCCACAGAACTCCAGACAAATAGGTCTGTTGGACCTATCAAACTCACTATGGAATGTCTGATGGTGTGGAGGGACGAAGATCAGGCCTGTGACAAGGCAGTATTAGAGGTCGTAAAAAAGCTGACACAGACGGACCAGACAGGTTCCTCTCTCTCTCTTAGATTCAACGGGCCCTATGACTTAGACTTCCATCTGTATCAGATTCTAAATTCAACCCATTGCCTACTCAACTTGACCAATCCTGAGCTGGCTAAGGATTGCTGGCTTTGTCTTTCTCTAAATCCCCCACAGTATACAGCAACATCAGTAGTCCCAGTTAATATACCCAAAGCTTCACATGTAACATAGAAAGAATGTCTAGAATGTGCATGTCTGCTATATATGGGAGACAAAGAACCTAGGAATGTATATAAGGCAAACCCCCACTGTGTTTGGTGCTCAGCCTTGGGAGGGGACTCTGCCGAGCCAGCACTAGTGCAAATAAACAGTCTTTCTGAACCTTCAAGTGCATATGGTTTGTTGCTTCCTGCTGACCTGATTTTTGCCATTACAACAGATGTGGCAGCTGAGACTGAAAATGATAGTTGCCAGCTTAATAAGCAATGCAATTTTCTTATTTTAATCTTTACCCAAATGATAATTTTTCTTAATTTAATTTTTGTGTCCATTCAGGCCAACAAATTTCCATATTTTCACAATGAAAAAATGATAAGAACAGATTCAGATATCTAAATTACTTTTTCTAAAATAAATTAGGTTACTCTGCCTTTTAGACCTTATTGATTTATATCATACATTAAAAATACATATTTATGTATACATATACATACAATATCTTGAAATACTACATTTATTATTGCATTAATAAAGTAAATTTAAATTATAAATTTATATAATTATATGATATAAATTTCCTAAAAATCTATCAGGATCATTCGTAGAGAGTAGGAATGATTGATTCTGATTTTAGTCAGAAACTTGGAACTCAGGTGGTCCTTATTTGAGATAAATTATTTGGCTTTATTAATTTAACAAACTGTCATTCTATAAGTATTCTTTGAAACCATACACCAGACTTAGTGCTTGAAGATAAAACAATATTGGCTTTTCAGCCACATGGAATTAAGAATAATGCAAGTTAAACAAAAACTAACTTAATAATCACCAGGCAGTTAAAAGAAAATTCAATGTGCTATAGAATAAGTAAAAGTCACAGCTGTTCCACAATTTTCTGGCTCCACCTCCTTTAGCTGATTGTTTTTGCATATTTTAAAAAATGTAATATTTCCACTAAACTTGTTAAAAGTACAACTAGATTTATCACCTCAATTTTTTCTAATAAAAATATTTTTACATAATCTAAATTATATTCACAACTACCAAAAATTATACTTCTTGAGAGGCCATGTATATCTTGTTAAATCAATCCAGTGCCTTAGACCAGTGATTGACAATTGCTCCCTCAATCTTCACTGATAACATTTCAGAAATATTCACAAATCTTCTTAATAATCACTTCCCCAAAATTTATATTAAATTTTGGTAATTTATAAATATACAACATACATATATAGAGATAGCATAAAATATATTTATATATAGTAGTAGCTTCAAGTTTTGTGGTAAATAAATGGTTTAACTAAATAATAGTCACATGACCACTCTATCTTCTAAGACCTATATAAAAATTAATAATACTATAAGTTTATGAATTGGCTGTTCATAAAGAAGTAGCTATGTTCATACCAGTTGCTTCTACACATAAAATATGTCTAACAATTTTGGAATTAAAATTATAATAAACTACAGGCCTGGAGCATGAAATTCATGCACTATGAGGGATGTCCCTCAGCCCAGCTTGCACACTCTCTAATCTGGGATCCCTCAGGGGATGTCTGACTGCTGGTGCAGATAAGGCCTAAACCAGCAGTTGGACATCCCTCTCTCAATCCAGAACTGCCGGTTCCTAACTGCTCACCTGCCTGCCTGCTTGATCACCCCCTAACCACTCCCCTGCCAGCCTAATCAATGCCTAACTACTCCCCTGCTGGCCTGGTCACCCCCAACTCCCCTCCCCCGCTGGCCTGATCACCCCTAACTGCCCTCCCCTGCTGGTCTGATTGCCCACAAAAGCCCTCCCCTGCCGGCCATCTTGTGGTGACCATCTTATGACCACATTGGGGTAGCCATCTTGTGTGAGGGTATGACGATTAATTTTCATATTACCTCTTTATTATATAGGATATCACAATAAATATCTATGTAAATAAATATCTATACTAGTAAAAGGGTAATATGGTAATTAGACTGGGAGACCTTCTGGATGTCTTTCCAGACAAAGCCATGGTGGCGGGGACAAGGAAGAAGCAGAGGTGATCAGGGCAGGAGGGGAGGACAATGGGGGTGATCAGGCCAGCAGAGGGGGCAGTTGGGGGTGAACAGGCTGGCAGGGGGGCAGTTAGGGGTGAGCAGGTTGGCAAGGGGGGCAGTTGGGGGTGAGAAGCCCAGGAGGAGGGGTAGTTGGGGGAGAGCATGCCAGCAGACAGAGTGGTTAGGGGCGATCAGGCAGGTGAGTGGTTAGGAGCCAGTGGTCCCAGATTGCGAGAGGGATGTCTGACTGCCGGTTTAGGCCTGCCCTGCCTGGGTGGCTGGCATGCTACAAGGCTGGGCCCGCCCCCAGGCAGGACCGGCCTTGCTGTGCACCTGCCTCCAGTGTCCCCCAGTTCCCTCAGTCTCCAAGCCGCCCAGGGCCAGCCTGAGGTACAGGCAAACTGTGGATGTCAGTAGCCCAGCTGCCCTGGGCCAGCCCAAGGCACAGGCAAGCCTCAGATGTCAGCTGCCTAGCCACCCAGGGCCAGCCTGAGACACAGGCAAGCCTCTGATGGTGGCTGCCCAGACGCCCAGGGATGCCCAAGGGTCAGGTAACCAGGGCCGGCCGAGGCTTGTGCTGCCTGGCAGTGGCAACAGAAGAGGTGTGATGGGGACATCTCCTTCCCATGATCGTCGGTCACCTCCTACCCCTGAGGGCTCCCAGACTGTGAGAGGGGGCAGGCCGGGCTGAGGGACCCCCCATCTAGTGCATGAATTTTCATGCACCAGGCCTCTAGTTATTTCATAAAATGTTAAAAAAAAAACATTTAAATTTTGTATGTAAGAATTCAATTAACTTACTACTCACTTTTTATGAAAAGAAAACATTTCATTCAAAATTAAAAGTAATAAGAAGTTGAATAAAAATGTAAAATCAGGATAGAGTTGATAAAATCCAGGAAATCAGGATCAGAAAACCAAAGATGGTACCTATACAGTGGATACAAAAAGCAATTAGCTAATTGAAAGGAAAGTATGAAGATTATGAGACCAAAAATAATGCATACTTTTCAAAAAAAGCAGACTTCTATGGAAAATAGCCTCATTTTAAAAAAAAATGAAGTATTTATATTTGTTGTGAAAAAATAAATGGGAAAAATCATTGTCAAAATATTAAGAAAATTGACAAGACATCATTTTAATCAAATTTTTGTGATATAATATTTGTCATATCTTTTTAACAGAACAGTGAGTGCCAAAAAATTATAGAGCTCTACCTTAATATTGGTTTTACAGTGAGTAACATTTACATAATTATAATAATACAATGTATATTAGAATCCCCAATTCAAAGAACAAAAGACTGAATTATTCTTTTAATCTTTATATTTATCTTGTTTGCTCAACTTTGATTATAAATAACACAAGGAATTTGGCAGTCTAAAGTTGACCTGTATTTATGAATGTCTGGGTCAAGGACAGATCTTCACATCTTCAGTTCTCCCTGACTTTTCACCTCTGAGTTATAATCTCTTCTGTCACTGGCGACACTCTGAAATTATGCTTCCTTTATATTACAAAAAAGATGCCTTCATTACTCCAAGATTTAAAATTGGAAACAGCAGTGGAGTTAAGCATTGCTTTAACTCATAATTTACCCAGAAAGTTCAGTTGAATATTTCTGGAGTAGTTTATATTGTCATTAGAGGCTTGGTGCACAAAATTTGTGCATGGGTAGGGTCCCTACGCCTGGCCAGTGATCAGGGCCAATTTGGGCCAGGCTGATCAGGGCCCGAAGGCCCTGGCAGGGTCGAGAGAAGAGGCAATGGTTGCTGGGCTGGGTGCAGAAGGAACGAATGCTGGATGCCAATGCTGCCATTGTCAGCGCCTGCCACTGCATGGTTTCCTGCCTCCCCGCTTCCTCCTTCCCTCACAGTTGCAGCAGGTGGGTGGTGGGCCAATTGGGGTCTGCCGGCCAGGGGGAAGGACAGGGCATGGGAGGTTGGCCACCATCCCCAAGGAGGGAGTGGGCTCTCGCACACCCTCCCTGAGAAAGGGGCCATGTCCGCCAGCACCCACCCCTGGTTCCCCATCCCAGCCTGGGGCCTGGCCCCAATCGAGTGATGTTGGGGGTGGGGAGGGACTGCAGGAGGTTGGCCAGCTGGGTGGGGGAGGAACCATGGGACGTTGGCTGGCTGCGGGAGGTTGGCTATGGGAGCACACTAACCACCAGGGGGGCAGTTCCTGCATTGAGCATCTGCCCCCTGGTGGTCAGTGAGCATCATAGCAACCTGTCATTCCAGTTGTTGCTTATAATGGTAGCTTAGGCTTTTATATATATATAGATGGGCATGAAGTACAATGAATGATTTGACATGGAAGGCACATGCCCAACCCAAAGATCAAAAGGGGAAAGAGAACGCAATTTCAATTTCCCTGGTACTAAATGCAGAGGAACTTATCCAAATAACTAAATATAGAGCCCAAAAGAAAAGTATTTAATATATTACATAATAATAAATGTGACATAACTGATGAAATATGAAGGGAAATGATGATAAAGTGCAATATTAACTTCTAATTTTACAAGACCTGGAATTAAATGATATGATACCAAATTGATCAGGAAGCAGAAGCTTCATGTGTAACAATGAAAAATTTGAACAGCATTTTGGAATCTATATAAAACTAATCTAATTTATATTCTATTGATTCAAACTAAGATATCTGAATGTAAAATCACACTGGATGGTTTCAGCAACATATTGGGTGAAGAATAAGATAAGACTATCACTCCTAAAATAGGATAATAGAAAACATGTAAGTAAAGAAAACCCCAAATTGAGCATAAATGAAATATGGAAAACACTCAGAATATCTGACCTATTTTTAACTGGAGATGACGAGAGAGAGAGAGAGAAGGAGGGAGGGAGAGAAAGAGAAAGAAGGTACACAATGGAGCACAAGTAATATTGGCAGAAATAACAACAGAAAATTGTCATTACTAATTAAACATACCAGAACTCTAGTTTATAAGCTCTTAAACCAGAAAGCAGGATAAATAAAAATAAAATTTTACATTGTCATGTTATAGGGAACGTGCTGAAAACAAAACAAAATATATTTATTAATACGTTAATAAATTAAAAGTTTAATCATATTACATGTGGATTGAAATTAAGTACATTAACATGAAACAGCATACAGTACAGATAAGGTTTAAGAGTTTGGCTGTGTGCTAAAAAAGCCTGTTGTAATATTTTAGCCCTAAGTGTAGGCAGTTACAAAGGCTTTATATGATAGGCATGAAGGAATTGTTATGCATGCAAATAGCCGGTTGTTCCAGCATCATTTTTTGCATATCCAGCTGTTTCAGCATTATATTATCACCTGATTGAATATCTTGGTGCCTCTGTCAAAAGTCAATTGACTGTAATTGTAAGGATTTATTTCTGAAGACTCATTGATCTGCATATCCATGCTTATGTTAGTTCCACACTGTCCTGAGTATCTTAGCTTTGCAGTATGTTGTGAAATCAAGAAGTATGAACCCTCCAACTTTGATCTTTTTCACAAGATTGTTTTGCTATGTAGGTCCCTTGCATTCCTCCTCAAATTTTAGTATCAACTTTTCATTTCCTGAAAAAACTTCAGCTAAGATTTTGATGGAAATTGTATTGAATGTGCTGTTTAATATTGCACTATTAAATCTTATTCATCATATTGATCTGTAATTTCTTTGAACCATGTTTTCTAGATCTTAGTGTACCAGTCTTGCAATTTTGTTAATTTATTTTTAAGTATTTTATTCTGTTTGATGCTATCATAAATGGAATTATTTTCTACTTTTATTTTTAGGTTATACCTTGTAGTATGTAGAAAAACAATTAATATTTATAAATTGATCTCATTTCCTGTGATCTTTCTTAATTTGTTTATTAATTCCACTAGGATTTATGGATTATTGGTGATTTTTATACACAAGATCAAAATATCTGCAAATAGACAGTTTTACTTCTTTCTTTCCAATCTGGATGACTTTTAAAATTTATATTTATTTTGTCTTAGTCTAATTACCCTGATTAGAACTTCTAGTATAAATGTTGGCTAGAGGTATCAAGAGCAGAGATTTTTTTTTTTCATTTCTGATATTAGTGGAAAAGCATTTTCAGACTTTTATTAGTAAGTATGATATAAGCTGTGAGTTTTTGAGATACCCTTTGTCCTGTTGATAAGTTTCCCTCTATTTGTAGTACATTAAATGTTTTTTTTATCATAAAATAGTTTTAGATTTTGTCACATGCTCTTTCTGCCTCTGTTTAGGTAATTATGTGGTCTCTGGCCTTTATTTTATCAATTGGGATATTTCATTGATTGATTTTTGTATGTTAAACCAAACTTGCATTCATAGTATGAATCATCTAGTCTTTTTTTTTAATATATTTTTATTGATTTCAGAGAGGAAGGGAGAGGGAGAGAGAGATAGAAACATCAATGATAAGGGCTTCATCTAATCTTGGTATGCAATGCGTTTTGTCTATTACTGAGATGAACTTCCTGTTATATTTTAGAAAAATGTTATATTTATATTCTTAAAAGAAATTAGTCTGTAGTTTTTTGTTGTTATTGTTGTTACATGTTTGCTTACTTAGACATGATGATAATTTGGGCTTCCTAGAAGGAGTTGAAGCATGACTTCTATTTTTAGAAGAGTTTGTGAAGGATTTGTATCAATTCTTCATTAGACATTTGGTAGAATTTGATAGTGAATCCTGGGCCTGATATCTGTTTAATAATTAAAATTAATCAAAATTTTAAATTATTATGTCTTTAGAGGTATTCTATTTCTTTTGGAAGCAGTTTTTGCAATTACTTTTTTAGGACAAATTTCTTTTGCTCTAGGTTATCTAAGTTATTGGTATATAGATGAACAAGGTACTAAATCCAAAAATGTGGATGTTTGAGTCCAAGCTTTTGTCACGAAAACAAAGAATGAAGTTGCAGACAAAAACAATTAATGGAACCAAAATTTATTGAGAGAAACCAGTCCTGGGAAAGGTTCAGCGAGGTTCAAGGTGCAGGCAGTCCAGAGCTTCCTTTCCATGTGGCAGTCCGGAGCAGTTCAACATCCAAGCTAATTACATTCTATTAGCCCATGTGTGGAGGCTCACAGGGCCATGAGCCACCGGGGCCAGAAGGGATGTGCTCCCTGCCACGGAAACCTCAGGTGTCCACTGGGCATTGCACGTGGGAGAGAAGGCGAAGAGGAAGCACACTCTGTTAATCTAGGGGGTGGAGACAGCCTTGCTAGCTCCTGATTGGTTCTTGGCAAGCTGCCTGTCTTAGCAATATCTATACATTTTAAAGCTTATTTCTCCCACTCTCACCCTTCTTTCCCACCCAGCTGGGCTGTCCTAGTAACTCCACTCAGCTGGTTTTTCACGTTCTATTCCCCATCCCTGCCTACGTCCTTCCACAGCAAAGTCCTTGTCCCTGTCTACCTAGCGCCCCTTTGTCTCCTCAGTACTTTCTTATGATTCTATTTCTGTTAGTATTGTGTCCCACTTTCACTTTTTCTATTGATAACTTGAGTCCTCTTCCATTTTTTTATTGGCCAGCCTATTTAAATATCAATTATAATTATCTTTTTAAAAGAACAAAAAATTTATTTGTTGATTTTGACATTGATTTTCACTAAATTTTGTTCTATATTTTTTTTTTCTAATTTGTTTCTCACTTTCCTATTTCATAAAGTAAAAAGTTAGGTTATTGACTTGAGATTTTATTTTCTTTTTAAAAATAGCCTTTTTAAAAAAATTAAATCTTTATTGCTGAAAGTGTTACATACATTCCCTTTCCCCCCATTGACCCCTTCTAGCCTGCCTCCATCCCCTTACCCCAGGCCTTCACCATCCTATTGTCTGTGTTCATGGGTTATGCATATATGCATACAAGCTCTTTGGTTGATCACTTCTCACCCACTACTCTCCCCAGACTTCCCTCTGAGATTCCACAGTCTGTTCGGTGCTTCTGTTTCTCTAGATCTATTTTGTTCATCAGTTTATTTTGTTCATTAGATTCAACATATGAGTGAGATCATGTGATAATTGTCTTTCCCTGATGGATTATTTCACTTAGCATGATACTCTTCAGGTCCCTCCATGCTCAAAGGGTGAGAGATCCCTCTATTTTACTGCTGCATAGTATTCCATGGTATAAATGTACCACAGCTTTTTTATCCACTCATCTACTGATGGGCCCTTTTGGAAATTGGATTGTCTTCACTTTCTTAACTTGTATGAGTTCTTTATATAAACTTTGGAAATTAACTACTATTCAGATTTACTAGTATGATTGGCAAATATGTTCTCCCATTTGTTGATGGTTTCTTTTGCTGTGCAAACTTTATTTTGACATAGTCCCATTTGTTTACTTTTTCTTTGTCCTACAAGTTGTATCAGCAAACATGTTGCTATGAGAAATGTCTAAGATTTTGCTGCCAATGGCTTCTTCTAAGATTTTTATAGTTTCACATTTAAATCTTTTATCTATTTTGAGTTTACTCTTGTGTATGTCGGTGGTGTATGTTTTGCATGCTTTGTATGTATCTGTCCAACTTTTTCAACACCATTTATTGAGAAGACTGTCTTGACTCCATTGTTCTCTTGCCTTCTCCTTTATCAAATATTAATTGAGCATAAAAGCTTGGTTGGATTTCTGGGTTCTCTGTCACATTCCATTGTTCTATATGCCTGTTCTTAAGCCAGTATCAGGCTGTTTAGTTAGAATGGCTTTGTAGTGTAATTTGATATTCAGTATTGTGATCCCTCCTACTTTTTTCTTTTTTTCTCAAGATTGCTGTGGCTATTTGGGGCCTTTTCTGGTCCATATGAATTATTGGAATATTTGTTCTAGATCTGTGAAATATGCCATTGGTATTTTAATAAGCACTAAATCTATAGATTGCTTTGGGTAGTATGGACATTTTACTGATGTTAATTCTACCAATCCATGAACATGGTATATGTGCCCACTTGTTTGTATTTTTCTCTATTTCTTTTTTCATTTTCCCATATTTTTTTTTAGTACAGCTCTTTCACTTTCTATGTAAAGTTTATTCCTAGGTATCTTAATTTTTTTGTTGTAATGGTGAATTGGATTTTTATTTTTAAGTTTCTCCTTCTGATAATTCATTATTGGTGTATAAAAATGCCATTGATTTCTGGATGTTAATTTTGTATCCTACTACATTGCCAAATTCATTTATTAAATCTAATAGTTTTTTGGTGGAGTCTTTAGGGGTTTCTATGTACAATATTATGTCATCTGCAAATAATGACAGTTTTACTTCTTCTGTTTTGATTTGGATGACTTTTAGTTCTTTTTCTTGTATGATCGCTGTAGCTAGAACTTCCTTCCAGTACTATGTTGAATAAGAGTGGTGAAAGAGGGCACTCCAGCCTTGTTCCTGTTCTTAGGGGAAATGGTTTCAGTTTTTGCTCATTTAGTGTTATGTTGGATGTAGGTTTGTCATATAGGGACTTTATTATGTTGAGATATGATACCTCTATTCTCACTTTGCTGAGAATTCTTATCAAAAAAGAGTGTTGGGCCCTAACCGGTTTGGCTTGGTGGATAGAGTATCGGCCTGTAGACTCAAGAGTCCCAGGTTCAATTCCGATCAAGGGCATGTACCTTGGTTGTGAGCACATACCCAGTAGGGAGTGTGCAGGAGGCAGCTGATCAATGTTTCTCTCTCACTGATGTTTCTAACTCTCTATCCCTCTCTCCTCTTCTCTGTAAAAAATCAATAAAACATATTTTTAAAAAGGGTGTTGGATTTTGTCAAATGATTTTTTTGCATTGATTGATATGATCATGTGATTTTGGCCTTTCAATTTGTTTAAGTGATGTATCACATTTATTGATTTGTGAATATTGTACCAGCCTTGCATCCCCAGAATAAATCCCACTTTATCATTCTGTATTATCTTTTTAATGTATTTCTGGATCTGATTTGCTAGTATTTTGTTAAGGATTTTAGCATCTATGTTCATTAGGGATATTGGCCTGTAGTTCTCTTTCTCTGTAGTGTCATTATCTGGTTTTGGAATTAGGATAATGCTGGCTTCATAAAAAGAGCTTGGAAGTGTTCCTTTCTCTTGAAGTTTTTGGAATAATTTGAGGAGTATAGGTTTTAGTTCTTCTTTGAATGTTTGTTAAAAATCCCCTGTAAAGCCCTCTGGACCAGGGTTTTGCTTGCTGGTATTTTTTTTATTACTGCTTCTATTTCATCAATTGCTATGGGCTTATTCAGGTTTTCAGATTCTTCCTGATTCAGTTTTGGAAGACTGTATTTTTTTTTTTTTTTTTTTAGGAATTTTTACATTCATCCACATTGTTCAGCTTGTTCACATATAGTTGTTGATAGTATTTTCTTACAAAACTTTGTATTTCTATGGTGTCAGTTGTTCATTCACCACTTTTGTTTCTGACTTTATTTATTTAGGTCCTTTCTCTTTGATTCTTGATGAGTGTGCCTAACAGTTTATCAAACTGCTTTATCTTTTCAAAGAACCAACTCTTGGTTTCACTGATTTTTGATATATTTTTTTAAGTCGCTACATGATTTATTTCTGCTCTAATTATTAGTATTTCCTTCCTTATACTTAGTTTGGGCCTTTGAGGTTGTTCTCTTTCTAATTATTTAAACTGTAGGGTTAACTAGTTTATTATTATTTTTTCTTGTTTTTTGAGGTAGGACTATAGTGCTATGAACTTTTCTCAAGACTGCCTTTGCTGAGTCCCAGAGTTTTTGGGTTGTTGTGTGTTCATTTTCATTTATTGCCAGGAAGTTTTTTATTTCTTTCTTGATCTTGTTGTTAACCCAATCATTCTTTAATAACATGTTATTTGGCCTCAATGTGTTTGAATATTTTTGAGTGTTTTTACAATAGTTGACTTCAGATTTCATTCCATTGTGATCCAAGAAGATGCTTGATATGATTTCAATCTTCTTGAACTTACAGAGACTTGTTTTGTGTCTGAACATGTGGTCTATTTTTGAGAATGATCCATGTGCACTTGAGAAGAATGTATATTCTCCAGCTTTGAGGTGAAATGTTCTATAAATGTCAATTACCAGTAAACCCATCTGGTCCAGTGTGTTATTTAGTGTCTCTGTTTCCTTGTTAATTTTTTGTCTGGAAGATCTATCCAGTGAAGTTAGCAGGGTGTTAAAGTCTGCTACTGTGACTACATTTCTGGCGATCTCTCCCTTAATGTCCTCCAGAAGCTTTTTATACTATATTTAGGTGCTCCTATAGTGGGTGCATATATGTTTACTAGGGTTATATCCTCTTGTTGAATCAATGTATTTAGTATTATGTAGTGACCACTATTGTCTCTTATGATAACTTTCATCACACTGATGTCTGAATCTTCCTTGGGTTTATGTTATTTATCAAATAAAATGACCCCTATTTTCTGTTTCACTGTGTAAATTCACCCATGATTTTGGAGAAGGTATTCAAGAGTACATTACCACTGGTGTCCTTTGTGCTGGACCCTGGCAATCAGAGATTTCTTACCTCACCCTTGTGCATGGAACCACAAGGGGGAGCTGTTTCAAGGACAAAGCCTTGAGGGGAAACGATGTCTGACCACCTGAATGGTACATGTGGTAAACTCAGTTATGGCCTCAAAATAAAGTTTAAGATTCTGGTGGGTGCATGCAGAGATCTACTCATCTTGAGGCCACCTAAGACAAGCTTGTAACTAGTTTCCTTGCTTGTTAAATCTGTCACCTACCAACTGTTCTGCCTCTTTTTTCACTCTCTACTTGCCCTTTGTGTACAGAGTCCAGGTTGTAAATCCACAATTGATGAGTCAATCAGGAGACCAAGAAATGAGCCTTGGGAGAGGCATCTTCAGGGGAAATCCCAAGTTGTCCATTTCCTCTATATTAGAGGCTTGTGAACCACCACATAAAGATGGGGATACTCTCAAAAACACCATCTGTTTCAGTGAATCAATGCACAGTGCACTGTAGCCAAAAGGAAACAACGGTGGCCATGGTGGGCGGGCCTCCCTGCTGCAGCTCTACTGACCACTGAGGCCCGGCAGGAGGCTAAAGCTCCCCTTAGAAAGTTGGTAGAAAAACTGAAGTTAGAGAAAGATATGTGTTTGCCCACTGCTCTGCTAGCTTCCAGACTGACAGATAGGGTGAGACAGCTGATAATAAGTTGGGGACTTTAGTGGGCCATTTTGTAAAACTAAGAGGGTCCAAGTTGCTGTGAATTAAGGTCTGAGTGCTTGTGACAGAGCCTGATTAGGGCACTGAAAGTAGAACCACTGGAAATGTGCTTGACAGTAAAAGAGATGGCGTCCCCTATGCTAGCCAGCCCCTAATACAAAAGGAAACTTTCAGTAGTAGTTCCCTTTGACTTCTGATAATAGAAAAATATACCCATGACTCTCAGGAGAAATATTGCACTTTTCATTTGTCCTTGAAGGTGTAAATCTTATCACATTTTGAAATATAAACACCCCAGGAGATAACTAAAACAAGGCCTAAGATTGTGTGAGACTGAAGAATAAAAGGGAAGAAACTGCCGAAACTGATTTGGCTCAGTGGATAGAGCCTCAGCCTGTGGACTGAAAGGTCCCAGGTTCGATTCCGGTCAAGGGCATGTACCTGGGTTGCAGGCACATCCCCAATAGGGGCGTGCAGGAGGCAGCTGATCGATGTTTCTAACTCTCTATCTCTCTCCCTTCCTCTCTGTAAAAAATCAATAAAATATATTAAAAAATAAAAAAGGGGAAGAAACTTTTAAAATATAGACTGTTACAGACGTTTCCTAGCCCAGAATCTAGCTTTCAGCTTTTATAAGGCCACTTGTCAAGAGTGAAAGTAGTGGAGTGGAAGCTGCAGGTCTCTATTTGTGTTGGTCCCTGTGTTTCTGTATATCTGTAGATATATGTTTTGTACATGTGATTATTTTCTACCTCTTGAAAGTATTACCAAAATTAATTTTTAAAAGAACTCTCTCTTTATTTAAGTGGCTCAAATAAAAGTAAACTTTACTATAAATAGGGTACTTATGTAAAACTGAAACATAATATTCTTAATATGCTAACAGGACAAAGTTTCCTTAGGTTATTGGTCTGTTGTTGATGGAATTGTGAAAGGTGTTTCTTTACCTTTTAAGTAAGTTGCTTAAAAAACAAAGATTCTTGTTCTACCAAAATAAGTTTTTGTGCTTCATGTTTTCTCCTCAAGTATTTGATTACCTAGCAAAATCAGGTCTTCTCTATTAAAAGAAAAAATGTTATTTTATTTTTTTACAACTATATAATTTATATATTTGCCTTTAAAGTCTTTGTCACTTTGGCTAAACGGATAACTCAATATGCTCCATAGTGATCTAAGGTCCTATAAAAACGATTTTGATAAATATCTCCAAAACAAATTCTGAGTGAAGTTTTGCTGGCCTTAACACTGGGATTTTCTGGAGGGAACCCATGGAATATCTCAAAAGGTGTGTTCTTTCTCCTCATAAAAGAGATATATTTTTAAAAATAAATTTATTTGATAGGTTTAATTGCAAATAAGCAGTAATGCTAAAATTTATTTAGAACACATTAGTATGAAATTCCTTAAAATCTGATTCATCCTGGTATAATGTCATCAGTCATAATTCTGAAACATATGTCAAAGAAATAACCACATTTCCTTGACAACTCCATTGAAACAAACTTTCAATAAATCTTGAACCATGGCCATTTTTAAGTCTTTTGTCATTTACAAAGTTATTGTTTCACTCTGACACTTCTACAAAAGTGTTTCTGCAAAAGGCTTCATCATCAAGGGGGTTCATGAGAAAACTAAGTACAGGTTTCTGATAACTAAGATCAATTTGCCTTCATGTGGGAGGGGCAACAATAAAACTTTCAAATGCTTCCCCATGGCTGCCTGCACAGCCATACAATATTGCATGGGATGGCAGCCTGGGATCTTCCCCTGTTGTCCTACCACATATCAGTAAACTGTGCTCATTACATTCATGACATAATTTGAACATTAAAAACTTAACTCTGTTGCAGGATACTCTTTAGTCTTTGCTGGAACATCTATGATGGAGAGGATGTGCAAAGAACTTATAGAAAATTTAGATCCTGGATGCTGCTGTAAAGCTTTTGGGAGTCATCTGGTCAGGTAAAATGTGCATTGTCCCAGGAGCTGTGAGTGAGATGACCCCAGCATTTGTGTGGACTCTTTGGGGTTTTGGATGACCTGGTGCAGTGCCTTTGTTCCTTATGCTACTTGGTTCTGAAAGGACACATGTGAGACTGGAGATCAGAACAACACGTGTGCTTTGAAAAGTCAAAAATACTAGTGAAGTTAATCAAGTCCTGGACATCTGGCATGCATGGGTACCATTTGAGCAGATGTGTTTGTGACTCCAAATGGGGTAGTTTAGACACAGCAACAGAGAAACAAAAGGAGAGAGTGCCCTAGGATTTTGTTTCTGACATACAGGAAGGGAACAGAAACCTAACAGCCCCGTAGGTGAGCAGATCCTCAGAGAGTACACAACACTTCACCGAGGAAAGCCTTTCATAAAGGAGCAGTGTATCATGGCAAAGCATCCCATCTTATCAGAGCAATTAAAGCCATGGCCCACCAGCCCACCTATGCCACGGCTCAGACTCCCCTGGTGACTAAGTGGCATGAACATTGCAGCAGAGGAGCACCTGGTCCACCAGCCCAGCGTCTCTACACATGCTGTGCCCCTCAGCTCTGCACAGCAGATGGGTCTTTCCAACGTCCTGCTCCTCTTTCTTTGGCAGCTTCTGTGACCTGCACATAGGGAATAAGGGGAATTCTCCCTAATGCCAAAAAATAGACTGAAAGACAACAGTAAAGGTCAAAGAGCTAGATTTTTTGAAAAGATAAGCAAATAGACAAATCTTTAGCCAGCATTACAAATAAAAAAGGAAGTGGACTGAAGTAAAATTAGAATTGAAGGAGGAGGTATTATAACTGGTGCAGCAAAAATACAAAAAAACCATGAAACAACCATGAACAATTATACAGCAATCTAAAAAAATCAATAACTTGTAGAAATATACACTTACCAAGACTCAATAATGAATAAAATAAAATATGAGAGACCAATTCTAAAACAAATTGAAAAATATTAAGGAAATTGAATCAGTGATGAACAACCTCCTAACAAAACAACAACAAAAAAAGTGTTGGGCCCTATGGCTTCACTGGTAAATTATACCAAATATTTAAATATTAATTAATAGCAATACTCAACTCTTCAAAGAAAATTTAAAAAAGTAGAGGGAAGAATTCAAAATTCCTTTTACAAGGCCAGCCCATTTCCCTGATACCAAAATCAGACAAAGACACCATAACAAATAAAATTAAAAGCCAATATCCCTGATAAAGATGAATCCAAAATCCTCAACAAAATACTAGAAAATAAAATTTAGCAATATATTAAAAGACTCATACACCATGGTCAAATGGGACTTATACAATGATGTTGATACTGTTGTAATAATCTGGTTATTATTTAACAGGAAAGGAGTGAAGGGAAGACTAGATAATATAGGCATGCCATTTGTACAGCTTTCCTAATTTAATACTCTGCAAATCTGATCTCCACTGATCTATGGGGGAAGGGACTGGACAAAGGCCGTTTGGATACATGCCCAGTAAGTGCTGAGTGATGTAGGAAGATGCTTACCTGTCAGTCACATCTGGAAGTGAGTCAGTGCCAAAATAGGTGTGGCCACAGAAAGGGCAGGAAACCTAAATGTTTACCGTCTTTGTCAAAAGGAGTTCTCTCTCTTGTCTTGAAGCATAGGAACCTCCATCTTGTATAAAACATTGCTGTTTGAAACTCTCTGCTATTCTTAGATAGTCCCTAGTCTTGTAAACTCTGTCATTATAAACTCTGTCACTTTAAGACAGTCTGTTATTCTGTAAAATGACTTTGTTTTTAGTTCAAATAATAGAAAAAGATAAACTTAACTGTCTGATCTTGCAAGCTAGCCATCCAATGTAATTGATTAATACTGATAATAATTATGCCAAGTATAAACTCATTATGTATTCAAGGTTACAACTGTCTGTAACAATAACTTACACAGAGCCCTTTGTAATATCTGCAAACAAAGAGGCTCGAAAAGTATAAATATGGAAAAGCTTCCTGTATGGGGGGCTCAGAGATTTGGAAAAAGACACCTTCCTCTGGGCCACACAATAAATGACTCCTAATTAATTGGCTCATTAAGGCATCTTGTATCTCACTTGATGATTTACAATACAATAGTCTCTCTTGGCTCACTCATTTGCTATTTGTGCCTGACCCCTGTTGCAGGGGGCACATTCCCCTGCATACACCCATGTGGTGACCCATGCCCATGTTGACAAATGGACTTTATCTAGCCTGAGGTTCTGTGGACCCACTTCCACCATGGAGTGGAACTTCTGGACACTGGCCATCATTCAGCTCTGCTGGACCCCAGATGGACCTTTTTCAGAACCAGGTTAAGGGGCATGGGATTTGCAACCTAAGGAATATAACTCCACACCAATGAATTCTCCCCTGGAAATCTTAGAAAGTTCTTTTTCTGCATATGTCACAAGAGCCAGTTCACACCCACTAGTACCAGGGAAACTGGACCTCCTAATTTCTCTGATATCAATGCTAGGATGCTTTAGCATTTTCAAATCAATCAATGTTAAACTACATTATAAAATAAAGGATACAAATTATATCATCATCTCAATAGCTGCACAAAAAGAATTTGACAAATTCAACATCCATTCATGATAAAACCTCAACAAAGTATGTATAGAGGGAATGGATTTCAACATAGTAAAGACCATATATGACAAATCCATAGCTAATTTTATGCAAAATACTAAAAAGCCAAGAGCTTTTCCTTTAAGATCAGGAAATGTAGAAGAATGCCCACTCTTACCCATTTTATTCCACATAATACTGGAAATCTAGCCACAGCAATTCAGCAAGAAAAAGAACAAAAGGCATTCAAGTTGGAAAGGAAGAAGTAAAATTTTCTCTACTTGCTGATGACATATTACATATTGAAAGCCCTGAAAAGTCAACCAAAAACCTGTTAGAACTAATTAATATATTCAGGAAAGTTTTTGGATGCAAAAATCTCTATGTAAAAATTAGGTGTGTTTCCACACTTACAAAAACTCTTAGAAAGAGAAATTAAGAAAACTGTTTCATTTAGAGTTGCATCAAAAACAATAAAATATTTAAAAAGACATTTAAGCAAGAAGGTAAAAGATCTGTGCCATCTACACTAAGAAAAGAGAAACATGCAAATTAACCTCTACTGACGACCTGCTCACCCCCAACTGGCTCCGCTAAGCCAAGCCATACCCACCAGCCAATCAGGAGCGAGTATGCAAATTAACCCAACCAAGATGGCAGCCGGCCTCGGAGTTGGAGAGAGCATGAGGCTTGGGTTGCCCCAGGCCATGGAGCAAGCCAAGCTTCCTGGCTGGCCCTGGCCTCCACTCAAGGCTACAAAGTTTCAATTGTAGTAGATAAATAAATCCTAGATACTTGTTTCCAATAGACCCTGGCTTCTGCTCAAGGAGGAGCTGACAATAAAAAAGAAACGAAAAAAAAGGAGGGGCTAGGAGCTTAGGTTGCTAGGGGGTGATCAGGCCAGGATGGGAAGGCAGTTGTGGGTGATCAGACTAGTGAGGGGCAGGGTCCTTGAGGGTAAGCCTACCAGCAGGGGGGCCAGTTGGGGGTGAGCAGGCCATCAGTAGGGGTCAGTTGGAGGTGATCAGGACAGTGGGGGGGGGGGGGTTTGGAGTGAGCAGACCAGCAGGGGGGCAGTTGGGGGTGAGCAGGCCAGCAAGGTGGACAGTTGGGGGTGAGCAGGCCAGCAAGGGGGACAGTTGGGGGCGAGCAGGCTGGCAGGCAGGCAGGTGAGTGGCTGTAGCCAGCAGTCCCAGATTGTGAAAGGGATGTCCAACTGCCGGTTTAGGCCCAATCCCTGTAAACTAGCAGTAGGACATCCTTCGAGGGGTCCCAGATTGGAGAGGGTGCAGGCCAGGCTGAGGAACAACCCCCGCATGCACAGATGTCGTGAACCAGCTTGCTAGTGAAAACTATAATACATGATGAAAGAAAGTGAAGAACATAAATTAATGAAAATATATTTTGTGCTCATAGATCGAAAGAATTAAAATGTTAAGGAATCTACAAATTCATTACAATCCCTGTCCAAATTCCCATGGCATTTTTACAGAAATAATTGTAGAATGTGTATGTAACCACAGAAGAACCTAAATAGCCAAAGCAATCTTAAGGCAGAACAAAGTTGGAATACTCCCTTATTCAAATCTCATGCATGCTGGCTCAATTAATGTATGTCAAAGGAGCCAAGAACATACAAGGGGCAAAGAAAATTTCTTCAATAAAGGGTATTGGGAAACCAGATAGCCTCATGCAAAATAATGGCAAGGAATCCCTATCTTACACCAGACACAAAAATCAATTCCCAATGGATTGAAGACTTGAACATAATATTGGAAACTCTAAAACTCCTAGAAGAAAACACAAGAGGTAAGCTCCTTGACATTGGTCTTGGAAATGATTTTTGGATTTACACTAAGACCAAAGGCAACAAAAGCAGAAATAAACAAGTGGGACTATACTGAAATAAAAACCTTTTGTAATGCAAAGGAGGTCATAAAAAGGAGAAGAGTTTGAAAATCATATTTCTAATAAGGAGCTAAAGGGAAAAGCATATAAATAATTCATCCAGCTCCATAGCAAAAAAGAAAAAAATCTGATTAATAAATGGGCATAGAATCAAAATAATAATTTTTCTACAGAAGATATACAAATGGTCAGGTCGTCCATGTAAAGGTGCACCACATCATTAATAATCAGAGAAATGCAAATCAAAACCAAATAATAGATCATTTACAACTATTAACATTGTTTATTATTCAGAACACATTTTTCTCTCCTGGCATTCTATGGTTGTATGCTTTTACAAATATCTGTAAAAAGTTGTGTTATTATGCTTGGCCAGTGTGGCTCAGTGGTTGAGCATTGACCTATGAACCAGAAGGTCATGGTTTAATTCCAGTCAAGGGCACATGCCCTGGTTTGTGGGCTTGATCCCCAGCATGGGCTGTGCAGGAGGCAGTCTATCAATGATTCTCTCTTATCATTGATATTTTCCATGTCATTTGTGACAATGTAGATGGGCCTTATTAACTAAATGTTTCAGACAGAGAAAACCAAATGCTATATGATTTCACTACATGTAGAATCCAAAATCACTGAACTCAGAAACAAAGCAGATTGTGGTTGCAGAGGCAGGAGTTTTGAGGGGTGGCTATTTGGTGGTTATAAAAATGTGTAGACTGGGAATGTATATGTGTGGTCATATCAATCATGTATTATATCTTTGAAAATCATATTTGATAAGAGAGCAGATTTTTAAATTAAGAGAAAAAATATCAGTCTGAGGTGAACAGTGATAACTAAATTGTGGCAATAATTTTATATTATATACATACTAGAAGCCCAGTGCATGGAATTGTGCATCAGTAGGGTCCCTTGCCTTGGCCTGCAGGGTTCAGGCTGAAACCGGCTCTCCGACATCCTCTAAGGAGTCCCGGATTGTGAGAGGACAGTTCTTGGGTGACACATCCCAGAATCAGGCTCCCTTTTCTTGGTTCCAAGTGTGTCACCCAAGAACCACAGCTGCCAGGTCTCCCCAGCAGCAGCTCCTGCACTGAGAGTCTGCCCCCTGGTGGTCATTGCATGTCATACCTACCGGTCAGACAGTTGCTTAGGCTTTTATATATATAGATATCAAATCATTATGGTGTACACTTCACTTATACAGCACTGTAGGTCAATTATATCTTAAGAAAATTGTAAAAAATAAAAATAATTCCATTAAAAGAGAAAAAGAAAGATCATCACTAGTGAAAATAAAGAAAAATTATCTTTGAGTCTGTTATTGCTTTTCTGTTTTTAGATCTATACACATTTAGAATATCTTTATGCCCCAACTAATGATTTGAATGTCTAAAATGCTGTTTGCTTCCAGCCGCTCAGCTACTGATTTAACAGTTACCTTGAAGGGAAAATTAGCAGATGTCTTATCTGCCACTTCAAACGACCCTCATTTATACAAACTCAGATCCTTGAATTCTTCCTGTCTTCAAATTTCTGTGGTGGCTTCAATCATAAGTTTTGTCTTAAAAAGGCCTATATTTCTTTATTTCTTGGTAATATGCTTGATTTGAAACAGCCCAGTACACCATCGCTAATAGGGGCGCTCTTTTATAAACCTATATAATAAAAGCTTAATATGCTAAGTGTCTGACCATTTGTTCGACCGTTCAACCAGTTGCTGTGATGTTCACTGACCACTAGGGGGAAGTCGCTCCAACCAGTAAGTTAGCTTGCTGCTGTGGTCTGGCTGATCAGTACTGTGTGAGATGGGCCGGACATGCCCTGGAGCCCTCCTGCAGTCACTCCTTTGCTGACCAACCTCTCACATCCCTCCCCATCCCCAATTGTGCACCTGTGGGGTCCCTTGGCCTGGCCTATGCTCTCTTGCATTCCGGGACCCCCTGGGAGATGTCCACAGGCCAGGCCGAGGGACACCACAGGTGCATGAATAGTACACCAGGCCTCTAGTCCTAATATATAAAAACCCAGGATCTGTAAAGTCCAAAATGACCAAAGGCTTGACCGAATGCCAGGTTAGGGAGCTGAGGGGCCATGGCCAGCCTTCAAACTGCGGGCAGCCCTAACCCAGGCTGGCCAGTGCCCCAGAGGAGGTGCCTACCACAATGGGGCTCGTGGCCAGCTTTCAGACCATGGGCAGCCCCTAGCCCGGGTAGGCCTCCTAGCCGAGAATGCCCAAGTCTGTTCTGGACCTAGAGCTGTGCTCTCCCCACAAGAAGAAGGGTTAGGGACAATCAGGCAGGCAGGCAGGCAAGCAGTTAGGAGTCAGCAATCCCGGATTGCAAGAGGGATGTCCCACTGCCAGTTTAGGCCCGATCCCTATGGGCTTAAACCAGCAGTCAGACATCCCCAGAGGGGTTCCAGATGGGAAAGGGTGCAGGCTGGGCTGAGGAACAACCCCTCCATGCACAAATTTTGTGCACTGGGCCTCTAGTATATTTATAAGATACTTAAAATTCTACAATTGCACATATGCTGGTCACCCTCCAGTCCATTTTGCAGCACTTTCTCCAATGCTACTTTATCTCTCCCATTTTTTCCAAAACTGTCTACTTCTTTTTTTTTTTTTAATAAATCTTTATTGTTCAGATTACAGGTGTTCCTCTTTTTGTTTTCCCCCTATAGCTCCCCTCCACCTGATTCTCCACCCCACCCTACCCCATGCCCTTATCCCCTGCCACTGCCTTCATCCATAGGAGTAAGATTTTTGTCCAATCTCTTCCCGCACCACTCACACCCGCTTCCCCCTGAGAATTGTCAGTCCACTCCCTTTCTATGTGCCTGATTCTATTATATTCACCAGTTCATTCTGTTCTTCAGGTTTTTTTATTTACTTGATTTTTAGATTCACTTGTTGGTAGGTATGTATTTGATGTCATTTTGTTGTTCATAATTTTTATCTTTACCTTTTTCTTCTTCTTCTTCTTAAAGAATACCCTTCAGCATTTCATGTAATCCTGGTTTGGTGGCGATGAACTCCTTTACCTTTTTCTTGTCTGTGAAGCTCTTTATCTGACCTTCAACTCTGAATGATAGCTTTGCTGGGTAGAGTAATCTTGGTTGTAGGTTCTTGCTGTTCATCACTTTGAATATTTCTTGCCACTCCCTTCTGGCCTGCATAGTTTCTGCTGAGAAATCAGCTGACAGTCGTATGGGTACTCCCTTGTAGGTAACTAACTGTTTTTCTCTTGCTGCTTTCAAGATTCTCTCTTTGTCTTTTGCCCTTGGCATTTTAATTATGATGTGTTTTGGTGTGGTCCTCTTTGGATTCCTTTTGTTTGGGGTTCTGTGTGCTTCCTGGAATTGTAAGTCTATTTCTTTCACCAGGTAGGGAAAGTTTTCTGTCATTATTTCTTCTAATAGGTTTTCAGTATTTTGCTCTCTCACTTCTTCTGGCACCCCAAAAATTCGTATGTTGGTACACTTAAAGTTGTCCCAGAGGCTCCTTACACTATCTTCATATTTTTGGACTATTTTTTCTTTTTGTTTTTCTGGTTGGGTGTTTTTTGTTTCCTCATATTTCAGATCTTTGGTTTGATTCTTGGGGTATGTTGATCTACAGTTGAGTTTCTGTATATTCTTTATTTTAGACAGTGTATGCTTCATTTCTGACTGGTCCTTTTCCATTTTTTTGGCATTCTCATTAAGGTCCTTGAAGGTCTCACTAAGCTCCTCAGAGGTGTCACCAAGTTTCTCGGCGGTTTTTAGAAGATTCTTGAGTAACCTGATAAATGTGGTTCTGAACTCTATGTCGTCCAGTAGTTTGCTTTCCTCCATTTCTTTCATTCGTGACATGTTTCTTTGTTTCCACAATTTGGCTGCTTCCCTGTGTTGATGAAGTGGATTTTTGTGGTAGGTGACCTATAGGGGGCAGTAGCTCAGCCTCCCCCATCACCTGATGTGGACGCTCTTGGTACACCCCTTTGTGGGCTGAGTGCAAAGTCTTGGTGTAGTTAAGCCTTAATTGCTGTTGGTACGCTGGGAGGAATTGACCTCCAGGCCAATCGGCTGTGAGGACTCGCTGTGTCTATAAGAACTGCTGTGCTAGAGACACGCTTATGGTGCAGGACTTGTTTCAGAGGGGCTTTGGTGCTCGCTGAGTCTGCCTCTTGAATGTGTCACTTATGGATGTGAGGAGTTGAAATCTAGTTTCTCACATGACCGCTATGTACACTGGCTTCTGGATCTCCAATGGGGTGCAGGTCAGCTCTTGTCTGAGTCCACCCAGCAGGAGCTACAGCGAGAGCTACAGTTTTCTCCTCTTTGCTTGGGGTTTGGAGGTTTTGGAGCTGTCTGACCTGGGCTGCAAGTTTGCTAGGTTAAGCTGCAATAGGGCAGGCCTTTCTTATGCTAAAACTGCTGCTTGGAGCTTGGGTGGGTTTGTAGTTTGTGTGGGGCGGGGTCTCATGGTGTCACTAGGCTAGGGCGTGGCAAACAGCGATGGCTGCTAGTTAGCTGGCTCTGTGTCTCTGACTGTGTCCTGTGCCCCAGCACAGTAGACAATTATTCTTGCACGCAGCTCTGCAAGCAGGCCCCCCTCACTTTCCGACCCGGTGGCAGACAAGCTAGCTTCTCCCCGTAGGAGTTTGGGTCCCCCGCGTCTCCCCAGGAACTGTATTTCAGAGTAATGAGGGGCTTGTCTCCCTTTGGGTTGAAAAAAGCAATGCCTGCCGCCAGCCCAAATCATGCGCCTCCGTACCTCAGCTTTTCAGCACTTGTGCACGTCTCAATGCTCTTTTCTCTTTCCTTCTAGTTGTAGAACTTCCACTCAGCCAGCTTTCCCGTGGTTCTGGGTGATAGACGTTTTGTCTTTTAGTTGTAGTTTTGAAATTGTTGTGCGAGGCAGCAGTTTAGGTGTTTACCTACGCCACCATCTTGGATTCTCCTCTACTTCTTGTATTATGCATATCTTTGCATCACTGCAGTCAACATATTGAATTTATATAGTAGTTGCTTAATATATGCTTGTTGAGTTAATTTATGTATAAAAATAACCATATTTGGGTTTTTAGTATTTCTCCTCAGTTAATCCAGGAAAAGCTTAACTTTTCTTTACAACAGTCTTTCCAGTCATTATTTGAAGATAGTTGTTGTTTTTCCTAATTACTTTTCCTGTGAAGTTTAAGTGTTCCCAGTGCTTTCCACTGTGCTCCACGAGATAATCTTAGCATTTTCTATCAAATGAGTTTCAATTTTTAAATTTTTTTCTTAATACATTTCAACATCAATTGCCAATTCAAATCTGTCATATCCCAGTCTCATGTTATAATTTCAGGTATATTCATTCAAATGGCAATAATTTTCAGTGTTATATTTTAATCTCATTCTGATTATTCAACCATTAGTTTCTGAGAAATTTCTATACCATTAATTATCTCTATCTCATTCATTACTAAGAAATAATAACTCAGAGAGTTGGATATCTGTGTAAATTGGGCAGTCTACTGCTTGTGGCTAGTCTGAACCAAGATGCACTGTTAAATACACACTGAATTTCAAAGGATTAGTTGAAACATATGAGCTACTTCCTTAATAATTTTATATTAATTACATATTAAAATGATAGTAGATTACATAGATTGTGTTAAAAACTATGTGATTGAAATTATTTTATCTATTACCACTTACTTTTTAAACTATGTTGATTAGAAAATGTACAATTACATACATGGCTTTCTTTTGTGCCTCACACTTTGTCTCTGACAACACTGGCTGAAGGCCACACCATTGCCCCTTACACAGAACTCAGTTTCTCTTACTTTATGTCCCCGTTGACTGTCTCTGTGCATTGTGGCTTAAGAAGAAACCAAATTCTACACAAGCAAGTGATACAAAGTCTCTTTATTTCAGAGGTCTATAGTAAATTCTGCCTTGAGTAATTTCATAAACTGACTTCTTTGATGAATGACAGCAGAGGGCTGGAAATGGTCTTCTCTTTGTGATTTTGGAGGTAGGGTCTACTCATTCTTACATTAGTTCCCATTTACATTAATTTCTCTTTACATAAATCTCCTTAAGCCAGACTGAGTGAGCGAATGATGTTCTCAGTGGCCCTCTCACTTTTAAAACTTTGCACATGGCGTGTGACCTGTGGAAGGATGGTTAGTCAGGGCATGAAAGTCGCTGGCAGCAAGGTTCTATTATTCTAGTTTTTCCTTTAGCTCATCCCCTATGTACATTTTGCATTAAAAAAAAATAATAAAGGTATGATGTGATCCCCATTCTGCTAAATTCAGTCTTGCAACTGAAAGAAGTCTATTTTTATCTTAACTTTGGAGGTTCCCTCTAGGGTTGCGGAATAATTAAGAACCATGATTCCTATAGTTCCTCAATAAAAATAGACTGTGGCCAGAGTAAGGTTGCAGTTTAGAAAAGTTGTAATTTTTATTGAGTGAAAATGGCACTTCTATTAACACCTTTTCTCCACTAAATTTGCAAATTCCTTGATATTCCAGGATCTGTGTGAAAACCCACAGGCATTTTGTGACATGGGTAGTGTTCATCTGACAGTTCAAGGGAACCTGTAAGTAAACATCACATTTAGCTACAGGTCTCCCTTTGGCAAATAACTTCTCATCTGAATTACTCTAAGTATAGACCCTCCTAGAGGATCCTAGTCAACTTCCACTGTACCAAGAGTTTAGGAAATAAGACATCCTCTACTCTCATTGCTTCTCTTATACCCACTTTTAATCCTCCATGGCCCATCTGAACACCTTCGTCTGTGACAACTCATGGTTTGTTGTGTCGAATATCAGTCATGACAGGACTGACGCCACTTCTCTGGAATTTTCTCAGAGAGTGACAGCCGGAGAAAAACAACAAAATAAACAATTTCCTTGGTTTACATGTGATGCAACTTTACAACCAAAGAACATAGGTCTCCAGGGTCACATGGATTAACAATATATGATCCAAGGAGCATACTATCAATTTGTATACAATAATTTATTTCTTTTACTTTCTTAATATCTAACTCATTTCTTCATATTTCTCATTTTACAGTTCCATACCGGAAAACTAACTTGCTCCAATCTAAGGCTAAATAAATGATCATGCCTACCTCCAACAAATCCCATTATTCTATTAGAGTCGTGTCCCTTTTCTTCAGAGCAACTATAATTTTTTGGAAATCATAAATTTGCTTAATCAGGTACCTATTTCTATCTTCCATTAAAGTCTAATTTGCAAGAGGTAAGAGTCTTATCAATTTCTTTTCTCTGTTTTGTCTCCAACATCTAGCCCAGGGTGTAAAATATGAAGGGTGCAACAAACTGTGTGATAAGTATTACTGAATCCCGAAGAGATTCCCTGTTTCCCAGAAACATGGGGATGCCACGCAGGCTGATCAGGAGGAACCAGGGTAAAGTTTAGTTGCGCAACAAAATTTGTCAGCCTGGGAGATAGAATTGCAAAGGAAGGTCTGAGAAATGGGTGAATCTAGGAATTTCTACAGTTGGGTTAACCAATTGCAGAATCGATTAATTGTAATATATAACTCTATAAGAACTCCATCTCTATGTGCTTATTATTTATGCTAATATTTAACCCACTAAATATGCTCTATTTATTGGACCAGTCTAGGTTATTCCTTTTTCTTATTTTCTGTATTTTGCATAGTGAGTCCTTAAGTCTAGTCTGCCATTCTGTTAGTATCATTTGCTTCTTTTTGTTGGGATCCTTGTTATTATCTGCTGATTTTTAAAATATTTTAATATTTTATTGATTTTTTACAGAGAGGAAGGGAGAAGGATAGAGAGCTAGAAATACTAATGAGAGAGAAACATCGATCAGCTGCCTACTGCACACCCCCTACTGGGCATGTGCCCACAGCCAAGGTACATGCCCTTGACCAGAATCAAACCTGAGACCTTTCAGTCTGCAGGCCAATGCTCTATCCAGTGAGCCAAATCGGTCAGGGCAATATCTGCTGACTTAAAAAAAAAAAAAAAAAAAACTATATTCAAATGATTAAAGCTCAATGTATGTACTCTTTATCATTAAATTAACGTAAATGTTTCCTCCAATGATAGCTGCAGTGTTCTAACTACCTGATCATTTATTTTTCTGAAATGGTATTTCTTTTTGGCTTTATTTTATGGATCTCATCTGATCTGTGTGTTTGTGTATATTGATGTCGGCATTCCTTTCTAGGTTTGAAGGAGAGGGAGCATCATGGAAAGAAATTTCAAATGTCCTTTAAGGATATTAATCTCATACAATTCATGAGTGAGGTCAAAGCTGAAAGCAGCAGCAGCCCTGACCGGTTTGGCTCAGTGGATAGAGCGTCGGCCTGCGGACTGAAGGGTCCCAGGTTTGATTCTGGCCAGGGGCATGTACCTAGGTTCCGAGGACATCCCTGGTGGGGGGCGTGCAGGAGGCAGCTGATCGATGTCTCTCTCTCATCGATCTCTCTCTCTCAACGATGTTTCTAACTCTCCCTCTCTCTTCCTTTCTGTAAAAAAATCAATAAAATATATTTTTAAAATATTAAAAAAATAAAAGCTGAAAGCAGCAGAGCACATCACCTGTCCTTATTGTGCTGCTCCAAATAATCCCGATAAAACGTGCACCCGGACTCGCACTAATGAACAGTGTTGCTGCTCATTATTTGCAGCTTTTAGTTGTAGCACAGTTGGGCACAGGTCCATGAGCCAAGTTTTTCTGGTATTCAAATTCCAGGAACAGACCACATGAATTAAAATGAAATCTTTCCTAAAAATACTGGATAAAAATACAATTTTTTAATGGCCAACCAACTAGAAAAGAAAGAGAAATTACTAAAGCCAGAAACAATCAGAGGTAAGTATAGGGACTCCATGTAATTGTTTACACTTTTGTGAACGTGTGTATTGAAGAACATATTTAAAATTTTAATTATGTAGCAACATGCTCAGGCTCAGATATTAATATTCATTCAGTGATTAGAGAGGAAGTGTTTAATTGTATAGTTAGTAAAGATAATATAATTACAATATGTTAATGGGTCATACACCCTTACTATAAATAATTTTCAACAAACACCAAAAAAACTGTTGTGAGTCCCTCCCATTACTCCCTAAAATTTACTGGTCATCCTTCTTTACCCAATTATTCTCCAGAACCCTGGCCTGTGGAAACGATATTGACTGGTTTGTTTGCCTTCTGGATTTAGATAAGGGTTCACCAGTGGGAGTACAAGCAAGAAAAGAGAGTAATGGAGGGCAGATGTGGGCATTTCCTTCCCTGGCTTCTTGTTTATAGCTTTGCCACATGCAGGTGCTTCCCTGAACTAAGGTAGGGGGCCACCTAATACAGTTTTACCAGCTCATGTTTGTAACAAATGACTCCGTCTTCTCTCTGCTTCAATCATAGTGTCAGTTACTGAGCATGTCTATTACCATCCCTGAGGTATTATATTCTTTTTTTATAGTTCTATCACTTTTACAAAAATAAACTCTATTATTTAGAGTAGCTTTTAGGTTTACAGAAAAATTGTACAGAAGGTACAAACAGTTTCCATTTCTCACTTTTTCCCTATTTCTTTGTTATTACAGTCTTACATTAGAGTGGTACCTTTGTTACAATTGTATTATACAGAATAGTTTTACTGATCTAATAATCCCATGTTCCATCTATTCATATTTTCCTCCCTCCCTTAGAATACCTGGCAACTGCTAATCTTTTTACTATCTCCATAGTTTTGCCTTTTCCAGATTGTAATCTTATTCCTCTTAGCATAATACTCCACAGGTCCATTCATGCAAGTCACAAAAGGTAAGATTTACTTCTTTTTCACAGCTGAGTAGGATTCCATTGGGTAAATGCACAACTGCTTTTATATCCACTCATCTACTGATGGAAAGTTGAGCTGCTCCCAAATCTTTGCTGTTATAAATAACCCTGCGATGAACACAGGAATGCCTATATTCTTTAAAATTAGGGTTTCAGGTTTCTTTGGATATGTCTCAGAAGTGAAATCATTGCTTCATAAGGCAGTTCCATTTTTATTTTTTTGAGGTAATTCCACACTTCTTTCCAGTGGCTGGACCAATCTGCATTCTCACCAACATTACTTGAGGGTTCCCTTTTCTCTGTGACTTCACCAACACTTGCTTGATGATAACCATTCTGACAGGTGTGAGGTGATGTCTCACTGTGGTTTTAATTTTCACTTATCAGATGATTTGTGACTTTGAGCCTCTTTCCACATGTCTATTGGCTATCTGCATGTCTTCTCTAGAGAAGTGTCTATTTTGGTCCTATGCCCATTTTTTTTTTATTTGATTATTTGGATTTTTGGTTTTGAGTTGTATGAGTTCTTTATGATTTTTGGATATTAGATATTAACCCTAATCAAGATATGTAATTGACAAAGTAGGTTGTCTCTTCATTTTATTGATGGTTTCCTTTGCTGTGCAAAAACTTTTTAGTTTGATGTAGTCCTATTTGTTTATTTTTTCTTTTGTTTTCTTTGCCTAAGTAGACATATCAGAAAAAATATTGCTTTAAGAAATATCCAAGCTTTTACTACCTATTTTTCTTTAGAATGTTTATGTTTTGAGTCTAACATTTAACTCCAATTCATTTTGAGTTTATTCTTGTGTATGGTTTAAGAAAGTGGTCTAGTTTCACTTTTATCAAGTACCTCTCTAATTTTCCCAACATCATTTATTGAATAAACTATCTTACCCCTTATATGTTCTTGCCTCCTTTGCCAAATATTAATTGACCATAAAGGTATGGGTTTATTTCTGGGCTCTCTATTCTGTTCCAATTACCTATGCCTATTTTTATACCAGTACCATGCTGTTTAGATTACCATGGCTTTGTAGTATAGATTGATATCAGATAGTGTGATTCCTCCAAATTTGTTTTTATTTCTCAAGATTGCTGTGGCTATTCAGAGTCTTTTTTGTTTCCATATAATTTTTTGGATTATTTGTTCTAGTTCTCTGAAATATGCCATGGCATCAAATTATGTTGAATCTATACATTGCTTTGGGTTGTATGGACATTTTAATTCTTTCTACCCATGAACATGGTCTATACTTCCACTTATTTGTATCTCTTTCAGTTTCTTTCTTCAGAGTCTTATAATTTTCTGAATGAAGGTTTTTACCTCCTTGGTTAAATTTATTCCTAGGTATTTCATTATTTTAGATACAATCAAAAATGGGATTTAATAAAAATTCCTTTCTGATAGTTCATTACTGGTATATAAAAATGCAACTGGTTTCTGAATATTTATTTTATATCCTGCTACATTACTGAATTCATTTATTAGTTCTAGCAGTTTCTTTTTGGTGGAATCTTAAGGTTCTCTATATACAGTATCATATCATCTGCAAATAAGGACAGGTTTATGTCTTCCTTTACATTTTGGGTACCACTTATTTTTTCTTCTTTTCTGATCACTGCGGCTAGGACTTCCAATACTATGTTGAATAAAAGTGGTGAAGGCGGACTTCCCTGACTTGTTCGCGAATTTAAAGAAAACGCTTGTAGTTTTTGCTCATTGAGTATGATGTTAACTGTGGGTTTGTCATACATGTCCTTTATTATGTTGAGGTGTGTTCCCTTTATTCCCACTTTTCCATCATAAATGGGTGTTGGATTTTATCAAATGCTTGTTCTGTATCTATTGATATGATCATGTAATTTTTATCATTCATTTTGTTTATATGGTGTATCTCATTTATTGATTTGTAGATATTGTACTAAATTTGTAATCCACAATAAGTTCCACTTGATTATAGTGTATAATCTTTTCAATGTATTGCTGGATCCAGTTTCCTACTATACTGGTATTGTTGAAGATTTTAAAATCTAAGTTCTTCAGGGGTATTGGACTATAAATTTATTTCTTTGTAATATATTTATCTGGTTTCAGAGTTAGGATAATGCTAGCCTTGTAAATTAAGCTTAGGCATTTTCCTTCTTCTTGAATTTTTGGAATAGTTTGAGAAGGATAGGTGTTAGTTATTCTTCAATGTTCGGTAAAATTCACCTGTAAAGCCATCGTATCCAGGACTTTTGCTTGTTGGAAGTTTTTTTTATTGCTGCTTTGATTTTGGTGGTTGTAATTAGTCTGATCAGATTTTCTATTTCTCCTTTTTGTGTTAATCCTCACTGGAGGCTATTGTTTTAATTGATTTTTTTTTTTTTAAGATAGAGGGGAAGAGAGAGAGAAATATCAATGTGAGAAGGACACATTAGTTCGTTGCATTTCCACACATGACCCGACCTGGGCCCTTGACAAGGCATTAAACCTGTGACCATTCAGCCCATAGGCTAATGCTGTAACCACTGAGAAAACTGGCCAGGGCAAGATTTTCTGTTTTCTTATTGATTCAGTTATGGGAGATTGTATGTTTCTAGGAATTTAGCCATTTCTTTCAGATTGTCCAATTTTTTGGCATACAGTTTTTCATAATATTTTCTTGCACTCTTGTTATTTCAGTGGAGTCAATTGTTACTTCTCTTTCATTTCTGATTTTATTTATTTGGGTCTTGTCTCTTTTGGTGTTGATGATTCTGATTAAAGGTTTGTCAATCTTATGTTTTTAATTATCCAGTTCTTGATTTCATTGATCTTTGGTATTGTTTTTTTTTAAGGTTTTGTTTTGTCCACTTCCGTTCGGAGCTTTATTATTTCCTTTCTTCTGCTCATTTTGGGCTTTGTTTGTTGTTGTTTTTTCAAGTTCCTTTAAGTATAAAGTTAGGTTGTTTACTTGAGAAGTTTCTTATTTCTTCAGGTAGGCCTATAATGTATGAATTTATCTCTTTGGACTGCTTTTGCTGTGTCCCATAGATTTTAAGTATTATTGTCTTTTGATTTCCTAAATCTTCCAATAATACTTTATTATTTTTATAAAATATTCTAATACTAGAGGCCCAGTACACGAAATTTGTGCAAGGGAGGTCCCTCAGCCTGGCCTGCACTGTCTCCAATCAGGGAACCCTTGGGGGGATGTCCGACTAGCAGCAGTCAGACATTCCTCTCACAATCCAGGACCGCTGGCTCCTAACTGCTCACCTGCCTGCTGGCAGGGTCACCCTCCAATCACCTGCATGCTGGCCTGGCTGCCCCCCAACTGCCTCCTGCCTATTGACATTCATATGTTCTTCCAATTTTCTGCACCCAGAGGGGTCAAGTCCCTGGCTGAGGAACTTGAACCCAACAGAGGGTCACAGATTTGATTCCTGGTTAAGGGCACATACATGGGTTGCAGGTTTGATGTTGTCCATGGTTTGCGTGTGTGAGGGAAGCTGTTAGGGTCACAGAAGGAGGTACACATGAAGCCAAAAGTGGTAAAGAATTATAAATTCACTAGTGGCCCAATACATGAATTCATGCACATCAAAAGGAAATTAATTAGAAGAAATATTTTAATATTGCTATTCACCCTTTCTCTATAATAGAAGTGTCAACCAAATTCATGATCAACAATGACAGATGGAAACACATGCATGCAATTGGTGCCAGCGAGAACTTGATGTATATAGATAAACTTGCTTAATTAGACCTGCTTCTGATTTAGCTAAACATTTTTCAGCCCAGTGAAGCACCCCAACTTCTCTCAGATAATTGTCAGCAACACAGCAGTAAATATCAACATGAAGCAGATTAATATTGTAGATCACACAGGGAGGACACAGGGCAAAATATTTAACTGCAGCAATGTTTGACTATATTCTGTGCAGTGAGAAAACCTGAAGTCATTTTCAAAGTCCACCATTTCTTATTTCTTTGCAGTCAGGTGAAGTTTCTAATCTTTCCAAATCTCTGTTTTCTGGCTAATCAAAAGAAAATAGGATTCCACCGAGTCTCCTATCTACCTACTCCAGGACTTCTGTGAGGATCAAATGAGATAAGGCACGTGAAAACACTTCACAAACATTTGGTTATAGTGCAAAATGTTTCCACTTGGCTATAAAGCAAGTTGTGCTCCTGGGCTGAAGAAACTCCAAGGAGGCTAATTACTAGGGAGAGGAAGCCCGGCATTGTTATGTCACATCATTACCTGGTGGCCTCAGTCACCATTTCTGGGCTGGGCTGGGCTGTGGGCTGCATTTTGCACCAAGGGGGCCTCGGCAGCGTTGGCTGTGATTTGGTTGCCTTTTGATCCAGGGTGGTGGCAGGGCCTGTGTCCCACTTTGGGGAAATGAGTATTGCTTTGTGGGCACCAGGTCTGTGGTGCCATTTCTCTGTAAATGGCCAGTGTGTGTCACAGCAGCTCCTTTGTTGAGCATCTGCGCTCTGGTGGTCAGTGTGCATTATAGAGACCTATTGGATGGTTGGGCACTTAGCACATTAGCTTTTTATATATATAGACTAGTGGTCTGGTGCAGGAAATTCATGCATGGGGAGAAAGGGGGAGCGGGAGGGGGAGGGTATCCCTCAGCCAGGCCTGCACCCTCTCCAATCTGGGACCCCTCAGGGGATAACCAGCAGTCAGACATCCCTCTCACAATCCAGAACTGTTGGCTCCCACCCGCTCGCCTGCCTGCCGAATTGCCCCTAACTTCTTCTGCCTGCCAGCTTGATTGTCCCCTAACTATTCCCCTGCTGGCTTGATTGCTCCTAACCACCTCTGCCTTGGCCCCACATCTGGGACCCAGGATTCCTTCTTCCAGCTGACGACAGGCACCCAGGATCTGGGCTTCCCTCCCTTTGGGCAGCCATAGGTGCACAGGCCAGCTGCAGTCGCAGGGGATGGTGGGCAGGTGCCTTTGCCTGGGCTGCAGCCGCAAGTGCTGGTGCCCTGGACTTTGGGGTGGGCAGCTTCTCCGACTACCAGGACATAGCCAGCCGCAGGTGCTGGTGCCTGGACCACAGGCGAGGGCTTCTCTGTTTTCCCTGGGATGCAGTGTGGGTGACTTCTCTAGCTGGCTGAGGCCTGGAATCATGGGGCAGGCAACTTCATCTTCTGGGCGGCACCCAGCCTCAGGCAGTGGGCCCGGTTTCTTTGTCTCCCCCAGGATGTGGGGCAGGCAGATGTGAGGCTTCTGCGGCTAGCTGTGGCCTGGGATCACAGGGCAGGTGGTTTGTTGGTCTCCCTTGCTGCAGCCAGCCTCAGGCACTGGTGCCGGACTTCTTCAACTCCCACAGACCCGGAGTGGCTGGAGGGCGGGGCTGCCACCATCTTTTCAGATTAATTTGCATACTCACTCTGATTGGCCCTCGGGTGTAGCAAAATAATGGTAATTTGCATGTTTCTCTTTTATTAGTGTAGATTAGGTCATCTGGAAAAGCAGATGGGCTGAGCCCCCAAATGGTTTCAGCACCCAGAAACAGGGAGTCAGAAACTTTAAAGGACTCTAGGCACGCTTTTTTCAGTGGGGAATTCCCTGGGTGGGTCCAGAACATGGGCAAGTCCAAAGTGGAAAAATACTGGTCTTAGCAAATGGAATGTGGTCTAAGTGAAAGGGAATATAAATTGTGAAAGGATCTAAAGGTCAGTTTCTCAGGGGAGAGGATATTGATCCAATTATTTGATCAGACCTTACAGAGGCAACCAATAAATATGTCTCTCACATGGATGTTTCTCCCTCTCTCTTTCATCTCAAAAAAAAAAAAAAATCAATGGGAAAAATATCCTTAGGTGAGGATTAATTTAAAAAATAGTTGTCAAAGATAAACAAAACAGCTATCAATTAAAGCAGTAAAAATAGATTTCATTCAATAACTGCTGGCAGTAGGAGAATTAACTGAGTTCCATTCTGATTTGTGCAGAAGTCACTGGGCATTTTGAAGAGAGAGTGAGGGAATAGAGAGGGTCCAGCAGTGCTCAGGAGAGCTGGGGAAGTGAAAATTAGAAAAGGTTAGTCGGTGTAAATGCAATTAGGTCAACTGTGTCTACCAGCTAGCAGGCAATTAAGGAAGTGGGATTCTATTTCCCTACAGAAACTGGGAGACAGTGGCCCTATCTCACCTGATGATTACTTTTCAAAGGAATGGCTTTCAGGTCCTTGAGGATGATACTTCTGAATTGTAAGAGATACGATTCACAATTGTAAACCCTTTTCAGTAATTACTAAAAAGCGAGCAAGATTTGAGGCCTACTATCCTGTGTTGGCTGGAAGAAACAGTAAGTCCTCCTGGCAGATGGAGATTAGGATCAGTCCTATTTCCCTGGTCAAAGCTAACGAATTATTTCTCATCTTCAACCATGGCCAAGAGCAGATTGAACAAAATATACTCCAGGTGAATATCAGTCCTGAATTCTCCTCCTTTAAGAAATACAACTGGGGTCCTTTTAAATATAAGGATAGTAATCTCCCTGGGGTCTAGCCCAGATTACAGCCACCTTCACTGAATAGATGGCATCATTAATCACTACCTAAACTTATCATGATCATCATTACCAATACCAGAATTATCATCAGCACTAAACTTATTTGAGCACTAAGTGTCAGATACTACAAAGATCTCCAAATGGAGCATTTAATTAAATGTTAACTGTCATACTATGTGGAGGAGCTGGTGGCAAAGCTGAAGCTTAGGGAACACTTAGTAAGTGAAGGAATCTGGATTCGAACAAGGGCCAGTATCAGACCCACCTGTGTTTTCTGGGTGTTTGCTTCATTATATCTCAATATACCGTGCAGAGTAGACCAAAGGCTACAACTAGAACTGAAAAGAAAAAATAATAATAAAATAGAACCAAAGAACCACAACTGGTCCAGTTAGTATTCTTCAGAAAATACTGCTAGTACAATAATAGCTTTCTTTTCTTTTCTACTGCCTTAATGCTTTATTTTTATTTTTTGTTTGTTTAGGTAAAAATTGCTTTCTGACATGTATTTGAAATGTTAGTAAGACGGTCTATGAAGCAGCTGGATTTACTGACTGCCATAATCCTTTGTGTTCAACAGGCACTACCTGGAATGGGCATCTCCAGAGAATAATGGGAAACTCGCTGCATCTGTCCAGCTCTGTGTTCTTTGAGCACTGCTTACATTTTCTTTTTAATAAAAAAGTAAAAAATAAAAGATGTTCAATGATTCATAAAGAGTTGAAGAGCTACAAATGGAGAAAGCTTGGATGTAGAAACCTAAAATTTCATTCAAGGAAAACACTTAATCAAATTATTTGGTTGGTATTATGTAGCTCATGGTGAAGTGAAATCTTTTTGAACTGTGAGATTACAAACAGCAGCTGGAAATAATAAACTTCTGTGACCCACTTTCTTTTCCTTTTATGTCTTTTAAAAATAGAGAGGAAATTTACACACTCGGGTTTTTTAAATACCTGTTCTTTGTCTTTCTCTTTTATAAAAAAGAGGTCTTACATATCATGTATCAAAACCATGGAGAGATTTCCTTTAAAAAAAAAAAAACAAGAAGAAGAAGAAGAGGAGTTTCCATATACCAAGCCGAGGTTTGTAGCCAAAGAGAACTGAGATGGAATCTACCCTCTGTTTACTGATCACTTGTTCTATGACCTTGGACCATTATCTCTCTATATGCTCATTATGAGCTTACATAGATAGGTGATAGATAGTGCACCTGATATACATAATGTATATCTTATAGGGTGGGCAAAGTAGGTTTATATTTGTGAGTATTAATTATTTTATTATTATATTACTAGTGGCCCGATGCATGAAATTCAGGCACATTAAAAGGGGATTAATTAGAGGAAATAATTTAATATTGCTATTTGCCCTTTCTCTATAATAGAAGTGTAAGAGATGAAAGAAAATTAGTAAAATGTATATGAAAACCTTCCTCCTGTTAGAGTCTGGGGCACACCATGGGACCCAGAGTCAAGTCCCCACCCACCCACATGCACCTCAAAATCGTGTGAGACCCAGACCCAGCCAGCACCCCCCGCCTTGGCTAGATCCAGACCCGGCCAGTCCCACCCTTGTCAAGCCCTCCCAGGCAGGGGGTGTAGCCTCAAGTCCCCTGGCCTGGTGCCAGGATGGGGGGCATGGCCTGAGGCCCCCCAGCCCAGACCAGGGTGGAGGGCATGCCTTGAGGTCCTTCATCAAGCCTTGTGAGGTGGGGGACACGGCCTGAGATCCCCTGTCAAGCCCAGCACCAGGAGGGGGACGCAGCCTCAGATCCCCTGTCAAGCCCCGTTGAGTGGGGTGCACGGCCTGAGGTCCCCTGTCAAGCCCAGCCAGGCAGGGGGGTGCAGCCTCAGGTCCCCTGGCCCAGTGCTGGGGCGGGGGGTGCAGCCTGAGGTCTCCTATCAAGCCCTGCCATGCAGGGGGTGCAGTCTGAAGTCCCCCAGTCTGGGTACCAGGGTGGGGACGTGGCCTGAAGTCCCCTGTCAAGCCCCACGTGGTGGGGGGCATGGCCTGAGGTCCCCCAGCCTGGCGCTGGGGCAAGTGCAGCAGCTTGAGGTCCCCTAGCCTAGCAGCAGGATGGGAAGGGCACCTTGAGGTCTCCTGTCAAGCCCTGCTGGATGGGGTGCGTAACCTGAGATCCCCTGTCAAGGTCTGCCAGGTGGGGGCACAGCCTGAGGTCCCCTGTAAAGCCCCATGGGGGCGGGGGAGGGTGTAGTCTCAGGCCCCTGCTGATTGCTCGTTAAGGCTCCTTATGGGAATTTGGCCTCAGCTGTGGGTGCAGCCATCTTTGTGACAGAGTGATGGTTAATTAGCATATTCCCTCTTTATTAGATAGGGTAACTATAAACCTACTTTTGCTCACTCCTGTGTATATAAACCTAGATGGATACACACACACACACACACACACACACACACACACACACATACACACACCGAGTGGCCAGATTATTATGATCTCTGAAAGCATAATAATCTGACCACTAAGTGTGTGTTTGTGTATATATATAGGCCTGGTGCATGAATTCGTGCATGGGTGGGGTCTGGCCATCCTGCCTGCTGGTCAAACTCCTGGTCTAGGGGACAATTTACATATTAGCTTTTAATTATATAGGATATATATACTGTATATATACACTAGAGTCCCAGTGCATGAAAATTCATGCACTGGAGGGAGGGTCCCTCAGCCTGGCCTGCCCCCTCTCATAGTCCAGGTGCCATCAAGGTGATCAGTGGAAGGCGACACCCCATCACACCTCTGCTGTTGCTACTGCTGGCAGCGCAAGCCTTGGCCAGCCCTAGTTACCTGAGCCTTGGGCAGTCCTGGGCAGTGGGGCAGCTGCCATCTGAGGCTTGCCTGTGCCTCGGGCCAGACTTGGGTGGCTGGGGGGCTGAGGTTCTGTGCGATTCTGGAGGCAGGTGCACAGAGCATCCAGGCCTGCCTATGGGTGGGCCTGGCCTTGCCACGCCTGCTGCCCTGGCAGGGCTGGGGGGACTGGGCACTGCCATCTTGCGGCTTTGGGTGCCGCCACTTTGAGGGCAGGGCAGTAAATTAGCATGTCCCCTCCTTATTGGCTATGGGCGCCACCATCTTTGCAATGGCTTGAGGGTCAATTAGCATATTCCCTCCTTATTAGATAGGAGGTAGGTTGATATATAAATATATACAAAAACATTTGTATATGTATATATACATTGAGATAAAAATATTTTCTATATAACATGAAATATATATGGGAAATATGGATTATGCATATAATTATAAGTCAGGGCCCATGTTACAAACCTCTCCCATCTACATATTTCAAATGCAGTTCCCATCTATACTAATTATAGCCTAGGTGATCGTCATGCCCTCACACCATGATGCCCTCACGCCATGATGCCCTCACGTCATCACAAGGAGGCTGCATGCACAGCGGGCACGGGAGGGTTGGCAGGGCTGCCTGCACGATGAGGCACACGCGGGTAGGCGGGGACTTGACACTGCATGCATGCTGCAGAGTTGGGGCACAGTATCTGCTCTGTGTGGTGAGGCCTGGGGGTCCCGTGGCTGCATGTGCCATGGAGGCGGGGCTCCCTCCTGTCTACCTCTTTGAGGCAATCCATTGAGGAGCCCCAGGGTCCTGGGTCTTGAGCTATTTCGAGCACCGGGTCACTAGTTTTTGAATAAATGAATTTAATCAGGAAAAACAATTGCTATCAATTTAACTTCTATTTCTTCCAGAAATACTGGCATTTTTTAAATGACAAAAAATAAAAACATTGATACTTAGGAATGCCAGAGGGGAAGATATTTTGAGCAATTCCTGGTAAGCAAAGACCTACTTAATAAATGACAACATGAAAGCTATCTCCCAAGGTGCGTTGCTGAAGGCAATCTTGAGGTCTACAGTAATTGTAATTGCTATTGCTTTAGGCTCCTCAACAGATGGGTGGTTGGGCTGTGGTTAAATTAGTAGATGATGGGAGAGTGAGTGGAGATCACTAGAAATGAAATATGCAGGTATTTGCCACACACAATCATAGTATGCCCTATGCAATTATTCCCCAAAGCTGGAAATATAATATTTGATTTTGGTTTAAGTATTTTCTCTACTTGCAATGACTGATTGATAGGATTGTTTCATAATTCTCCATAATGACATTATAGCTATGTATATAATTCCACTACAAAACAGTAGCAAGCATATACAATCTTCAACTTTTTTGATACAGCAGTTCAGTGAAGACAAAAATTTCATCTGTATTTGAATCACAATGGGCAACGTTAAAAAGGAATGAAAAAAAAAAGAAGGAGATAGAAATAGAAAGTAGTATCTGTCAAAAGCCTAGTCAGGGAGTATTCTAGATGTGTTTAGAGCATTAGCTCATTTACTCTTCACAGTAACTCCAGGGATACAATTATGTTCCCACTTATTTTTCATAAAGGAGAATTTAGGCATCTTGTCCAATGTCATGTGCAGGAAGGTCGCCTGAGGCCATGCTGGAATTCACATCTGCTTTTAAGTGTCTACAAAATTAACTAACATGCAATGTGCTAGACACAGGCACTCACTTGAAGTTTGTCATCTTTCATGATGTCATATGGGTTGCTGTAATAGCCCTGCATGACCTTTACTAAAATGAACTTCCTCGTGAACTTAAGTCCCTTTGCTTCAGGGTTGTGCTCTGCCTACTTCCAGCTCCTAGAGCATTGTGACATTAGATACAAAGATTTTCTAGCATCTCTTGCATTATTACTATTATTATTTTAAAAGTTAGATGGCATCTTATTCATACATTTCTGAAGAGGGACAAAATGCTTGTCTTGGTTTAAATTCTTGTTCCACCAATGAAATACCAGGTTGATGAATTTTGTGAATTTTGCAGCCAAAGAAGATATTTCCTTCTAGGCACAGTTCAGTGATATTAATGTCTACTCTTTTGAAAAAGAGGATATAACATTAAAAAAATTTTTACTCAATACTTTAATTTTAATAATGTGAATGCCGACATGGTAACAATAATTATTTTAAGCTAAGTGAAACATACAAAAACAAATATTAAGTCAACTCAGGTTTGGGCAGCTTGGGTATTGACTTTTAATGAAACATAAGACAAAAAGGAATACATCGAGTATTGATTTTTAATGAAACATAAGACAAAAAGGAATACACATTCTATTTGAATTTGTTTTCTACTTCTCTATTACAAAGACACCTTTCAATACCTGTTCATAACAGCCACCAGCCTCTGTCTTAAGATAAGGGAGAGAAAATGATTATATAATGTTTCGCATCTCTGGGAAAGCAGATTTTTAATTTACTTTAACTAATTCCACTTAATTTGACAGAAACTTTTGCTTATTTGATTCCCAGAACTCAGTGATATATATCACTCAGGGAGCTTAATTTTATTACAGTTATTATACAAATGCTTTTGATTCATCCAAGATCATGAGGAACACCAAAGAGGCAATGTTATTTAACAGACACACTGTTAATTAGCAGTGAATTAAACAGAGATGCTACAGATTGATAAAGTCATTTGAGTTCCTTGCTGCATCTCATTCTGTTAACATGCTAATTTTGATATGTGAGTGCCAGAGCTCAGATCTTGAGATCCAAGCTTTTCTTAATTATGAAGTAAATTTGCATCAGTTGTAACTTATTATCACAATATGTGTGACAATTCCCAGAGGGCCTGATATTGAGTTCAATTTGGTGTTAATCTCACAGGAGGAAGGAAATGGTGATAAACAATGCTGGGGTGGATATTTCTCTTCACATTACAAAGAATCTCAACTCCAGGCAAGTAAGTTGGTTTATTTTGGAAAGGAGAGGTCATATAGAAAGACTTTGATCAAATCATCAGACTTTTTAAATATTCTCATAGAGATCTGTGAACAAAGTCACCTTGGATATATCAGTTTCTTAGTTCCAATAGAAGACATTAATGTTTGAAAAGTATTTTCTACATTCTAATATTCACTATTACCAATACCTGGAATACATATGTAAATGTATCCTATATAATAAAAGCCTATTATGCAAATTGATCAAATGGTGGTGCAACCAGCAGAACGACCAGTTGCTATGACATGCACTGACTACCAGGGGGCTGATGCTCAATGCAGGAGCTGCCTCAAGCCTGCAGACCCCAGGCCAGCCAAGGTAGGTGCCAGCGGCTGGCCCCTGATCGTTCTGCTGGTTGCCCCACAGATTGGTCCTGATCGCCAGCCAGGCCTGGGGACCCTACCCATGCATGAATTTCATGTACTGGGCCTCTAGTTAGTAATTAATTTGAAAATGAAAAAAATGTAATCCTTCTAGCAATAACCAAATCCCAAAATAAGGAAAGTCTGACTTCAGGTTGCCATCTTTTTTTGGGGGGTTATTATATATAATTTACCATCTTAGTAAATATACAATTTAGACAAACTAAGCATCTAAGAAAGACAAAGTTTTTTCTTGTTGTTAAATTCATGTTTATTAAAAGCACTATATAAACAAAAATGTGTTTATTCATGCTTTTTCCTGGTCATTAATAGGAAAATCTCATCTCATAGTCTCATAGCTTTGTCTTTTTTAGTAAGCTCCAGATTCAAGCACTTCAGCTGAAAAAAGAAAAATAAGTTGGCTGGCAGAGCTTATGTGTAAACGACTATGTGAACAGGACTTTGAATAAGGCCAGCATTTCAGCAGCCATCAATTCCATTCAGAATGGATAAACATAGCAGTATCTTCACAGTATTTGGATTCTCTTTGGCCTTCTTGTCAGTCAGCTGAGGAACAAATCAGTAAATAGGCATGGACAAGGACAGCCTCATTCTTTTTTGAACATCCATAAAAATAAGTGGTTTCTCCAAAATAACAATTACCAAAGTTAATGATGCTACTCTATGTGTCACGGATAGGGTACTTAAATTACATAAAAATCTCTTTTGCTTGAAAAATATGGCCATTTTCACAGCCTTAAAAGTAAACCTCAGTTGATATTACCTTACATTAAGATATTCTATATAAGTCATCCTTTCCTTTCTCGGGATGTAAACCAGATGAAAGTAGGAACACAGACTATCACCCATGCAGTTTCCAGTCAGAGGAAAGCTAGAGGAGTCTTGGTTATTGTTATGTATTTTTTGTTTCTGTGATTTTGTCAATTTTCCCCTCTAGCTATAAGCTAGCATATGATAAGTGCTAGATGATGTGACAAAACAAGCCGAAGAAAAAAATCAGGAAATCCCACCAACCAGAAAAATCTCTGCTAATATATTTAGGTATATTTTTCCATATACTAGTATTTCTCTCTTATCATGTGATTTCATAGCCCTAATTTTACACTTTTAACTCTACCCACTTAAATTATTGATAAGAAATTAAGATAATTTAAATTAATTGATAATTTCTTATCAATAATTTAAGTGGGTAGAGTTAAAAGTGTAACTTTTATATTCTATATTATCATATCTATTTTATTAAATATATTATTTCCAACAAATTTAAATATATAAATTATCTCCAGCTTTAAAATGTGATCTATTTTAAAAACTTCACATTTACTCTTCCCCACTGATTCATTAACTATTACATACTAGCCACCACTACACATAGCTGAAATAATTCCAATATTACCAAACACCACTATGCTACTCATTAAATAGCTATATTTCTCAATCTTCATATGATTTGTCTCTTGTGAAAACATTTTCCTTTGTGTGATCACAGCATTCTATATTTTCTTTTAACATGCTCAATGCCCCAAGACCTCTGATGGTCCGTCCTCTACTTGGCTATTAAATGTTGACACTTCCCTGTCCCTGGTTTCTATTCTAATAGGCTCCCCCAGGCAATCTTATACACACAATTAGCTTTAATTACCACCTGAGCATAAGAGACACACAAACACGTTAATAATTCAGACCTCTTCTAAAGTTCCAAATCCATATATCTTAGAAAGTCTCTACCCTTTAAAAAATATTTTTATTGTTTTTTAAAGAGAGAAAGGAAGAGGAAGTGAGAAACATCTATGCAACAACAGAGCATCAATTGGCTAACTCCTGAAACCCCTTAAACCAGGAGTCAAACATACAACCCAGGCATGTGCCCTGACCAGGGACTGAACCACAACCTTTTGGTATATGGGACTATGCCAACCAACTGAGCCACACCAGCCAGAGTTAAGTCTCTACAATTTTACTTAAAAGTTTGATAAGCCCCCGAAAACGTTTTGTTTCAATTTTAACATATAAGGAGCTTAGGACTCTTCACTCCCATCCTTACATCAAGATAAAACTGAAAAAATGAAAAATCAATAACTATTCTTAGAATCATGAGAAACCTGAAGTTTTTGGGCAAATGGCCACCCCAAAATCTGGAATGCAAGGCAAATCTGGAAAGTCCCAATGGAGACCTGCTTGCCTGAAGACACTGCTAGAACCATCCTATATAATAAAAGTGGAATATGCAAATCGACTGAATGACAGAACAATTAGTCAGCAGGGAATGGGGATGGTGAGCAGGTGGTGCCAGGCCAGCCAAGGCATTTGCCAGCAGGCAGAGGGACAGGATGGCAATCTATGGGCAGCAGTGAGCAGCAGTGGCAGAGGAAAGATTGGGGGGGTGGGACTGGCCACTCACCATCCCCTGATTGGCCCGCCAGTTGCCTCCTGCAGAGGGAGGCCAGACTGTGGCTTGGAAAAGGTTAGGGAAAATGTGCTGACTTAAGTAAGCCATCAGTCAGACATCCCCTGAGGGTTCCTGGACTGTGAGAAAGTGCAGGCTGGGCTGAGGGAGCCCTCCCACCCTGGAGTGGACAAATTTTAATGCACTGGGCCTCTAGTCCTATATAATAAAAGGCTAATAAGCAAATTGACTGAATGGCAGAATGACCAGTCGCTATGATGCAGACTGACCACGAGGGGGCACACAGTCAACTCAGCAGCTGCCCCCTGGTAGTCAGTATGCTGCCACAGGGGAGTGCCACTCAGCCAGACCCTGGCTCATGGCTGGCAAGAGCAGTGGTGGTGGTGGGAGCCGCTCCTGCCTTCACGGCAGCGGGCCTAAGCCATCAGTCAGACATTCCTTGAGGGCTCCCAGACTGCAAGAAGGCACAAGTCGGGCTGAGGTATCCCCCTGAGTGCACAAATTTTGTGCACCAAGCCTCTACTATACTGATAAGAATAATTTGATGGCAATTTTGGAAAGTTGTTGAAATTTCATTTAGACCACTGGGTCCACAATTTGAGGTGGCACCAACTCTTTCATGCATTTTACTTTTAGAAATCCCACCAGGTGATGACATTCTGGGAAAAGGTGAAATTTTAGAAATGGTAAAAATACCCATGGTTTCTACGGTTTGGGATGGAAGAGGGAGGATTAAACACATGAATGTTGTAGGGTAGTGAAAGTACTCTATATGATATTGTAATGGTAGCTATGAAACAATGCATTTTCCAAAACCTGTAGAATTTTATAGAACACACAATTAATCTTGTTGTAAGCAAATTTAAAATATTTATCTCTTGAAGATCAGAGGATTTCAGAATGGAATACAGAATGTGACAATTTAGTAGCATCCCATGTAATAAGAGGCTAGTATGCAAATCAATCGAATGGCAGAACAACTGGTCGCTATGATGTGCACTGACCACCAGGGAGCAGATGCTCAATGCAGGATCTGCCCCCAGGCTCATGGCTGGCAAGTACAGTGGTGGTGGTGGGAGCCTTTTCCACCTCCCCTGGAGTGCTAAGGATGTCTGACTGACGGCTTAGGTCCGCTCCCCATGAGCGGACCTAAGCCGTCAGTCAGACATCCCTCGAGGGATCCCGGAGTGCAAGACTGGGCTGAGGGACCCCACAAGTGCAAGACTTTTGTGCACGGGCCTCAAGTACAGATATATTTCAGAATCACTGAAAGGTTTGGGAAAATGTGCTGACTTAACTAAACTGGTAATGAATGGTATCTATAAGATTAAGGGCAAACCAAACTATATTTAGATACCTTCATCAATGACAGCGCTTGTCATGAAGGTACAGGCTAATTCTGATAGAACTACTCTACATGTACACTGGAATTGAAAAATTATGTAAATGGATGCTGGGTGGAGTAACAAAGGTTTCACTGCTGGAGTTGAAGCCTACATAAGCAAGGGAATAAGAATATAATTATTCATATATACATATAAATAATATATACTTATTATTATATATATGCTGTTGGCATATAAATAATATATACTTATTATTGTATATATGGTGTTGGATTAGTGATAGAAATATCATTAGTAACTAATCTCCATAATATAGAGATGCATGCTGTAAATGAAAATATTTTTTTTCAGGTAAAGTATTTTATTTAAAACATTAAACTGTGGGAGTGTATACTCTTTCTTAAACAGTGCTGTCTTAGCAATAGCCTGTCTAAATTTGAAGCCTTCAAATTTATCAAACAATCAAGCAACTATTATTTGTTGAATACATATGAGCATAAGTCCGAATTGGAACTTGGAGGAATATGAATAAAATGTAAAATATTGTTCCTGCTCTTCTCTTAGATTTGTAGGCATATCATGTGGAGTCCTCAATCATTATTTTTTTTGTATTTTTTATTTTTTTCTATTTTTTATTAAGGTATTACATGTGCACATATCTTCCCATTGCCCCCCCACCCCACTCCCATACATGCCCTCACCCTGCAGTGTCTTGCGTCCATTGATTATTCTTATATGTATGCATACAAGTCCTTTAGTTGACCTCTTATTTCCCCCACCTCTCCCTAACCTTCCTGCTGTAATTTGACAGTCTGTTTGATGCTTTACTGCCTCTGTATCTATCTTTTATTCATCAGTTTACAATGTTCTTTATTATCCACAAATGAGTGAGATCATGTGGTATTTTTCTTTCATTAACTGGCTTATTTCACTTAGCATAATGTTCTCCAGGTCAATTCAGGTTGCTGCAAATGGTAAGAATTCCTTCTTTTTTATGGCAGCATAGTATTCCATTGTGTTTCTGATCCAGTCATTTGCTGACGGGCACCTAGGCTGTTTCCAAATCTTAGCTATTCTAAATTGTACTGCTATGAACATAGGGGTGCATATATTCTTTTTGATTGGTGTTTCTATTTTCTTAGGATATATTCCTAGGAGTGGGATTACTGGGTCAAATGGGATTTCCATTTTCAGTTTTTTGAGGAAGCTCCATACTGTTCTCCACAGTGGCGGCACCAGTCTGCATTCCCATTAGCAATGCACCAGGGTTCCTTTTTCTCCGCATCCACTCCAGCACTTATCATTTGTTGATTTGTTAATGATAGCCATTCTGACAGGTGTGAGATGGTACTGCATTGTCACTTTGATTTGCATCTCTCGGGTAATTAGTGGCTTTGAGAATGTTTTCATGTGTCTCTTGGACTTCCTTCTGTCTTCTTTCTAAAAGATTCTATTTAGGTCCATTGCCCATTTTTTTTATTGGATCATTTATCTTCCTTTTATTAAGTTGTATAAGTTGCCTGTATATATTGGAGATTAAACCTTTATCAGTGATAATATTTGCAAATATGTTGTCCCATAGAGTGGAATTTCTTGTTGCTTTGTTGATGGTTTCCTTTGCTGTGGAAAAGCTTTGTATTTTGATGAAGTCCCATTTGTTTATATTCTCTTTGGCTTCCATTGTCCTAGGAACAGTATCAGTGAAGAAGTTCTTTCGGCATATGTCTGAGATTTCTCTGCCTGTGGATTCCTCTAGTATTTTTATGGTTTCCCATCTTATGTTTAAGTCCTGTATTCATTTTGAGTTAATTTTTGTGTATGGTGTAAGTTGGTGGTCTAGTTTCGTTTTTTTGCATGTATCTGTCCAATTTTCCCAGCATCATTTGTTGAAGAGACTGTCTTGACTCCATTGTATGTTCATGCCACCTTTGTCAAATATTAATTGAGCATAGTGGTTTGGGTAGATATCTGGATTCTCTGTTCTATTCCATTGTTCTATATGTTTGTTGTTATGCCAGTACTAGGCTGTTTTGAGAACAGTGGCTTTGTAATACAGCTTGAAATCTGGTGTTGAGATCCCACCAACTTTGTTCTTCTTTCTCAGGATTGCTGTGGCTATTCAGGGTCTTTTTTTATTCCAGAAGAATTTTTGAAGAGTTCTTTCTAGGTCTGTGAAATATGCCGTTGGTATTTTAACAGGGAGTGCATTGAATCTATAGTTTGCTTTGGGTAGTATGGACATTTTAATGATGTTGATTCTCCCAATCCATGAACATGGTATGTTCTTCCATCTGTTTATGTCTTCCTCTATCTCTTTTTTCAGTGTCCTGTAGTTTTCCACATATAGGTCTTTTACCTCCTTAGTTAAGTTTATTCCTATGTACCTTAAGTTTTTTTGGTGTGATGGTAAATGGGATTGCTTTTTTGTCTCTCTTTCTGTAAGTTCACTATTGGTGTATAGAAATGCCATAGATTTCTTGGCATTAATTTTGTATCTCGCTACATTGCAGAATTAGTTATTAAGTCTATTAGTTTTTTGGTAGAGTTTTTTGGGATTTTTATGTACAATATTATGTCATCTGCAAATAAAGACACCTTTACTTCTTCTTTTCCAATTTGGATACCTTTTATTTCTTCTTCTTGTCTAATTACAATGGCTAATACTTCCAGTAATATGTCGAATAGGAGTGGTGAGAGTGGGCATCCCTGTCTTGTTCCTGTTCTTAGGGGAAATGGTTTTAGTTTTTGCCCATTGAGTAAGATGTTAGCTGTGGGTTTATATGTATAGCTGTTATTGTGTTGAGGTATGATCCTGCTATTCCCACCTTGTTGAATTTTTATCAAGAACGGGTGTTGGATTTTGTCAAATGCTTTTTCTTCATCAATTGATATGACTATGTAATTTTTATCACTCAATTTGTTTATGTGATGTATCACTTTTATTGATTTGTGGATATTGTAGCATCTTGCATTCCTGGGATAAATCCTAGTTGTTCATGTTGTATGATCTTTCTGATGTACTGCTGGATTCGATTTGCTAGAATATTTTATCTATGTTCATGAGGGATATTGGCCTGTAATTATCTTTCATTGTGTTGTCTTTATCTGGTTTTGGTATTAGGGTGATGCTGGCTTCATAGAAGGAGCTTGGAAGTGTTTCTTCCTCTTGGATTTTGTGGAATAGTCTGAGGAGAATAGGTTTTAGTTCTTCCTTGAATGTTTGGTAAAACTCCCCTGAGAAGCCATCTGGCCCCTGGCTTTTGTTTGCTGGAAACTCTTTTATGACTGCTTCCATTTCTTCCATAGTTATTGGCCGATTGAGATGTGTACATTCTTCTTGATTGAGTTTTGGAAGGTTATATTTTTCTAGGAATATGTCCATTTCCTCCAGGTTGTCCAGTTTGTTGGAAAAGAGTTGTTCATAGTATTTTTTAATAATCCTTTGGATTGCGGTGCGATCTGTTGTTATTTCACCTCTTTCATTTCTGATTTCATTTATTTGGGTCCTCTCTCTTTGCTTCTTGGTGAGCCTGGCTAGATGTTCATCAATCTGGTTTATCCTTTCAAAGAACCAACTCTTGGTTTTGTTGATCTTTTGTTTTGTTTTTTGTTTTTTGTTTTTCTTGGTCTCAATGTCATTTATCTCCGCACTGATCTTTATTATTTCCTTCTTTCTGCTTACACTGGGCTTTTCTTGTTTCTCTCTTTCTAACTCTTTGAATTGTAGGGTTAGGTAATTTATTACCATTGTTTCTTGTTTTTTTCAGTAAGCTTGTAGAACTATGAAGTTCCCTCTCAAGACTGCTTTCGCTGTGTCCCATAGATTTTGGATTGTTGTGTTTTCATTGTTGTTTATTGCCATGATGTTTTTTATTTCTTCCTTGATCTCTTTGATAAGCCAGTCATTGTTTAATAGCATGCTGTTTAGTCTCCATGTGTTTTATTTTTTTGGATTGTTTTTATTGTAGTTGATTTCCATTTTTATGCCACTGTGATCTGAGAAGATGCTTGATATGATTTCTATCTTCCTGAATTTGAAGAGACTTTGCCTGTGACCCAACATATGATCTATCATTTAAATGATCAATGTGCACTTGAGAAGAATGTATATTCTGTGGCTTTGGGGTGAAATGTTTTGAAAATGTAAATTAATTCCATCTGGTCTAGTGAGTCATTTGGGATTGATGTTTCTTTGCTGATTTTTGGTTTAGAGGACTTGTCCAATGGTTATAGTGAGGTATTAAAATCTCCTATTATGATTGTATTGCAGCAATCTATCCCTTGATATCCTCCAGGAGGTTTTTTTTTTTTTTATGTATTTGGGTGCTCCTATACTGGGTGCGTAAATGTTTACTAGAGTTATTTCTTCTTGTTGGATTGCTCCCTTTAGTATTATGAAGTGGCCTTCCTTATCTCTTGTTATATTCTTCACTTTGAGATCTAATATGTCAGATATAAGTATTGCAACCCCAGCTTTTTTTTTCATTTCCATTCTCCTGAAAAACCTTTTATTCATCCCTTCACCCTCAGTCTGTGTGTGTCTTTTTTTCTGAGGTGGGTTTCTTATAGACAGCAGATATATGGTCACATTTTCTTATCCAATGCATTACCCTATGTCTTTTCCTTGGGGCATTTAATCCATTTACATTTAAAGTTATTATTGATAGGTACTTATTTGTCGCCATTTTTATTCTTTACCCCTGTATTTCTTCTTCCCTTCCTATTTCTTTTTTTTACAGCAGACCCTTTAGTATTTCTTGAATTGCTGGTTTGGTGGTAATAATTTCCCTTAGTCCTTTTTTGTCTGCTAAGCTCCTGATTTCACCTTCAATTTTGATTTATAACCTTGCTGGGTACAGTATTCTTGGATTCAGACCCTTCCTTTGCATGACTTTGTATATTTCATTCCATTCCCTTCTGGTCTGATGAGTTTCTGTTGAGAAATCAATTGCTAGTCTGGTAGGGGTTCCTTTGTAGGTAACTTTCTGTCTCTCTCTGGCCGCTTGAAGATTCTTACTTTGTCGTTGGTATTTGCCAATTTAATTATAATGTGCCTTGGCATTGGTCTTTTGGGGTTCATTTTGCTTGGGACTCTGTGAGCTTCTTGTGTTTGTGTGGGGTTTTTCTTCCCTATATCAAGGAAATTTTCTGTCATTATTTCTTCAAACAGGTTTTCTATCCCTTGCTCAATTTCTTCTCCTTCTGGAAGCTTTATTATGGAGATGTTGTTTAGTTTTGTGTTGTCCCAAAGTTCCCTTTGGCTCTCCTCCTGCTTTTTAATTTTTTTTTTCTAGAAGCTGCTCTACTTGGGTATTTTTTCCTACCTTGTCTTCTAGCTCACTGATGCAGTCCTCTGCTTCTTCTAGTCTACTCTTGATGCTATCTATTGAGTCCTTTCAGCAGTGATGTCATTTTTCCTTTCTTCTTGGTTCTTCTTCATTTCCTCTTGGTTCTTACACATCTTGTCGAATTTGTCTTCCATTCTTTTCAGCCAACTTATGACCATTTCTCTGAATTCTTTCTCTGGCATGTTGCTTGCCTCCATTCTGTTTGTTTCCTTTTCTGGTGGTGACTGCTTTTCTGTCACATGTGCGCTGTTTCTTTGTCTCCCCATGGTCTCTCTTCTCTGGGTGTCTGGTTATGTAGTTCTCTCTCTCCTGCATTGATTTAAAGTCACAAAATACGACACAACCAGGTACAACGCACAAGGCACTGAACAGGAATGTATTCACAATATTAATAACCCCAAATAAAGGTGACCACCAGAGAAAGGCAAATTAGGGGTAAGAGAGAAAGAAGGAGAGAGAGAGAAAAAAAAAGAAAGGATTGCCAAAATGAAATTGGGTAAAGGAAAAAAAAGTAAGAGGTGAAAGAAAGAGAATGGGAAAGAAAAGGTGACCAAACTATATATATGGGGAGAAAACTCAAATAGAACAGCCACTAATCCCAACAAATGCCAGCAACAAGTACCTGGAAATTAATACAAACTACAAACAACAACTAATATCAAGTGAGGTGAGGGAAAACAGAAGCAAAAAAACAAAGAAAAACACAGCATCCAAAACCAATAAAACAAAACAAAAAATATAATAAGCAAAGCAATCTCACAAAAAAGCCTAAAAAATTGATGTAATCAACATTCATGCAAACAATAACAAAAGGACAGAGAGAAAAACAATTTTTGGATAGTAAAGACAGAGAAGAGAGGTGTATATGGACTTGGAGCAGGGGATTGAAAATTAGATATATATGGAGGTTGAAATTTTAACAGGGGGTAAAAAAGAAAGAATAGGGAAAATTTAAAGCAGGAAAATGATAAGAGAATCAGGACACCAAAAGGGGAAATGTTAGGAAGAGTGTGATGGCATAAAGATAGAATTGGGATAGAGTAAAAAGATGCTAAAGGAAAAATGAAAGTAGAATGTAGAATACTAATCCCAAAGTAAAATAAAGAGATAATAAAATGACACTTTTTTTAAAAAAAAGGTAAAATAGTAGTAGTAATAATACTAATTAAAAATAATATGGGGTTATTATAAAAATATAATAATTAAAAAGGTAAATTCAAGTGAGAAAAAAAGAAAATATTTTCTTAAGTAAAAAATGAAAAAATAAAAAATAAAAAGTAAAAAAATAAAATGTGCAGCAGTGATGGTCATTCACTTCCTCTATTGTTCTGTTTGGCTCGCCTGTTTCCCTGTCAGGACAGTATTGCAGTTCCCTGCGTTCCACTGCTCCTCAGTGTTGTAAACCAGTCTTGATTTTTAAGCCGGCATTGTGTCTTAATTTCTTGTATTCCTTTATTTGTGATTACACAAGAGTCAATTTGTGATTCAGCCCCTGGGTGGCAGTGTTTCTGGATTGACCTCTGGGTCTATAGGTCCTCTCTAGCCTGTGCTTAGATCCTGCTTTCCCTGTGGCACTCAATACCGATTTGTGGGAGAGGGCTGCCCCAGAGCTGGTTCTCCAACGATCGCTCCCCGCTCTGATCCCCAGGTTCCATAAAAACAACTTTCCCCTGTAGTCTCCTAGTGTATCCCCAACTGGGTGATCCTATGTATTGGGCTTAGTAATCAGAAGCAAGTATTTGAAGAGGAAAAAGCTCAAGTGTGTTAACTCCGGGGCTGTGTGCAAGTTTACACAGTCCCTTTTTCCCCCTTGCGTTTAAGCAGCTGGCACACTTTTTAAATTTTTAGGCTGTCCTTTTGTGCCAGATCAAAATGAGTTGCTTTTTAAAGATCCCTTCTCTTAGCAGCTCTGAGGACCCCCCTCCACATTCATGGTTCACGCCCGCCCCATCAGCCACAGATTTTTCTAGGTGCAGGCTTCCCCCGGTCCTCTAGCTCCTGCAGTGAGCATGTTTCTCTGTCCTGCTGGGACCAGAGACCTCACCTTATCCCAGACAAAATCTAACCTTTCTGTGGTGGAATGTAAAGCTCCTCTGAATCTGCATGTTTGTACCAATTGGGGATCTTTGACTGGGGTTCACAGCTGTTCGGTGGGTGCTGCAGTTGTATATTTTCAGGCATCCAATAACATCCACTTTCCCCTTCAAGATGGCATGGTCTCCGCATCCGAGCTGGTGGCTCTGGGAGTGAACCCAGCAGTAGTGGGGGCTGCCTGGTCAGGGGAGCCCCATCCAGCGGTCCCCCACCTTCTCCTGGAGTATAGCTGTCCCTTAACTCACCAGCAAACACTCCCCATGTGACCCTTAGCTGTTCTTTCTATCTGCTCCGGGACAGGGCTCAGGACACATCTGTCTATTCCGCTGCCATTTTTTTCTCTCTCTGTATATGAAAATATTTATAAATGTTTATATAGCTTGGTTATAGAACACATGCTCACTTTTCTTGGTTCAGTCAGTTGTGAGGGCATAGAAGCAATGATAACTCATTTGCAACAAGCATTTCCAGCACCCAGATCTTATTTTCTAATACTATTCTCCAATAAAAAGAACCAAGGATCCTTGGAAAATGGCTTATTCTAGGACTGGGAGAGTAAATGAATAAGATGATCATGGAGCATGTTGAAGTGTGGGCCAGAAGATCAAAAAGCCTATGTTGATGAGGTTTGTCAAAGTACATAAGAGCCAACCAAGGCCAAAACTGAAACAATTTGAGCAATATAATGCATTGAATTTTATTATAATCCATGCATTCATACTGTATAAGTAAATTATTACATCAGAGGTTTACAATTGTTGTGCCACAAGATCTTTAAAACATGCAATAATATCACTTTTTTATCTTGGATTTTCAAACAAAAAAATGACAACAGACAACATAACAATAGTCATCGGGTGTGAGTGAATCAAAATTATACCTTTTTTTTTGTCAGATAGGCAAAAAATATATGTTAGGTGTGCCACAGAACTTCAGTAATTAGTTTATGTGCCATGAGATGAAAAAGATAGAAAATTGCTGGGTTAAGTAATTATATCAGGTAGAAGAGAAATAAGCCTGCTTCTAAATATAGGTCCCACATAGTGACTTCCTTCTCAGGAGTAGCGTGTGGAACAGGAGGAACCACAGGTGCTTTATCGCCCCTGACAAGCACTGCCCCTGCTGGTGATGAAGGTGGGCCTCAACAGTCATAGCTCATGTAGGCAGAGCACACCCTTGAGAAGATGTCATGAAAATTACCTTTTACCTCTGTGATCTTCCTCCCAAAACCCCATGACCACAGCCGAATCATGAGAAAAACAGACCAATTCCAATTTGGCACATCATACAAGAAAACCTCACAAGCACTCCTCAAAACTGTCAAGGTCATCAAAAGCAAGGGAAATCTGAGAAAATGTTACAGCACAGAGGAGCCTATTAAGACATGACAACTAAATGTAAGTGGATATTCAGGATGGAATCATAGAACAGAAAAACAGGATATTAGGTAAAAACTAATAAAACCTGAAATAAACTCTGGACTTGAGTTAATAAGGCACCAGTTTGGTTTATTAGTTATTACAATTGTGTCTCACTATTGTAAATTGTTAATAATAGGAGAAACTGGGTGTGGGATATATTTGAACTCTGTCCTATCTTTGGAATTCTTCTGTACATCTAAAATTTTTCTAAAATAATAAAAAAAAACTATATTTGAAAAAGTTTCTGAAATTTTTATGACAATATTATGTTTTCCTTTGTCAAGCCTAGCATTGACATTTGTTACTTCCCCAAACCTTATTAAGTTTATTACTTTAATGGGCATTACTGTGTATGGCATTTGTGGCCTTTAAAAAAAATAGCTGTATATTGAAAACATGCCAATAAATATTCTTTTGAAAACAAGGTTAACAATCTAATAATATGTATATACCATAATTTATATAACTAATCCTCTGCTAATGGAAATTTAGGCATTTTTAAAAATTGTCATTACTTTAAGTTAAAGGAGATTTATTATTTTAGTTAGGCCTTTGTGCCCTTCTATTACTTCCTTATAATAAATATAAAAAATATATAATTACTAAGTTAGCAAATAAACACAGTTCTGAATCCTGATTTATGTTTACTAAATGCCACTATTCATGTATGAAATTTAGTTTCCAGCCCTACCTGTTTTGGCTCAGGAGTTAAAGTGTTGGCCCATGGACTGAAGGGTCCTAGGTTAGATTCTGGTCAAGGGTACATACCTTGGTTGCAGGCTTGACTCCCAGCACTGGTCAGGGCACATACAGGAGGCCACCAGTTGATGTATCTCTCTCATATCAATGTTTCTCTCTCTCTGACTCCCTTCCTACCTTCCACTCTCTCTAACAAAAATCAATGGAAAAAATATCCTCCGGTGAGGATTAACAACAACAAAAATTGTTTCTAGAACTTTCAATATAATTCTGATATCATCCTTGCATTGTGAGCATCAACTAATGGTCATTGCTGTCAATTTAAGGCCAACAGGAATTCCCAATTTGGAGTGCAGTGGAAAACAGCTCCGTTGTGACACTGCATGGCTGTGGAAACAGTACAGCTGTGGAACAGTTCTGGGGCCAGGTCCCAGGGGAGTCAGGATTCTCTCCATGGTCTGCTCCATTCTGCTTGGGTCTGCTTTGTTGTGTGTCAGTCTGCTCTGGCCTGTGCTGCTGTGCTCCTGTAAGACATCTTCAGTGTGCCCACTCTGCCAAGGATGAGCAGTCTTTAATCATCGCTGGAAAGGGAAAGTGCTCCTCAAACCAGCAGAGAGCTGACTTATATGGACAGGCGTCCCCACTCCTGGTCCCTGATTGGTCTGTCCTTACACAAATGAGGACTCCAAATCCTTGCAGTTTGATTGGTCCAAAAGCTACTGTCCTGATTTGTCAGGATAGATCCACTCTGATTGGTGGAAGGTGCACAGATCTGATTGGATAGGAAAAACCTCAGTCCTATTGGTTGAAACAGGATTCCAGAAACTCCTTCATAAGGGATGCTCAGATGACAGGTGCACAGGGCAGGCAGGCAGTTCAGCCCAGAGGCAGCAGGTCAGTGCAGGCTTCTCCCTGAGGTGCACTTTGCCTGAGAGGCCCCTGTGCAGAAATGGCTGCTGGGCTTTGTTCTTTAAAAATTTGAGCCCAGTTAGCCACCAGGAGCCTTACTTAAGTAAGTGCTTCTTCTTTTTCTTCTTCTCAGGATTCGTAAGATTATCTCACTTTATTTTTTAATATAATTGTAATTGACATTGAAAATAATTTAAATATATTTTATTGACATTTTTCTTACAAGATACTTAGTTATAGAGTTATTTTTCCTATTAAGAGTTTTTAATATGTTACAACTCCTCTTTATGTTATAAAAATACTTGAAAAATAAAACTTTTCTTGTGACACTAGTTTTATCCCAGACTGGCATGAATTAAGAAAAACAGGTTTTTTACAAAATTAAGATGAATATACTAGGGCCGATTTTGCATTTGACAGGTGGTCTAAGTAAACTGGACATCATTTATTCCTCTTGCTATTTTGTTGCTTTCATGAGTCACCCACCTTTCAGAGCTGATTTCAACTGTTCCTTTTCAGCGGTCCAATACTCAGCCCTCAGCCATAACAATCAGATACTTGACTCAGTGAAAATGTCATATATTCTGAGCTGTCAAGATAAATTAAGAAATACCAAATGGATACTTATCATTTCTGATTATTTTCATTATCAGAATAATTTTTAGAACATATTCACTATTGGTTGAAACTTTCTGAGAATTTTCTTACTTTCTATTTTTTTAAATTTTAAACATGGATAAAAAATAAAGGAAAATAACAGGATGTAAACAAACATACCTACCACTAAGCCTTAAAAAGCAAGTTATACTAACCAACTGACATTTATCTGAAGCACTTTTTTTCTTGGGGGACGGGGGCAGGATATTAGTGAATTGCAAAATTATTAATGAAAAATAATTGAAATATTTTGCCAAACTGTGAGTGCAGTTATTTTTACTGGTGAAAAGGAGTTATTTTTGTGGTGGTGAGAGAAGATAATTTCAAAAGGCACACATGTGGAAAAGTTTAAACGTGATGGTAAGATTTTATTTAGGGTTAAGGGAATTCACACAACTTTGGGGACATAGGTGCCTGTTAATTCCATTCAAAACATCCAACCCAATTTTCTGAATTTTCCCTGGCCTGAGTCAGACCCTCCTCTTAGCAAACCCTTTTCCTAAAGGGCCTCCTGGGGTTCCTCACCCTCTATCTGATCTGATTACCTTTCCAGTTTCCCAGGGCTGGGCCCTGTGCCTCTGTGTCATCTCCCTGGCTCTCACTGCTCATGTCCAGGAGGTCGGGCAAGGCATCTGGTTTTTACTGCATAGGCCCCAGCAGAGGAATCTCCCCTCTGCCTCCCTCTGGGAGGTCGGACCAGGTTGGCACCTCCAGGGAGATTTTCCTGTCCATTCCCAAGAGTAAGTTTGTGAGGCCATCCTATCTAATAAAGGGGGAATATGCTAATTGACCATCACTCAGTCACAAAGATGGTTGCACACACAGCTGAGGCCAAGTTCCTATAAAGAGCCTTAACCAGCAATCAGCAGGGACCTGAGGCTATACCCTCCTCCATCCCCACAGGCCTTGACAGGGGACCTCAGGCCACGCCCCCCACTGGCAGGGCTAGATAGGGGACCTCAGGCTGTGCCCCCTGCCCTGGCGTTAGGCTGGGGGACCTCAGGCCACGCCTCCTGCCTTGGCACCAGGCCGGAGGATCTGAGGCCACAGTCCCCGCCTGTCAGGGCTTGATGGGGGTCCTCAAGGTGCACTTCCCATTCTGGTGCTGGGTTAGGGGACCTCAGGCTGCTCCCTCCACCCCATCGCCAGGCCGGGGACCTCAGGCCACGCCCCCACCCAGTGGGGCTTGACAGGGAACCTCAAGGTGCGCCCCCATTGCTGGTTTGGGGGAACTCAGGCCATGCCCCCCGCCCAGCAGGGTTTGACGGGGGACCTGAGGCTGTGCCCCCCTGCCAGCAGGACGTGACAGGGGACCTCAGCCCACACCCCCGCCCTAGCACTGGGCTAGGGGACCTGAGGCTACACCCTTCTGCCTGGCGGGGCTTGACAAGGGGACCTCAGGCCGTGCTCCCCACCCAGCAGGGCTTGATGGGGGACCTCAAGGTGCACCCCCATTGCTGGGTCAAGGGAACTCAGGCTGCAACCCCCACCCAGCAGGGCTTGACAGGGGACCTGAAGCTGTGCCCCCCTGCCAGTGGGGCTTGACGGGGCACCTCAGGCTATGTCTCCCACCTGGCAGAGCTTGACAGGGGATCTCAAGGCACGTCCCCTACCCCATCTAGGGGACCTCAGGCCACGACCCCCCATCCTGGTGCTGGGCCAGGGGACCTGAGGCTATGCCCCCTGCATGGCGGGGCTTGACAAGGCTGGAACTGGGTGGGTCTGGATCTAGCCTAATTGGGGGGGGTGGCCAGGTTTGGGTCTTACTCGATTTTGATGTGCATGTGGGTGGGTGGGGACTTGACTCTGGGTCTTCCTTTTAATGTGCATGAATTTCGTGCACTAGGCCACTAGTGTTTGAATAAGTCTGTTTATTCTCTTATTCATCAGCAAACTCAATGGGATGCTGCCCTGATATGTGCTTCCACTTCCCAGATTAGTAAGCTAATTACTTAATTATCTTTTGATTTCATCCTCATATAAAGCTAGCTACCTATGCTAACAGGTTTTCCATGTTTCTTGGATTTTTTCAGGGTACATTTACCATTCTGAAAATAAGTTATTCTTGCTTAAAGTGTTTTAATATGTTTCTTGAACAAAGGAGAATCTTGCAATTTTATATGATAAGTAAGTAATAGTGTAGTAATTACTGGTCAGTAGTGAATTGATGAATGTCATTTTTGTTTAATGTTCATTAAATAAATCAATTTAGATAAGTTCTTATAGAGAATTTCATAGACATTTTTATATCTTGGCTTAGTAAAAAGAAATACATACTGCAAATTACTTTCCATTTACTATACTTCATAAAAACTTCAACAGTTTCCAAGATGCTTGTATGTTTTGCTTTATTGGATATAATATACATTGGAGCAAGAACATTTTCTTCTATTTTGTACTTAATTTGAATTCTCAATAAATTTTTGAATTGAAGAGTTAGAAGGCCTGATTATGACATTATGATACAATAAAAAGTATCTTATTTTTCTAGAACACTTGATTCTAATTTTTTAATATAGTTTTATTGATTTCAGAGAGGAAAGGAGAGGGAGAGATAGAAACATAAATGATGAGAGAGAATCATTGATTGGCTCCCTTCTGCACACCCCCTACTTGGTATCAAGCCTGAAACCTGGGCATGTGCCCTTAACAGGAATTGAACCAAAGACCCTCGAGTCCACAGGCCAGAGTTCTATCCACTGAGCCAAACCAGCTAGATTGATTCTAATTATTTAAAATACGGAAAAAAATTCAAATAAATACATTACATTAAAAGAAGAGTATACAGAAAAGGGACCAACATTATGTCACACTGAAGCTGCTTTTCGGGATATTGATTTTAAGCTGTTTATTAAATAGAAATTAGACTCAAAAAGAACCATTCACCCTCCCTCCTTTCCTGCCCGAAGAATCAAACAGAGAAACCTGCTTCAGGAAGGAGATCTCAGGACGTCACCTTCAAGTAATTTGAGTTAAGTGTGGTAAATAGGAAAGCTTCGAGCAGCTGCCTGCTAACTCGCTACCCATGGTGACCCACTGGGGAATTTTTCTGCCATGTGCATTCCACCCTTCCTCAACGGCCTGTGACACTGTTGTAATTAGCTAGTTATTAATAACAGGAAAGGAGCAAAGGGAGCAGACATTGCAGGCATGCCATTTGGGCAGCTTCACCATGAAGCTGCAACTGCACTCCCCAGGGAACCACTGGCTGATTCCCACAAAACATGGCAGAAGGTATCCAACAGAGGAAAGATGGAGGCATGCCAGCAAAGTTGGAGTGACACAGGGCAGGTACTTTTCTGTCAGTCACACCTTTGAACAGATATCATTGTCCAGAATGGGCATGGCCACTGCAACTGTACACAATGTGGTAATACATAAGCTCCTAAACGAAGTTTTCTCTACCTTGTGCTCTTGGCTTGCTCTTAGCTTCTTTGAATTCACACATGTCTCTTGCCTAGCAATGTGGACATGTGGTCCCCACACACAAGGGACTGATGGGCTTCATTGGGAAGCTAGCCTTATGCTGGATGGACTGGGCAGATAGGGAAGGACAGTCTGCACGCGGGCTCTGATTTCAGACCTGCTAAAGGCAAGATGGGATTTTGGATGAGGGAAATAAAACCTGGAAACTCAGGGTTTTGATTCCACAAAAATAAAGCTTTTTCAATATTACATCCTCCCAAGCAAGTCTAAGGCATTCTTTTTCTTGGCACAGTGCAAGAAATCCACTCCTATTAACAACTGGGGGAGATGAAAGCCTCTCCCCTCCATGCACACCCTGTTCCCCTTCTTCTTCCCAATGTCCAAAATAGCTTATACTCATAATGTTACCTCACTGTCTTAGGAATTTTCATGGCTTTATCATGTCTAGTGAATTTCTCATGCACATGTATTAAACTTTGATTTTCTCCTGTTAATTTTTCTCTATTAATTTATTAGCCCAGCCATAAAACCTTAGACAGTGGGAGAAAAGGCATTGAATTTTTTTAACCCCCAAAACAGTTTAGGAATATTAGTAGAGCTTATTCTAAAACTCTATTTTAAAATAGCTGAGCAAGAAAAAAGATACAATTCAGAATGAGAAAATAATTTTACTTATTCTTATCATTGGCAATAGATTATAGGCCAGTTTTTTTGTTTGTTTGTTTGTTTGTTTTCATTTGTGGAAAGAGGATAACTTGCATTCCCAAAATATTTAACCCAAAATTTTTGTGTGTATCACAGTAACCATACAGATAAAAATATTTTGGAAAGCAAAAAGTGATATATTGATTTGGGGTACATAACTCACAGATGAAAAAAAAAGAAACCTTACTTTGCATTATTTCTGTAGGATTGAATATGTTTTTAAAGTTTCTCTAAATGGCATGTTGAGATAAAAATAGATATTTGGTCTGCTATGTTGGAAATTTAAACATTAATTATACTGTATTTAATATGTTTGAGAACCTATTGTACTAGCAACACTGTGATTCCTTACTCAGTAGGACAGTGTAGGATAGCTCTTCTAGCCACACATGACCAGAACATCACATTGTTTAGTGCAGTAATGTTGAAACCCTTATTTCACATTACTCAGGAAACTACTCATTGGGCACTATATTGCTATATAATGTCCCTCATATTGTGAAAAGCTAGTTTTCCTTGCCTCCATGGCGCACAGGGTCTATCTACAGCCACCCTAACCTGCTTGAAGTGGATCTCACCAACCCAGGAAAAGACAATAAATCTGACCACCACACTTTTACATATCTTCATGTTGGCCACTGAGACCAGTGATGTCCTATTGTTACTGAAGGAGAGCGGAGACAGGGCAGATCGGGTTCAGTGGGGTCTGGGAATAGAATTCTTCTGTGATGTCGCAGGGAAAGAATTTTGGGGACATACACATAGGAGGATTTTAAGAGATAGTGACAAGATTTATTAGAGAGAAAAGAGATACCACACCTTCAGAGAGGCAAAGAGCGGGCTGCCCGAGGTCCTTGCTAAGCTTTCCTGTATTTTCTTGAGTTTGGAAAAGAGCAGGCTTTATTTCCAACTATCCAAACTCTTTCCTTTCTTTTTCCGGGGTTGTGCCTGTGCCCTCTTCCCATTCCCTTCGTGAATCTTCTGGGGTTTTATGCCCTCATTCTATCTGACCTTTCCCCAGGCTGGTCCCCTCCCCCTGTAAGGTCCCCATTTTGGTTTCTGTTGTACATGTTCTCAATAAAAGGAAATTTCCTTCTCCACGTTCTCCCCTTTCATCCAGCAGACAGTACCATTTGCTCTCTGGGGTGACTGAAAAAGTCTTTCCTGCCTTCTTGGAGGCCTGGAGTGACTATGACACTGTCCTTTCCTAGTTAATCTAGCTTGATCAATTGTCTGGTTCCATGTGCTCCCTTCCTTTCTGTTATAGCTAACTAACTGTCGATGGTAACACTAAAGCCTCCAAGTTATATTAGACAACCTTTCTTGCCCTAGTCTCTTTCCAACCTACATTTCTCTCTTTCTTAGAACTGTTGTTATTTTATTTTTTCTTTCATTAGAGATGAGGCAATAACCTTCTTTATAAATAGGAATGCCATCACTTTTCTTCAAAAAGAGCCAGCAAGAATTATTTGAGATCTTCTGGTATACGTTTAGCTTTTGAGTTGAACCTGGCAAGGCAGAACCAAATCCATTAACCCTTGTGTACCTGATACTCAAAAGGTTGTCTCAATTAATCATACATGATGCTGGTTTCTCAGAGCCTAATAACATGAATGGGAAATAATATATAATATTAGATATATCCATATGTAAGCTTTAACAACTAGTATAAAGATGTGAATAATAATTACAAAGGTTTATGGCAAAGATTAATTAAACTGAGAAAAAAGTATTATGAAGAATTTCTGATTTGAATTCCAGTTCACACAAGATTTAGATCAGCAGAAATGTTAGGGAAACAACTACTTTCAATTTCATTCAGGAGAATCTTTAAAAGTATGATATGTACCAGTGGATTAATAAGCATCTCCTTCTCATTAGCTAATTAAATACAAGGCAAAATGGGACTGATTTATAGGATAGCATTTGAGATATTTTTAGGCAGTGGAAACACTAGGGGCCTTTGCACATGCATCTGTCAATTTGAAGACAGGGCTAAAGGAAGTTGCCTCTTGTAACTTTATATAGAATGACCAGAAGCTCTGAGGCAGAGACATGGGCTAACCTAAAAGGTAGTCGGAATAGCCCTGGCTGTGCACTGGTCGCCAGCTCGATTCCTGATCAGGGCACATGCCTAGGTTGCCGGTTTGGTCCCAGTCAGGGTGTGTAGGGGAGGCAACCAGTCAGTTTCTATCCCTCTCTCCCATTCTCCCACTCCTTCCCTTTCTTCCTAAAAATTCAATAAATATTTATTTAAAAGGGAGTGGAAATAGAATTAAACTGTTCAGTGTGCCTTGTAAATAGAGGGCCATGTTATGTGAAGATCGTGCTTCATCCTTGAAATGTACCTAGTCAAGTAATGCAGTACATGTAACAATGTTGTAAGAAATCTTGCAACAAAAACCCAAATACTTAAACAAAACAAATATTTTCCCAAATTTCATTTAGACAGTTTAAAAGTATAAAGTAGAAATTCCACACTTACAGATCAGACTAAAAATCTTATCACTTACATTAGGAATACATAACTTTTCAACTATGCAGAAACAAATGAAGTTCAGAATTCAGAAGATTAAATTCAGAGGATTAGAGTTGATGGTGTAGAATTGACTATGCAAAATAGGAATAGAAACAAGTTGTTATAAAGTTATAATAAATAGCAAAGAATTAGAATATTGGGAACCTTGTCTGAATTTACAAATGAGGAATTTGAAACCCTAGACTAGAGTGTAGGCCTTGACACACCTGAACTAATACATATGCATACACACCATATATGCATTTGGATTTGGTCTTTGGGACTATTGTTGCTTTCTCTTTGGGGTTTCATGTTTCTTATGTCTGATATCATTAAAATCTCTTTATTTCATGGGTCTTCTCGATAAAAAATTCTTATTGTTTTCAAAATATGTATGCTATATGTAACTATTAGTATATTAAAAGAAGAATCATTCATATCCCAGTATTCATAACCATGTATTCTTCAATTAGGTGCTGATATGGAGACCAAAAATGCATGTGAGTGAACACACATCTATGCACCTAAATAAATATTGGATAAACTACTTGACTGCAATTACTATCACCCCCTCCACACACACATAGTTATAATTAATGATTCTATGGTACTAATAATCCAAGAACAATCTTCAAATCTTCACAAACTTTCTGACCTTTAACCATAAATGTGAGCATGCAACTTTGGGAGCTAAAAATATTAATACTTTTCCTCCCACCTTCTAAGTTCTTCTGGCTGGGCTAATAACCAAATTAACAGAGACAGACTGACAGGGGAAAATCAAAGTCTAATACATGTGCATGGGGGATTCACACATACATGATACATCCATCAACATTCCAAAGACAGTGAGGCAACATCCTATCTAATAAAGGAGTAATAGGCAAATTGACCATCACTCCAACACACAGGATGGCCGCCCCCATGTGATCAAAGATGGCCACCCATGTGGACACAAGATGGCCACCACAAGATGGCCAGCAGGGGAGGGCAATTGGGGGCGATCAGTCTGGCAGGGGAGAGCAGTTAGGGGTAACTGGGCCAGCAGAGGAGGACAGTTGGGGGGTACCCAGACCTGCAGGGGAGGGCAGTTGGGGGCAACCAGGCTGGCAAGGTAGGGCAGTTAGGGGTTACCGGGCCAGCAGAGGAGGGCAGTTAGGGGGAACCAGACCTGCAGGGGAGGACAGTAAGGGGTTACCAGGCTGGCAGGGTAGGGCAGTTGGGGGGGACCAGGCCAGCAGGGGAGGGCAGTTGGGAGCAATCGGGCTAGCAGGGGAGCAGTTGGGTGTCGATCAGGCTGGCAGGGGAGTGGTTAGGGGGTGGTCAGGCTGGCAGGCAGAAATGATTAAGGGCAATCAGGCAGGCAGGCAGGCAAGCAGGCGGGAGCCAGCAGTCCTGGATTGTGAGAAGAATGTCCCACTGCCCGGGATCGAGCCTAAACGGGCAGTCGGACATCCCTCGAGGGGTCCCAAATTGGAGAGGGTGCAGGCTGGGCTGAGGGACACACACACACACACACACACACACACACACACACACCTGTGCATGAATTTTGTGTGCCAGGCCTCTAGTCCAGTATAAAAGACATTTTAGAAAAAGGATAAAAAGGGTATTAGATTTCAGAGGTGAGAGTGTGCTGTTGACAGGTGGTTGAGGAAAAGCAGAACATGCGTGACAGGAACATTCTTTCCAGGGGACTCAGAAACAATGGGGCACAGGGTTATGTAGCTAACAGGCCTTGCCTGAAGTCCTCTGTTTCCCACACTTAGTTCAAGGTAGGCTACTAGTACGGTGAACATGCTAAGATCTCCTTCCCCAACTGGTTTTCTTTAAATCTTTTGGGCAAAAAAAGGGGGAGGGTTAAATGTTGTTTCTGAGTATTGTTTCTTTATAATAACAGCTTAAAATCAATATACCCCCAAAGCAGCTTCAGGATGGCAGAGTTTTGGTTTCTTAATAAAATAATTCTCTATTATTGCTACTACCTTAACCTTTGGGTAATTTAAATGTATGTTTTCCTGAACTCTGAAATGTTATACAGTTGAATAAAATAGCTGTTATTAATTAATTTTATGGTACATTTTTGCATAACTATGTTTACAAAGGGCTTGCTAATAAAATTTCCCTTAATTGTCATAGTAATGTCAATTAAAATAGGTTTAGGTACAAATATGATCATTTATTTCTTCAAACATTTGACACTGTCACCCAAAGCAACACTCCCCTGCCCCCTCTCCCCCCCCAAAAAAAAAAGATATATAAGAAATACATGGTTTATCTCTGGCCAGTGTGGCTCAGTTGGTTGGGCATCGTCCCATGCACAGAAAGATTGCCAGTTGAGTTCCTGGTCAGGGCATATGCCCGGTTGTGGGCTTGATCCTGTAGGGGGTGTGCAAGAGGCAGTCAATTGTTGTTTCTCTACCACATGGATGTTTCTCTCCCTCCCTCCCTCTTCTTTCCTCTCCCACTGAAAAAAATCAATGAAAAATTTTAAAGACATACATGGTTAAACATTTAGAAGTTTTTAATATATCACGTTTGTTATAGTAGCCAGTTAGATATTAACCAAAAGGGAGGGGGAACCAATTAGAAGCAGATATCTGATCAAGACTGATTAAGCTCAACAGGCATCAGGTCCACTAACAAGGGGAGGGAGAAGGTTGTTCAGGGGAGGCTTTGCACTGGGGTCATTGGCAGGAAAAGCCCAGTTGGCAACATAAAGGGGAGAAGACAAACCTGGGAAAATCAGGGGGAAAGATGGCCTGAGAGAAGCCAGGAGAGGGGTTGGCTAGTTTGAAAGAAAACCTGCTCTCTCCCAGGCCCAAGGAAATACAGTGAAACCTCTGTTCCCGAATTTAGTTCAATCCTAAAGAGAGAAGCCATTTGTTAGAAAACTGAATCATTTTTTCCCCATGAGACATAATGCAAATGGAATTCATCCATTCCAGACCCACAAATGATTCCATTTTAAACTTGCTTCTAAACAGTACATGTCTAATGCACTGTTTAATCTATAAACACATATTTTCTTAAATTTATCCCACCTAGTTCTAGGGGTGTCTTTCAGGTCAGTATGCAGCATCTGAGCTTTTTCACGTATCACTGCTTCTGAAATGCAGCCATCGGCTAACTGCTTTACCTTTAAGGACCCTTTTCCTACCTCTTAAGTGCCTGTGGTTGTTTTGTGAGCACTTCACAACCTTAGCAACATTAACACTCTGGATAGCCTCTTTATTTTTAACATTGTGCTAATCTTCAATTTCACCAGCAACAAAGCATTCTCTCCTTTGTTTGTTGCCTGAGACACAGTTTTGGTCATGCATGCTAAGGTATCAGTATGAAATGGTTGTCAGATTAAAAACTGAAGTTTCTGTCAACAACTGAGACATTTTTTCCATGAACAATTTGGTTGAGAAGAGAATTTTTCAAGATGGGAACTGAGGTTTGACTGTGCAAGGAAGTTAACAAAGGCCCCTGTCTCTACTTGGCAGACAGGTGGGCCAGGGCACAGTGGGGATCAGAGCCTGTACTGGCCTACCAGAGTGCTGGGTGCCGGGTGATGGCACTGCCCTCTGGGCCCTGTGGCCCCCAAACCGGACTTCTCCCGCAGGAGACAGAGCATGGTGTGTCTGGGGGCAGACCAACTGAGCGAACCAGCTTCTGCTGCTGGGCTTGCTGCGGAAGTGCCTTTTTAAGTGAGCATCTGCATCCTACATGCCTCTCCTTCTCTCGGGCCATAGCTTTGTTTTCTTTTCTCCTAAACTCTAAGGGTCCCCCCAAGACCCACAACCAGGAAAGCAGGGGGCTTTAAGGAGTTTCCTTTTGCATCTGTAACTTCCTTTCCTGAGTCTAGGCAGCCCTGGCTAGGCAAGCGCCCATCACTGTGATTTTGCCTCTTCTACCCTAAGCCTTCCCTTGTTTTCACTCCAGTAAGTCCTGTGCTTACAACCCTCCTGTGCATGTGTCTCTTGTCTCTGAAATTCATTTCCTGTGACACCATGGAGGAACCCATCTCCTCTGGTAAAACATTGTTTTAATTCTTCAATAAGCTCTACACTTGAAAAGTTCATCAGTGTCAATACTTTTGTTTTTACCTGGATATTTATTTAACATTTAAAATAATTGTACTTTTCATTATGAAGGGTATTGTGGTTCTCATTTGACACGTACCATATAGAGTTTCAGAGGTGAAGTGACTGTCAAGTAGTAAGGCTCAGACCCATCTCTCCCTTTTCACTACTGAGGGTTCTTGGAGTTGTGATCTCATGAAAATCACATGAGAGCTTACTTTGTAAGTTATTTAACTCAATAGTTAGCGAAATTAAAGAAAAATACTTTATTTGTGCTTTTGCTTTGTTAAATGTAGATTCCGTTCAGTGAAGATGTATTAACTAACTAACTCAATGTGGGATAAACACAGGTTATCTGGGCCTTTATTCAGGTTTGAGGTTATAGGTTAACATGTTTGCAACCACTCTTGGTTCTTCCGAATGTGTCACCTCCTCCGGTCCTCTTGGGGCACACAATATCTATTTTCAATTTATTGCTTTACATTTTTTTTTCTTTTCTAAATTTTTGTTCAATGAAAATTTTGAGATACTTGTAGTTTCACATGCAATTGTTAATATAAGAAATAATACAGAGATAACCTGTGTAGCCTTTACCCAGCTTTCACCAATGATAACATCTTACAAACCTATAACACAATATCTACAAGCAGAATGACAACTTTGATACAGCCAAGCTATGGAGCACTTACACAACCAAAAAGATCTATTATTTTACCAGTTTTCAGTCACACCAACTATTGCCCCCTACATCTATCCCCTTTTTAATCCCTGGAAAAATACTAGTAAGCTCTCCATTTTTATAATTTTGTCATTTCAGAATGTTATATAAATAAGACCATACAATATGTAAATATTTGGTATTGGTTAGTCTTACTAAAAATAATTTTTAGCCCTGGCCAGTGTGGTTCTGTTGGTTGGGTGTCCTCCCATGCATTGAAAGGTTGTCAGTTTGATTTCTAGTCAGGGTGCATGCCTGGATTGGGGAGCTCAATTTCTGATGGGGGACTTGCAACAAGCAGCTGATTGCTGTTTCACTCAAATATCAATGTTTCTCTCTCTCACCCTCTCTCTTCTTTCTCTAAAAAACGTCAATTAAACTGTTTTTAAAAATAATTTTCAGCTTACCAGATTGTTGTGTGTATCAATATTTTATAACTTTTTTGCTGAATAATATTCTATGCTATGGATATACCAAGACAAACGATCTGAATTGTGTTACACTTATTAAAGCAATTGAAACTGCAGGGAAGACATTTTAAACACAGAAAGCTCAAGATATTCAACATTATTTTTACAAAGATGTATAAAACTAATGACAGAGAAAAGTGTCTATCTAGAAACAGATCTACACAAACACACTTTCTGGTCTTGTGACAAGGTTCCATTGTAGTTAATGGGGCAAATTTTTATTTTTTAGAAAATTGTGCTGTAAGAGAAAAAAAAATCCATACCTTACACCATAAATTAAAAATCATTTCCAGATGAACTGAAGATGTATATGTGAATGAAAGGTGGAAAAATAAATTGAAACTCTAGATGTAAACAAGATAATATATAGTGTAAAAGACACTAACCATGAGAAAATAAAAATGTAGATGTTGAGATTCAAGTTTGGCCATGTGGGGAGGGCGCAACACAGGAAGATGGAGCCAGTCAGCAAGGAAGGAGGATGGCCCAATCCTAGGGCAATGGTGGCCAGCCCTCCAGCCCTTGTCCCCAAGCCACACAATTCCGGTTTTCCCTGTACATCTCTGGCAATACCCCAAGCCACTGTCGCTTCACCAGAATCCAAACCCATCAAGAGATTTGAATAGACAGTTCATAGAAAAGAAGTAGATGGCTATTCAATATCCTATACAATAAAAGCCTAATATGCTAAGTGTCTGACTGGTCGACTATTCGACCAGTCGCTATGACACACACTGACCACCAGGGGGCTCTGATCGGTAGGTTAGCTTACTGCTAGGGTCTGGCCAATCAGGACTGTGTGAGATGGGCTGGACACACCCTGGATCCCTCCCTCGGCTGGCCAACCTCCTGTGGTCCCTCCCCTGCCAGCCGGCTCTGATTGGCCCCAATCGGGATTGGGCAAGACAGGCCGGACATGCCCTGAAGCTCTCCTGCAGTCCCTCCCCAGCCCTGATCATGCATTGGTGGGGTCCTTTGGCCTGGCCTGCACCCTCTCGCAATCTGGAACACCTTGGGGGATGTCGGAGAGCCGGTTTTGGCCTGATTCCTGCAGGCCAGGACGAGAGACCCCACTGGTGCAGGTCTCTAGTGTGTGTGTGTGTGTGTGTGTGTGTGTGTGTGTGTGTGTGTGTGTGTATGAATGAGTAGACAAGCCACATAGTTGGAGAAAAAACTTGCAAGAGATGTATCTGATGAACAACGGTTATTCACAATATACAAAGAACTCTTTTTAAAAAATATATTTTTATTGATTTCAGAAAGGAAAAGTGAGGGAGAGAGAGATAGAAACATCAATGATGAGAGAGAATAGTTTATTGTCTGCCTCCTGCACACCCCACACTGGGGATTGAGCCCACAACCCAAGCATATGGCTTGACCAGGAATCAAACTGTGATGTCCTGGTTCATAGGTTGATGTTCAACCACTGAGTCATGCCTGCTGGCCCTGAACTCTTAAAAGTCAACAATGAGAAAACAACCTAATTTAAAATGAGCAAAAGATCTGGCAGAAGATATATAGATAGCAAATAAGCATATAAAATAATGCTCCACACCCCATATGATTAAATAATTACAAATTATAACACCACACACCTATTCAAATGGCCAAAATTCAAAACTGTGATAGCACCAAATGCTGACAAAGATGTAGAAAAACAGAAACTCTCATTTATTGCAGTGGAAATGCAAACTATTGCAACCACTTTTTGGAAAAAAGTTTGAAAGTCTCCTACAAAACTAAACATTCTCTTTACCATATAATCTAGCAATTGCACACCTTGTTTTTTTATCAAAATAAGTTGAAAACTTATGTCCATACAAAAATCTGCACAGATATATTTATTGCAGTTCTATTTGTAATTGACAAAATTTGGAAGCATCCAAAATGCCCTTCAGTAGGTAAATGAATAAATAAACTTTGGTACATCCAGACAATGCAATAGTATTCAGCACTGAAAATAATTGAGCTATCAAGCCATGAAAAAACATGAAGGAACCTTAAATGCTCATCAGTACGTGAAAGAAGACAATTTAAAAAGGCTCCATAGAGTATGATTTCAACTATATGACATCTTGGAATGGGCAAAACTATGGGGAGAGTAAAAAACCAGTGGTTGTTAGAGGTCAGGAAGATGAACTGCGGGAGCGCAGAGGTTGTGAGGGCAATGAAACTACTGTATGATACGGTGATGGTACAGATGCATGTCGCTGACATTTGTCTGAACTCACAGAATGTACACCACCAAGAGCAAACTGTAACGTGAACGATGATAAGTTGTTTCAATGCAGGTTCATCAACTGCAGCACAACAGCAGTCTAATGCAGGGTGTTGAGAGCAGAGGAGGCTATGCCTGTGTGAGGAAGGAGCGGGTATATGGGAGTTCCCTGTACCTTTTCCTCAATTTCACTCTGAACCTAAAACTGCTCTACAAAATAAGTCTATTAAAAAGGCTATCCTCACGCATGGTAATGGACACATAAAATAAAACCACTGAAATGTATCTTTCAAGATCTGATTAGGAAAAAACAAAAAAGCTTGATAACAGTGTTGGTGAGGCTGTGGGAAAACGGACACTTGCTTCCTCCACTGACTAGCTTGTCAGATTTTATAAGCCCCAGAAGAGAAAAGTTTGGCAATATTTCCCAAAATTACAGTGTCACCCTGGGGGACTGGTCTAAGGAGGCGCTCCTCCATCTGGAAAGCATGCATGTAGGAAAGCATTCATTGCAATACTTCTGTGGTAGCAAAAGATTGTCGACTCGGAATATACACAAATTATGGTTCAAACAAAACTGGACTGACACAGGAAGATCTCCTCAATGTTTTAACAGAAAAGCAAGATGCATGCTTATCTGGTTTAACTCCATGTTTACCTGTTTTCTTTATATTTATAAGAGAAATATAAGAAGGAGAATATGTTCACATTCCTATGTATTATCTATATAAAGTATATCCAGAAAGATACACAAGAAATTGATAGTAGTAGTTATCTATCAGAGGATGTGGAAATTGAACAAATGAGAAACTGAAATGAGACTTTTCTCTGGACACTTAAAACATTTTATATCATGTGAGTAAATTTAATATTCAATAATGTAAATATATAAGTACAAAACCAAATATAGCCATGCTCAAGCCATAAATATAAGGTATCCTCCCAAAATGTATACATACACTTTGCATAATTATAAAGGCAGTATTTATTAAAATACATTTCATTTTCAAAATTGAGCTCTCAGTTGTTAAAGTATATATACATTTCTGCGGGGAAACCCTCTATAAATGCACTCCTAATTAAATGGAAAACATACCAAAAAAGTAGATGTTAACTTTATTAAAATTAAGAGCATATGATCATTAAAAAATAATCATTAAGACCTAGCCAGTTTTGCTCAATGGGTAGAACATCAGCCTGCAGTCTGAAGGGTCCCAGGTTTGGGCTTGATTCCAATCAAAGGCACATGCCTGGATTGCAGGCTTTATCCCCAGTAGCAGACATGCAGGAGGCAACCAATCAATGATTCTCTCTCATCATTGATGTTTTTATCTCTCTTTTCCTCTCCCTTCCTCTATGAAATCAATAAAGATACATTAAAAATAATAATAATAACCATTAAGATTGTGAAAAACAAAGCCATAGACTGGGCAGCCACAGATTGTTTCACTATATATATTTGCATGTATACTGAAAATAAATATATGTATGATAATTATTATATTAATATTTTGTAAATAGAATGTATAAATAACTCTTGTTATCTTTTAGCAAACAAGTTAAAAATGAGTAAAAGTTGCAAACATTTTTAAAAAGAGAAAATCAGTGAATGCAGGAAAGGTGTTCATTCTCTGTAGCCATCAGGGACATACCAGGGAGCCTGAAGGATGCACAACTGTGCGCTTGGCTGGAGCAAGCAGAGCTCTGTGTCCCTGGGTGGAAGTGCACACTGGTCAAAGTTCTGCAGAAACTCCCTGGTGGGTCTCTTGTGACTGAGCAATTCTGCTCTGTGTATTCCAGCAGCAAGGAAACACATATATGCCACACAACAGGTACACAAATAATAGCACTATTCTGAATACCCCCAAACTTGGAACTATTTTCATAAACACTAGAATAAATAAATAAATAATAGTGTGTAACCATGTGTTACTATCAGCAATGAAAATAAAATAAATTATTGCTGCAAAAAAGACATAAATGGATCTCACAAATATAGAGTTGAGCAAAAAAAAAAAAAAAAGCTAGAAATACAAGAGTGTATCCTGTAGGACTCCATTTATGTAGACTCAGAAAAAGCAAAATTAACCTCAGGGAAAAGTCAGGCAGTGGATAACTTTGGCGAGGGCAAAGATAAGGAAGCTGGTGGCCCTGGTGCTGCCTTTCTACTGGTGCTGCCTTTCTACAGCCATGAGCACCTGCCTCCCTTTCCTCAACTGTCTGACATGTTTTTCTACTGTGCTCTTGCTTTCTGCAGGGCTCTTGCAAAATAGGCTCCTCTCCTGCTCTCTTTCCCTCAATGTAGCTTGTTCTTTTTTTAAGGGGTCAAATATAAATTAGTTCTACTAAGGTGTGTTTTGTAGTTGACCAGTCTATGTTCTCAGGTACAATGTGGACTCATTTAATATTTAGATCTTTATATCCCCTTCTATTTTTGGAGAATATTATATATATATATATATATATATATATATATATATATATCTCCTATCTAATAAAGAGGGAATATGCAATTTGACCATCACCCTGTCACAAAGATGGCAGCACCCATAGCCACAAGATGGCAGCACCCAGTCCCCTCAGCCCCAGTGGACTCCCCCAGTCCTTTCAGCCCCGCCACGGGGTGGCAGACACATGGTGTGGCCAGACCCGCCCTCAGCCCCCCAGATGCCCAGGGCAGGCCGAGGCACAGGCAAGCCTTGGATGGCAGCTGCCCAACCACCTAGGGCCGGCCTGAGGTTCAGGCAAGCCTCGAATGGTGGTGGCCCAGTCGCCCAGGGCCACCTGAGGCTCAGGTAACCAGGAATGGCCAAGGCGTGAGCTGCTGGCAGTGGCATCAGCAAAGGTGTGATGGGGCATCTCCTTCCCCTGATTGCTGGGTTGCCTCCCACCCCTGACGGCTCCCGGACTGTGAAAGGGGGCAGGCCAGGCTGAGGAACCCCCCTCTCCAGTGCATGAATTTTCATGCACCGGGCCTCTAGTATATACAGGCCTGGTGCACAAAATTTGTGCACATTAAAAGGGAATTAATTAGAGGAAATATTTTAATATTGCTATTTGCCCTTTCTCTATAATAGAAGTGTCAGAGATGAAAAAAAAAATTAGTAAAATGTATATGAAAATCTCCCTCCTGTCAGAGTCTAGGGCCTCACCATGGGACCCAGAGTCAAGTCACCGCCCACCCACATGTGCCTCAACATCATGCGAGACCCAGACCCAGCCAGCCCCACCCCCTTCAAGCCCCACTGGGTGGGGGACACAGCCTCCAGTCCCTCAGCCCTGACACTGGGGTGGGGATTGTGACCTCAGGTCCCCTGGCGCAGTCTCAGGTACCCCAGCTGCAGCACCAGGGCAGGGGGTGTGGCCTCAGGTCCCATGGCCAGGACTCAGGTCCCCTGATCCCAGAGCCAGGGCGGGGGGCTTGGCCTCAGGTCCCTCGGCCCAGTTTTAGGTCCCCTGGTACTGACACAAGGGAAGAGGGTGTGACCTCAGGTCCCCAGACCCGGCCAAAGGTCTCCCGGCCCCCAGCACTAGGGTGTGAGAGTGTCAGGGTGTGAGGGCGTGATGACTATTTGCATATTAGCTCTTTATCATATAGGATATCATCTCTTTTATTAGATAGGATGATATCCTATATGATAAAGAGCTAATATGCAAATTGACCATCACTCCAAGATGCAAGATGGCTGCCCCCATGTGGACACAAGATGGCCACCACAAGATGGCCTGCAGTGGAGGGCAGTTGTGGGCAGTTAGGGGTGACCAGGCCATCAGAGGAGGGCAGTTGGGGAGGACCAGGCCAGCAGGGGAGGGCAGATGTGGGGGACCAGGCCTGCAGGGTACAGTAGTTGAGGGGAACCAGGCCTGCAGGAGAGGGCAGTTGTAGGGAATCAGGCCAGAAGGGAGGGCAGTTAAGGGTGACCGGGCCAGCAGAGGAGGGCAGTTGGGGGAACCAGGCCTGCAGGGGAGGACAGTTGGGTTGGGGACCCAGGCCCTCAGGGGAAGGGAGTTGGGAGGAACCCAGGCCTGCAGGGGAGGACAGTTAGGGGCGACTGGGCCAGCAGAGGAGGGCAGTTAGGGCTGACCAAGCCAGCAGGGGAAGGCAGTTAAAGACAATTGGGCCAGTTGGGGAGCAGTTAGGCGTCTATCAGGCAGTCAGGGGAGTGTTTAGGGGGTGATTAGGCTAACAGGCAGAAGTGGTTAGGGGCAATCAGGCAGAGGCAGGTGAGCAGTTTGGAGACAGCAATCCTGGATTGTGAGAGGGATGTCCAACCACCCATTTAGTTCTGATCCTAGTGGGATTGGGCCTAAATGGGTGGTTGGACATCCATCAAGGGGTCCCAGATTGGAGAGGGTGCAGGCAGTGCTGAGGGACAACTCCGTCCCCTGCACGAATTTCAAGCACCAGGCCTCTAGTTATTTTAAATAACAGTTCTACATATATACTATTTTCTATTTGCTATTCTTTGCTGGATACTTTCTTTGTGTGTATGTGTGCACCCATTTTCCCTATTTTCTACTTTCTGTTTCGTCCTTATACTTCCTCTATGGTTTTATTTTAAAATCTTTAGTTGTTTTCATTAATCTTCCTAATCTCAGTTTAGACTTTTATTCAAAACTATTCTCTCTTCAACATCTCGGAATTCAGACTTCAGATGATTTAGTTTTTCTCTTCAGTTTTTCTTTTTATTTTTTTTTATTTTTATTGTTTGAAGTATTATAAATAGTAGTACATATGTCTCCTTTTTTCCCCATTGACCTCCCTCCAGCTTCCCCTACCCCCCAGTACATGCCTTCACCTGCCGACCCTCCCCCTCTCCCCGTGTCTTGTATCCATTGGTTGTGCTTATATGCATGCGTACAAGTCCTTTGGTTGATCTCTTACAGCCCTCCTCGCCCAACCTCCCCTGTCTTCCCAATGTAGTTTGACAGTCTTTTCACTACTTCTTTGCCTCTGTATCTATTCCCCCCCCATTTCTTCCTTTAAAAAAATTTGCCTCTGCAGACTAGAAATGAACATATAATAACAAAAAATAATAATAATAGTAAAATATGTTTGAGTCCCAATTTCAAGGTCCAACAGTTCTGAGTCCCCGTTTCAATATCTAACAGTACCTTATGTGTACATGTCAGCAATGATATCTGGATGGTGGGCACATGGTGGCGATGCAGGTCCGACCCTCTCTGGTTTGGTCCTAGGCAACCTGCAGCGGTGCACAGCTGCTGACTGCTTGCGTGGCAAGGCGTCATCAGCGTCTTCCATCTCTGGAATGTTTTTCCTCTTGTCTTCCTGGTTGGAGCAGAAATGTCAATTCCTCTCTGTTGCAGGAATCCACATGGTCTTGGAGTGGTTTTCTGAAGATATATAAACATATTCTCAACCAAAAGTTAATAAAGGAATCCTTTCTATGTAATTGATTTGGGATCCTTTTTATTTTTGCCCAAACCATTTTCCTTTGTCTTATTTAGACACCATGTGTGTTTTTCATGGGTATCTTGCTGTTAGCATTACAAATGAAAATTAATTTTGTAAAATAAAAATTTCCTGGATGTAATTTACTTATAGCATATTTTTCTTTACATGATATTACCCTACTATCCACCCCCATTTTTTGATTAATGGAGGTTTTTGTAAATTTTATAATGCAGTCTTGATAACTTTAAATTTTAATTTTTTTTTGCCCAAAAATATGACTGCTTTAGGTTCATTGCATGTTCATGAATTTTACCATGAGATGAACTACCAATAGAAATTTTAGTTATTACTTTAAGAACAGCTTTTTGTCCAGTACAATTAAATTTACTTGAATATTCACTTATTTCAATTAGCCTGTTTAAATTAATCTAAAAACTTGATTACTATTTTACTGTCAAATTTAATACTCTACCAACGATCTTAGTTCACCCTGTAAATATTAGTGGGAAGGATTATTTGCATTCTTGAGTAGGCCCTGAGCATTCCTGATGCTAGGCTGAATTTAGATATAGGGCAGCTGCTGTCGGCCAAGTCTCTTTCTGTTGCCTGGGTCCTGATCTGAACTGGGTGTGGGAAGTGCGAAGCAGTCATGGGAGCAGGAGACCTCCCTCAGAAGGGGCGAGGGTTCAAGCCCCTGCAATGTTGGGGGGTGAGGGTCTGTGCCCCACTTCTGTTGCCCCCCAAGTTCTCTCCTGATGGCCCCTCTGCAACTGTGCCTGTCTTAGGTTGTTCCTTCCTTGAGGAATCTTACCTGTCTCTGGCTAACCAGCCATCCTCCGGGTGCCTGTCTCCTTGGTAGGAGAAGCAGGGTGATGTGAGGTTCATTTCTGTTTCCTTGGTAGCCTATGCCCCCGTGGGCTCCATGCCTAGCTCCTGCCTTGGGAACCCCTGGCCTGCTGGCAGGGTCCCGGTGCTGATCACATATCTCGTGGAACTCGGGTTTCTTCTCCAGTGAAGGCCCAGCTCACACTATAGAGCGTGAGATAGATCCATGGTACCAGCCCCCACGAGGCTTCAAGCTCAGCATGAACAGAAAGCTCAGGCAACAGCTGAGGACAATTGGATTGTGAGAAGAGGGTCCCTCTTGGCACAAAAGGCAAGAGGGGCCAATATAGGATGCTCAAGTGCCTTCGCAGTGCCTTAATTCCTTCTGAAAGGGATTAAATCCTTTTATGTCCTTTTTTTTTTTTTTTAAATTACTGCCAACCATTCAAAGAATTAGTCTGTAAGTTTGTTTGGGATAATTGTACAATATGCTGTTGTAAAATATCTACAATTATAATGATATTGTAGAATAATATCATGTAAGGATATTCTTTGCTCTAGGCCCTGGCAATTCCATTTCAAACTGGCTGTCAATTTCTTTTTGTAACTTTATATAAACTTTGTCAGGGAGGCAAAAACACAAATTACTTATTTTAGTTCAAGAAGACAAATATATTGACCTTCAGTTACAATCCTTATGACTTTTGAAGGAAACTTCTCTTTGTTTCCTTCCAAAATAATTTTCAGGCTACAGAGTTTCATTTAAAAATCTTTGTCACATGAAACAATTTTTCTTAAAGTTATGGTGACCACTAGTATGGTTTAGATTTAGTATTTTATAATTTTTAAACTTATTATTTTTTTAATTTTTATTTTTTACATATGTGTCCTTATTCCCCCATAACACCCCCCTCCCCACTTATGCCCCGCCCCCTTGTTGTCTGTGTCCATTGATTAGGTACATATGCATGCATCCAAGTCCCTTGGTTGATCTCTCCACCTTACCTCCACCCTCCCCTACCTTACCTAAGGTATGATGTTCTGATCAACATTTCTCAGCCTCTGGATCTGTTCTTGTTCATCAGTCTATGCCATTCATTTTATTCCACAAATAAGTGAGATCATGTGATACTTATCTTTCTCTGTCTGGCTTATTTCACTTAACATAATGTTCTCCTTCTCCATCCATATTGTTGCAAATGGTAGGAACTTCTTCTTTTTTACTGAAGCGTAGTATTCCAGACCTAGAACGAACTTTTCAAAAATTTATCTGGAATAAAAAAAGAACCCGAATAGCTACAGCAATCCTGAGAAGAAGAACAAAGTAGGTGGAATCTCAATTCCAGATATCAAGCTGTATTACAAAGCCACTGTTCTTAAAACAGCCTGGTACTGGCACAAGAGCAGACATATAGATCAATGGAATAGAATAGAGAACCCAGAAATTGACCCAAATCAATATGCTCAATTAATATTTGATAAAGGAGTCAGGAACATACAATGGAGTCAAGACAATCTCTTCAACAAATGGTGTTGGGAAAATTGAACAGATACATGCAAAAAAATGAAGCTAGATCACCAACTTACACCATACACAAAAATTAAGTCAAAATGGATTAAGGACTTAAACATAAGACGGGAAAGCATGAAAATACTAGAGGAATTCACAGGCAGCAAAATCTCAGACATGTGCCGAAAGAACTTCTTCACTGATACTACTCTTAGGGCAATGGAAGCTAAAGAGAAAATAAACAAATGGGGCTACATCAAATTAAAAAGCTTTTGCACAGCAAGGAAAACCATCAATAAAACAACAAGAAAGCCCACTGCATGTGAGAACATATTTGCCAATGATATCAATGATAAGGGTTTAATCTCCAACATATACAGAGAACTCATACAACTTAACAAAAAGAAGATAAACAACCCAATCAAAAAATGGGCAACTGATCTAAATAGACACTTTTCGAAAGAAGACAGAAGGCAGGCCAAGAGACATATGAAAACCTGCTCACAGTCACTAATCATAAGAGAGATGCAAATCAAAACAACAATGAGGTACCATCTCACACCTGTCAGAATAGCTATTATCAACAAATCAACAAACAACAAGTGTTGGCGAGGATGCAGAGAAAAAGGAACTCTTTTGCACTGCTGGTGGGAATGCAGACTGGTGCAGCCACTGTGGAGAACAGTATGGAGCTTCCTCAAAAAACTAATAATGAAACTCCCATTTGACACAGGGATCCCACTTCTAGGACTATATCCCAAGAAACTAGAAACACGAATCAGAAAGGATATATGTACCCCTATGTTCATAGCAGTTTTTCTTATTTGTTTTATTTTACGTTTTCCTTTTATATGTTGTATTCTGAGTTTTTAAATTTTTAAATTTTGCAGTCTTCGGTAGTTTTAATTGGATAATGGCATTTAATTCCTTTTTAATTATGTTTTTGTCCGTTTTGTGGTTGATACTTAGGGTAGTATGTTAATTAATGAAAATGTGTGTGTGTTTTTTCTTCTTAGCAGAGGTTATTTACAGATTTTGCCTTTTATGTTTGTTTTCATAGATGTTTCATATTTTCTGAACTAGTAGCATATGATGTATTTATGGGAAATGGTAAAACTATGACTTGGCTTATTATTTTTCTAGCTATAATTCATAGTCTTTTGTTGAAACCATGAAGTGCCATTTATTTAATGAATTTCTTTTCTCTGTTTGGAGGGCTAAAGGCCTTTGTGATTTTTTATGTGTTTTTTAATGCGTGCAGTTTTTTTCGTATATCCTTTGATTTCTACCTCTCACTTTCTTCTCCCCTTCTTGTCAGCCTGGAAACAGTTTCCTCACTTAGGGCGCATCCCTTCCCCAAGGAACTCTGCCTTCCACAGCAGCCTCCTCCACCCTTCACACTCTCAGAGCTTCAGTGGATGGTTTTGTGGTCCGTCAGGTCTCAGAAATGTTTCCATTATTCTCCCACTCCCAGTGACCCTCTCTGGGGATGAGTTAGCAGAATCAGAGCCACCTCTCAGACCCCAAAGCAGGCTCCATTTTCTTTTCTTCTTTTAAAATATATTTTTATTGATGCCAGCGAGGAATGAAGAGAGAGAGAAACATCAATGATGAGAGAGAATCATGGCTCAGCTGTCTCCTGCAGGCCCCACACTGGGGATCAAGCCTGCAACCCGTGCATGTGCACTGACCAGGAATCAAATCATGACCTCCTGGTTCATAAGTCCATACTCAACCACTGAGCCATGCCAGCGGGGAAGGATGCTCCGTTTTTAATGTAGTCCTGTCTCAACTTTCCTCTGAGAGTCTTCTAGACCTTGCTCTGGTAATTTCAGGTTCTTATTTACCTATTTTCCCAGTGGATTAAAATTTGTAGACTTCTGTATCTCCTAGTTTTGCTGTAGGCATGGGATATGTACAGTTTTATTTTCTGTTCTTATGAGAAGTTACTTTTACAAAATGTGTCTGGAAACTTATACTAAGGCAGATGATCTGGGGGAGATGGTATTAATCCCTTTCTTGTGTCATGAGGTCTCATTACCTCAAAGCGTTCTGTGCTGCTCCTCTGACACAAACCATGTCAGTTTGAACAAGCAATACAGAATGTTCTCAGGTGTCAAAGAACCTTTCAGTTGGGTATGTGCTGTGTGTAGTGTGTAGCGACTGGCATCTACCATCAACTCGTCCTTTCCCTTATAGAACCATTCATATACAAGACAAATCTTATTATATTAGTCACTAAATCTGTAGTGTCAGATTATTGATATTTGCATTTCTTCTGTAAATAAGCTGTTCAATAGTAACAGTTTTCTAATATTGTGGCATCTGAAGTTTTTTATTGTATAGTCAGTAGTAAATGCTTAATAAATTTCTCTTGTATTTATTGCACATATTTGTACAAGAGTGTTTATTATTAAATTATGGTATAAAATTTTGTTGAATTAAGTATTTGTCATGTGTGTGCATAGATAGAAAGATGGAATTATGACAATTAAAAAAAAATTTACCAGAACTGTACAGGTAGTAAATGAAAGAGTTAAAATTTGAACACAAGCTTCTTAGCATCAAAAACCTCTGGTCTAAGAAGGTGCTATATATTCTTCTGATTAATGGGAAAAAAGCTTCAGGATTTAAAAATGCTTTTAATGTGAAATGGGGCTTATCTTAATTTATTAAGTGTAAAATATATTTATTTTCCTTTTATTGCTGTCTCTTGTAAACCCTCGCAATTTTAAATGGACTTCTTCTTACCTGTGAGCTCTTCTTCCAAAGTAAAAAATCAATCTTAGTTGCCTCAGAGGTTTAATCATTATAAGGTCAATGACACTGGCACACTCCACAGCGCTGAAGAAAAAGAAAGCAAATAAAAACACACACACAAATACAATTATAAAGATCTTATAAATGAAACAGCTATGCAATTGCAAAATAAGAATAATAATTTTAATTTCTTTTCACTACTAAAATTTCAGAATGCAGGTGTTGATTGATACATCTTTCCTTTTTGTGAATTTATGGTTTGTTTTATTGTTTAAAGTATTACATATAGTAGTACATATATCTCCTTTTTTTCCCCCATTGACCTACTCCCAGCCTCCCCTAACCCTTGTCGCATGCCCTCATCCCACTCCCCCAGTGTCTTGTGTCCATTGGTGTGCTTATATGCATGCATACAAGTCCTTTGGTTGATCTATTTCCCTCCCTCTCCCATATTCCCCAAACTCCCAACTGTAATTTGACAGTGTTCAGTGCTTTACTGCCTCTGTATCTATCTTATTGTTCATCAGGTTATAATGTTCTTTGTTTTCAATAAATGAGTGAGATCTTGTGGTATTTTTATTTCATTGCCTGGCTTATTTCACTTAACATAATGCTCTCCAGGTCAATTGATGCTGCTGCAAATGGTAAGAATTCCTTCCTTTTTTATAGCAGCATAGTATTCCATTGTGTAGATGTACCATGGTTTTCTAATCCACTCATCTGCTGATGGACAGTTAGGCTGTTTCCAAATCTTAGCTATGGTGAATTGTGCTGCTATGAACATAGGGGTGCATATATCCTTTCTGATTGGTGTTTCTAGTTTCTTGGGATATAATCCTAGAAGTGAAATTACTGGGTTAAATGAGAGTTCCATTTTTAGTTTTTTGAGGAAACTCCATACTGTTCTCCACAGTGGCTGCACCAGTCTGCATTCCCACCAGCAGTGCACAAGGCTTCCTTTTTCTCCACATCCTCACCAGCACTTGTCATTTGTTGATTTGTGGATGATTTCCATTCTGACAGGTGTGAGATGGTACCGCATTATCATTTTGATTTGCATCTTTCAGATAATTAGTGACTTCGAGCATGTTTTCATGTGTCTCTTGGCCTTCCTTCTGTCTTCTTTCGAAAAGATTCTATTTAGGTCCGTTGCCCATTTTTTTTATTAAATCATTTATCTTCCTTTTAGTAAGTTGTATAAGTTGCCTGTAGATGTTGGAGATTAAACCTTTATCAGTGTTAACATTTACAAATATGTTCTCCCACACAGTGGTCTTTCTTGCTGTTCTGTGGATGGTTTCTTTTGCTGTGAAAAGCTTTATATTTTGATGTAGTCCCATTTGTTTATTTTCTCTTTAACATCCATTGCCCTAGGAGCAGTATCAGTGAAGAAACTGCTGGGGCATATGTCTGAGATTTTGCTGCTTGTGGATTCCTCTAGTATTTTTATGGTTTCCCATCTTATGTTTAAGTCCTGTATCCATTCTGAGTTAATTTTTGTGTATGGTGTAAGTTGGTGGCCTAGTTTCATTTTTTTGCATGTATCTGTCCAATTTTCCCAACACCATTTGTTGAAGAGACTGTCTTGACTCCATTGTATGTTCATACCTACTTTGTCAAATATTAATTAAGCATAATGGTTTGGGTCTATCTGGATTCTCTATTATATTCCATTGGTCTATATGTCTGTTCTTGTGCCAGTACCAGTCTTTTTTGAGAACAGTGGCTTTGTAATACAACTTGAAATCTGGTATTGAGATCCCACCTACTCTGTTCTTCTTTCTCAGGATTGCTGTGGCTATTCGGGGTCTTTTTTTTATTCCAGCTGAATTTTTGGAGAGTTCTTTCTAGGTCTGAAAAATATGCCATTGGTATTTTAATGGGGAATGCATTGAATCTATAGATTGCTTTGGGTAGTATGGACATTTTAATGATGTTGATTCTCCCAATCTATGAACATGGTATGTTCTTCCATCTGTTTACGTCTTCCACTATCTCTTTTTTTCAGTGTCCTGTAGTTTTTCACCTATAGGTCTTTTGCTTCCTTAGTTAAGTTTATTCTTAGGTATCTTAATTTTTTGGGTGCAATGGTAATTGGGATTGCTTTTTTAGTCTCTCTTTCTGTAAGTTCACTATTGGTATATAGAAATGCCATAGATTTCTTGGTGTTAATTTTGTATCCTGCTACATTGCCGAATTCATTTATTAAGTCTATTAGTTTTTTGATGGAGTCTTTTGGGATTTTTATGTACAATATCATGTCATCTGCAAATAAGGACAGCTTTACTTCTCCTTTTCCAATTTGGATGCCATTTATTTCTTCTTCTTATCTAATTGCAATGGCTAGTACTTCCAGTACTATGTCGAACAGGAGTGATGACAGTGGGCATCCCTGCCTTGTTCCTGTTCTTAGGGGAAATGGTTTTAGTTTTTTCTCATTGAGTATGATGTTAGCTGTGGGTTTATCATATATAGCTTTTATTATGTGGAGGTATGATCCTTCTATTCCCACCTTGTTGAGAATTTTTATCAAGAAAGGTTGTCAGATTTTGTCAAATGCTTTTTCTACATCAATAGGTATGACTATGTGATTTTTATCTTTCAATTGGTTTATGTGATATATCACGTTTATTGCTTTGTGGATATTGTACCATCCTTGCATTCCTGGGATAAATCCTACTTGGTCATGGTGTATGATCTTTCTGATGTACTGCTGGATCCGATTTGCTAGAATTTTTTTGAGAATTTTGGCATCTATGTTCATGAGGGATATTGGCCTGTAATTCTCTTTCATTGTGTTGTCTTTATCTGGTTTTGGTATTAGGGTGATGCTGGCTTCATAGAAGGAGCTTGAAGGTATTCTTTCCTCTTGAATTTTTTGGAATAGTCTAAGGAGGATAGGTTTTAGTTCTTCCTTTAATGTTTGGTAAACTCCCCTGAGAAGCCATCTGGTCCCTGGCTTTTGTTTGCTGGAAGCTTTTTATGACTGCTTCCATTTCTTCCATAGTTATTGGCCGATTGAGATGTTTACATTCTTCCTGATTGAGTTTTGGAAGGTTATATTTTTCTAGGAATATGTCCATTTCCTCCAGGTTGTCCAGATTGCTGGAATAGAGTTGTTCATCGTATTTTTAACAATCCTTTTATTTTGGTGGAGTCTGCTGTTATTTCACCTCTTTCATTTCTGATTTTGTTTATTTGGGTCCTCACTCTTTGCTTCTTGGTGAGTCTGGCTAGAGGTTCATCAATCTTGTTTATCCTTTGAAAGAACCGGCTCTTGGTTTTGGTGATCTTTTGTGTGTGTGTGTGTGTGTGTGTGTGTGTGTGTGTGTGTGTGTGTATATATATATATATATATATATATATATATATATATATTTGTTTGTTTTGGTCTCAATGTCATTTATCTCCTTTCTGATCTTTATTATTTCCTTCCTTCTGCTTATACTGGACTTTTCTTATTGCTCTCTTTCTAACTCGTTGAGTTGTAGGGTTAGGTAATTTATTACCATTGTTTCTTGTTTTTTGCAGTAGGCTTATAGAGCTATGAACTTCCCTCTCAAGACCGCTTTCGCTGTGTTCCATAGATTTTGGAATGTTGTGTTTTCATTGTCATTTGTTTCCATGATGTTTTTTAATTTCTTCCTTGATCTCTCTGGTAAGCCAGTCATTGTTTAATAGCATGCTGTTTAGTCTCCATGTGTTTTATTTTTTTGGATTGTTTTTATTGTAGTTGATTTCCATTTTTATGCCACTGTGATCTGAGAAGATGCTTGATATGATTTCTATCTTCCTGAATTTGAAGAGACTTTGCCTGTGACCCAACATATGGTCTATCTTTGAAAATGACCCATGTGCACTTGAGAAGAATGTATAGTCTGTGGCTTTGGGGTGAAATGTTCTGAAGATCTCAATTAATTCCATGTGGTCTAGAGAGACATTTAGGATTGATGTTTCTTTACTGACTTTTTGTTTAGAGGATTTGTCCAATGGTGATAGTGGTGTTTTAAAGTCTCCTACTATGATTGTATTGCTGTCAATCTCTCCCTTGATATCTTCCAGGAGATTTTTTATGTATTTGGGTGCTCCTATATTGGGTGCATATATGTTTACCAGAGATATTTCTTCTTGTTGGATTTTTCTTTTTAGTATTATGAAGTGGCCTTCCTTATCTCTTGTTATGTTCTTCACCTTGAGATCTAATTTGTCAGATATAAGTATTGCAACCCCAGCTTTTTTTTCATTTCCATTTGCCTGAAAAAAAAAATTTTTCTTCCCTTCACCCTCATTCTGCATGTGTCACTTTTTATGAGGTGGGTTTCTTATAGACAGCAGATATCTAGGTCATGTTTTCTTTTTTTTTCTTTTTTTTTATTGTTTCAGGTCATGTTTTCTAATCTAATCTGTTACCTTTGTCTTTTGATTGGGGCATTTAATCAATTTACATTTAAAATTATTATTGACAGGGACTTATTTGTCACCATTTTTATATTTTACCCTGTGTTCCTTCTTCGCTTCCTATTCCTTTTTTTTTTTTTTTTTTTTACAGCAGACCCTTTAGCATTTCTTGCATTGCTGGTTTGGTGGTAATAAATTCCCTTAGTCCTTTTTTGTCCGTGAAGCTCCTGATTACATCTTCAAGTTTGATTGATAGCCTTGCTGGTTACAGTATTCTTGGATTCATACCCTTCCTTTGCATGACTTTGTATATTTCATTCCATTCCCTTCTGGCCTGATGAGTTTCTGTTCAGAAATCAGTTGCTAGTCTGATGGGGGTTCCTTTGTAGGTAACTTTCTGTCTCTCTCTGGCCGCTTTAAGATTCTTACTTTGTCGTTGGTATTTGCCAATTTAATTATAATGTGCCTTGGCATCGGTCTTTTGGGGTTCATTTTGCTTGGGACTCTGTGAGCTTCTTGTGTTTGTGTGGGTTTTTTCTTCCCTATATCAGGGAAGTTTTCTGTCATTATTTCTTCAAACAGGTTTTCTATTCATTGCTCAGTTTCCTCTCCTTCTGGAAGCTCTATTATGCAGATGCCGTTTAGCTTTGTGTTGTCCCAAAGTTCCCATAGGCTCTCCTCCTGCTTTTTAATTTTTTTTTTCTAGAAGCTGCTTTACTTAGGTATTTTTTCCTACCTTGTCTTCTAGCTCACTGATGTGGTCCTCTGCTTCTCCTAGTCTACTCTTTATGCTTTCTATTGAATTCTTCACAGCAGTTTTGTCGTTTTTCATTTCTTCTTGGTTATTCTTCTTTTCCACTTGGTTCTTACACATATTATTGAATTTGTCTTCCATTGTTTTCAGCCACCTTATGACTATTTCTCTGAATTCTTTCTCTGGCATGTTGCTTGCCTCCATTCTATTTACTTCCTTTTCTGGTAATGCCTGCTTTTCTTTCATATGTGGGCTGTTTCTTTGTCTTCTCATGGTCTCTCTTCTCTGGGTTTCTGGGTATGTAAGTCTCTCTCTCCTGTGTTGATTTAAAGGCACAAGATACAACACCACCAGGTACAATGCACAAGGCACTGAGCAGAAATGTATTCATGATATTAGTAACCCAAAATAAAGGTGATCACCAGAGAAAGGCTAATTATAGGATAGGAGAGAGAGAAGAAGAGAAAAAAAAAAGAAAGAAAGGAGTGCCAAAATGAAATTGGGCAAAGGAAAAGAAAACAGTAAGAGAGAAAATAAAGAGAATAAGAAAGAAAAGGGGAACAAACTACATATATGGGGAGAAAATTCCAATAGAATGGCCACTAATCCAAATTAATGTCAGCATCAATACCTGAAGATGAATACAAACTACAAACAACAACTAATATCAAGTGAGGCAAGGTAAAACAGAAGCAAATAACAAACAAAAACAAAACAAGCAAATCAAAACAAAAGAATAAGCAAAATAACCTCACAAACAAGCATAAAAATAGATATAATCAACAAACAACAACAAAAGGATAGAGAGAAAAACAATTTTTTGGACAGTGAAGAGAAAGAATAAAGAGTTGTGTATGGACTTGGAGCAGGGGATTGGAAATTAGATATATAAGTAGGGTGAAATTTTAACAGGGAGTAAAAAGAAAGAATAGGGAAAATCTGAAGTAGGAAAACAGTAAGAGAAACAGGACAACAAAAGGGGAAATGTTAGGAAGAGAGTGATGGCATAAAGGTAGAGTTGAGATAGAGTAAAATGGTGCTAAAGGAAAGATGAAAATAAGATGTAGAACACTAATCTCAAAGTAAAATAAAGAGAAAATAAAATGACACTTAAAAATAGATAAAATAGCAGTAGTAATAATACTGATTGAAAATTAAAATATAATAATTAAAAAGGTAAAATCAAGTGAGATAAAAAGAAAAAGATTAGTTTCTTAAGTTAAAGATGAAAAAAATTAAAAAATAAATTAAAAAATTAAAATAAAAAAAAGGTGCCGTAGTGCAGGGCATTCACTTCCTCTATTGTTCTGTTTGGCATGCCTGTTTCCCAGTCAGGACAGTATTGCAGTTCCCTGTGTTCCACTGCTTCTCAGTGTTGTAAGCCAGTCCTGATTTTTAAGCAGGCAGTGTGTCTTAATTTCTTATATTCCTTTATCCGTAATTACACAAGAGTCAATTTGTGATTCAGTCCCTAAGTGGCAGTGTTTCTGGATTGACCTCTGGGTCTATAGGTCCTCTATAGCCTGTGTTTAGGCCCTGCTTTCCCTGTGGCACTCAATACCAGTTTGTGGGAGTGTGCTGCCCCAGAGCTGGTTCTCCGACAATCACTTCCCGCTCTGATCCCCTGGTTCCAGAACCACAACTTTCCCCTGCAGTCTCCTAGTGTGTCTCCAACTGGGTGTTCCTATATATTGGGCTTAGTAATCAGGAGCAAGGATTTAAAGAGGAAATTGCAAGTGTGCGAACTCCAGTGCTACGTGCAAGTCTGTGCAGTCCTTTTTTCCCTTCTTGTTTCCAAGCAGCTGGTACACTTTTAAAACTTCTAGTCTGTTCTGCGCCAGATCAAAATGGGTTGCTTTTTAGAGATCCCCTCTGATAGCAGCTCTGAGGACCCCCTTCCACATTCACTGATCATGCTAGCCCCAACAGCCACGGATTCTTCTGGGCGCAGACTTCCACCAGTCCTCCAGCTCCCACAGTACGTGTGCTTCTCTGTCCTGCCGGGACCAGAGACCTCACCTTATCTCAGGCGAAATCTGACCCCTCCATGATGGAGTGTAGAGCTCCTCTGAATCTGCATGCTTGCGCTAATTGGGGACCTGTATTCTGGGGTTCGCAGCTGTTCTGTGGGTGCCATAGTTGCAGATTTTCAGGCTTCTGATAACATTCACTTTCCCCTTCAAGATGGTGAGGTATCTGCATCCAAGCAGGCGGCTCTGGGAGGGACACAACAGCAGTGGGGGCTGCCCTGTCAGGGGCCTCCCACTTTCTCCTGGAGTATAGCTGTCCCTCAACTCACCAACAAACACTCCCCATGTGACCCTCAGCTCCTCTTTCTATCTGCTCCAGGACAAGGCTCAAGACACATTCGTTTATTCTGCCACCATTTTTTATCTATCCAAAAAATATATAATTTTTAATTGATTTCAGAGAGGAAGGGAGAGGGAGAGAGAGATAGAAACATCAATGATGAGAGAGAATCGTTGATCAGCTGCCTTCTGCATACCCCACACTGGGGATCGAGCCTGCAACCCAGGGATGTGCCCTGACCAGGGGTTGAACCATGACCTCCTCTGAATTTATGTTTATAATAGAATAGATAATTCTATTTTTTTGGGTTTGATGTTATCAGCCTATCAGAAGAAAGGGAACTAGCTACTTAGCATAGTACCCACATTGGTCCAAGTAAACCAACAGAATTTTAAAAAAAAATCAGACCTTATTTAGATTATCACCTGTTTTAATTGTTCCTTCCTTCTTGTCTTTGCTGTTTGAAGATACTATTCAAAAACACTCCTATGAATAAATAATGTTCATGACGACCCAAAGCCACTTGCCAGATCCCCACGTTCCCTCAGGCTGTGGACTAGAGGCTGGTCACTGTCCCGACGCTGCTTGGGGCCATTTCCCTCCTAGTGCTCGTTGGCCTGACATCCTTATAGACTGCTTTTGCAATCATTCTTCTCTCATGTCATTATTTAGATTCTGTCCTGAGGTCTTTGATGATATACTTCTAGCAGAGACACTGTTCACCCATGTTGCAGAAACGTTTTCACAGCTGAAGGGGAGGGGAACTAAAGAAGAAACCAGTACTAAATATAGCTTTATATCCATTTACAGAAATTACATACTAGATGACCAGGTGGCCAAGCAATTCATCAGTAGTAAAAATCACAAAACACCAAACTTGAGGGCTAATGCTACAAAAGTTAAAAGATAACAATTTAAATCCTAGAGCATTATAAAAGAAACATGGTTGGTATAAGGGAATAATAGAATTTTAAAAAAGGAAAGAACAGAGCATCATGGGAAAAATAGAAGAATTTGCAAAGAAAAACCATAAACGTTTGGGGAAAAATAATCTTTTAAAACTCAACGACTTTGAGAAATCAAGGTGAAGGGTACACTGGTATCTCCGTTTTCATTTTTGCAGCATTTTGCAACTTTAAATTTAAATAAGAAGCTATAAAAAATCAATGTGATTAAAGATGTGATCTAGCAGTGCAGTAGTAACAAAGTTTGATAATATTGACCACAAAGCAACAACAGACTGATCTCACTTATGGCAAATATCTTAAAAATATCAACAGCATTTTGGATGCCACAGGATTGTTGCAGGAAACAGATAGTATACTCAGAGAGCTTACTTGACTAGAACTTTGCAAATGGTATAGAAGCCAGGGATGGGGGTTATTAAAAATATCAAGAAAGTATGTTTAGCACCAAGGAGCATATAACTCTAGAAAGCTATGTGATAGAAATGTTGTCCAACAAGAACTAGGGAATTGAGAAATGTCACAAATTGGCAGAGAAGGAGCTGGAGAAATGATGTGGAAGCCAGAGACAAAGAGCCCAGAATAACCAGACAGTAGAGGCCAAGCCCCCCAGGGCACAAAGCAGAGCAAAGGAGGAAAACAGATCTGTAAGCACAAATGGAAAATTAATAGTTCAGTCCACCTCTTTTGTTTGGCAACATTGATCCTGTTCTTTCTTTAGATGCATAAATTCAACTTCAAAGTAAATGAAAATATCCCTTCGAAAGTCATCAATTAATTCACCATATCAAGGTTATATTAATTGCATCATATCCCTCCCTCATATCAGAGTTTGCATGGAAATGGTACATAACTGGTGTTCTACATAAGGCTATCAGGAAAATATGGGAGAAGGGAAATTTAAGTAACACAAACATAACCACTATATTCCCTGCTGCGTTGATGGCCACAAAGCTCAATTCATAATTATAACTGCTCTCTCCCTCTCCTTTTCTTTCTCTCTCTCTCTCTGACCAGTTCAAGGATCAAAGTCCTTAGAAGTGGTGGGGTGTTTTTTTTTGGGGGGGGGTTGTCACAATTGACCTTTATTACTTTTACATTTATTAGTAAATATGAGAACACTCAAAGGTACTCAGATGAATCCCTCCAGATATGCACATATTCCTTCTTAGACTCATTGTGTAGCAACCATCCAATGTCTCTATGACAATCAATCACCATGTCAGATGCCCTGTTCTTTTCCTCTGAATTCCGTGGTATGAAGTACCCAAATATTCAACCTCATTCTCAAAATTAAATTTATTGAAACCATGACTGTGTTCCATGGTGGCAAGATTTTCTCTCAGTCATCAGAACCTTTGAACTCATCAAGTTTATGCAGGGATAGGGGCAAAAAAGCTTCCACCATGTATCCGATGTGGTAGTGAAAGGTAGAGCACCCACTTGCACTCCATGGGAGTCTAGCTATGGGGAAACTGTACCACAGACTGGATGCTGGTTTAAGACTTATATTGTATCTTGGAGTCAAGCACCTCACTATCTCAGGGTATTGACTTCCACTTGACTTACTTTTCACTGATCTGTTCAAGGCAAGGAAATGCCATCAAATTTAGATTTGAGCCTTTTGCTATATCTGTTTATTCACAAAATTAATATTGTGGCAAGAGATGATCATTTGTGGAATTCCATGACAATTCATGAGGCAGATTGTTGGTGCTGCAGAAGTTTTGTGTGGTGGAACATAGATCACTGTCACAAAAAGCTCATGTTTTCCTAAAGGGAAATCAATGCCTTCTCTATAAATAAAGGGGTCAAACAATCAACTTTCTATCAATTACGTGGCTTGTACATCCCCTTAGGACAGTGGTCGGAAAAATGCGACTCATGAGCCACATGCATTTCACGAGTTGCGGTTTGCTGCTCTGTTAACTAATGCATTTGCCAACCACTGCCCTAGGAGATAGTACTGGTCTGGGGTTCTGTGTTGGCCATTGTTTTAGGGAGTTTAGGCATTCAGCTGTGGCATCTACCAAAGTAACTCCTCTTCAAGGAATTCCAAGTTGCTGAGCTCTTTGCAAGACTCTATTTTAGATGCTTTGGCCATTTTTTTTTTCATACAGCCTGCCAATAAGCACCAGGGTATTTATTTATAGTTAATAAGAATCTTATCTAATAAAAGAGTAATATGCAAATTGACCATCACCCTGCTACACCCACAAACCACGCCCAACAGCCAATCAAGAGTGAGTATGCAAATTAACCCATCCAAGATGGCTGTGGCCATAGAGTGAGCAGGAGGCTTGGGTTTCTCCGGCAATGGAGAACCCCACTCAAGGCTACAAAGTTTCAATTATAGAAGATAAATAAATCCCAGATCCCAGGGCCTCCACCTGCATTGCTGGGGGGCATGGTCAGCCTACAAACCACCACAGGTCTCTCGCCCAGGCTCCCCCATGCCCCAAGGGAGCCCCCACCTTGATCTGGGACACCCTTCAGGGCAAACCAGTCAGTCCCACAGGTGCACCAGACCTCTATCCTATCTAATAAAAGAGTAATATGCAAATTGACCATCACTCCAACACACAAGATGGCTGCCCCTATGTGGTCAAAGATCCTGCCCCCATGTGGACACAAGATGGCCACCACAAGATGTCCAGCAAGGGAGGGAAGTTGGGAGGGACCAGGCCTGCAAGGGAGGACAGTTAGGGGTGACCAGGCCAGCAGAGGAGGGCAGTTGGGGAGACCAGGTCAGTAAGTGAAGGCATTTGGGGGTGACCAGGCCTGCAGGGGGGCAGTAAGGGGTGACCAGGCCAGTGGAGGGACAGTTGGAGGTGAGCAGGCTGTCAGGGAGAGCAGTTGAGGGCCACCATGCCAGCAGTGGGGGCAGTTAAGATTGATTAGGCAGGCAGGCAGAGGCAGTTAGGGTTAATCAGGCTGGCGGGGTGGTGGGGGGGAAGGCAGTTAGGGCCCATCAGGCACACAGGTGAGTAGTTAGGAGCTAGCAGTCCTGGATTGTGAGAGGGATGTCCAACATCCCCCAAGGGGTCCCAGATTGGCGAGGGTACAGGCTGGGCTGAGGGGACCCTCCTCCCCCACCCCATGCATGAATTTCATGCACTGGGCCTCTTGTCTATTATATAATTGAAAGTTTTAAATGTCCTAACCACAAAAGAAAATGGTAATTATGTGACATGATGGAAGTGTTAGCTAATGCTATGGTAGGAATCATTTTGCAACATACTAGTATAAGTGCATTAAATCAACACCCTGTACACCTTAAACTTACACAATCTTATTTGTCAACTGTATATAAATTAAATCTGAAAAAAGTGTAAACAACCAATACAATAAAATACAATAAATATCTATACAGAGCATCCATTTTAAGTAGTCTATCCACATACTGGTCCTTCAGATCTCCTTTTTAGCTTTTTTAAACACTTGTTTTTCTTTTGTAAATCACTAGATAACTATGAATTAAAGTCCGTCCATATCTTCTTCTATGGAAATTAGAAAACAGATGTATTGCCTGAAATTCTGTTTACTTGGTGGATGTTCTTTCATTATTATCTTTAATTTTTTTTTTATTTGAGGGAAAGAGAAGAAAAGATAGAGAAACATACATTTGTTGTTCTTTTTATTTATGCATTCATTGGTTGCTTCTTGTATGTGCCCTTATTGAGGATCAAATCCCAAACCTTGCATATCGGAACAACACTTCAACCAACTGAGCCATCCTGCCAGGGCTCATTACTGTCTTTGAGGGCCATTAGGAGTGGTGTTGTAGAGATGCAGAGAATATAAACTCAACTGCTAACATATGACCAGGGCATCTGTAAGCCAAGCTCATGGATTTTTTTCCCCATTAACTAGTGTATTAGATTTTTCTGTAATGAAATTACACAGCAAGTAAACCAAGAATATCCTAGGCTTGTATCAACAAGCATATTCCTCACTCAGAAAATGAATAATCTGACTGGGGTGGTGGGGTTGGTTACAGAGGTCTGTTCACTTAGTAAAATTTCATTGATATTTATCATTACAATGGGTACAAATTCTTGAAGGAAAATAAAATTTCAATAAAAAAGAGGTCTGCTTTAAATGTATGAGTAAGCATAAGCGTAGCAAACTCAGCAGAGGCAGAAAAAAGAAATTAACTCCAAAGTGAAGCACACTTATGCAACTTAAGAGTACATGTTCATTGCATTATACTCATGAAAAAAACAACAACACAGAAATAGCACTGCTTAGTAGATTTCTCATCAATCTGTTCCTTCACTAGCTAGGTTAAAGCAAAACCTCCAAAGGAAAAGAAATATAGTGAAATAGGGGACTTATTAGTTAAACAGTACAACAGAACAATAGACCGTCTTCCTAGTGTCGTCTCAGATGATCAGGCACACTATGTTTTCTGCACAGTGTAGCTGGCCAGTTGGTTGCATGGATTGATCAGGAACTTGAGAAACTGTAACAAACATAAGATGTATACCTTATGGGATAATTAGTTTTTGAAGATAAACTTCAGAGTGGAACCATTTTCATGTTTCTGGAGAAACGCTATATATCTATGCCATTTTTTCCTTATAAATAATACATTTATTCTCATGAAATAAAGTTGATATGGACAAGAAAACTACTATGAAAAACAAATGAGGAAGGGATATAAGAAAAAAATGAGGAAGGAGTTTTAATTTGACTTGTTAATTTATCGAAAGAGTAAGCATTTTATAATTATGATCTGTTCTTACATGCTAGATTTCTTTATTTTTCATCTACACAGTGGAAATCAGTGCCATTAGGCACTGGAGGAAAAAAAGAGATTTGGATTTTTATTAGGGAAAAATGTTAAAAAACAAAACAAAAAAGAAAAACACTACTTGGGACAACAGGGGCTGAGGACAAACTGAACCTGATTGAGTAGAGAATCAGGATGACAGTACTGTGAAGACAGCACAGGTGTCACAGGTCAGAAGGCCACAGAGAAAGTCAAGCTGAAGTCAAAGAACCATTGGTATGTTAGGATAAGAAGGGCATATAAAGCTCGGCCAGTGTGGCTCAGTGGTTGAACATCGACCCATGAACCAGGCGGTCATGGTTTGATTCCAAGCCAGCCATACCTGGCTTGTGGGCTCGAGGGCATGCAAGAGGCAGCCAATCCATGATTTTTTCTCATCATTGATGTTTCTATATCTCTGTCCCTCTCCCCTCCTCTCTCTGAAATCAATAGTAAAAATAAATAAATAAATAAAAAATAAGAATGACATAAAATCATATCAGAACAAAGAAAATGATTTATGGATATGTGACTATGGCATGTGGTGAGATCATCTGCCTTAAAAGATCAAAAGCCAAGTATAGAAATTCAGATTTAATTTAACACTAATTTCTAGTATAGAAATTCAGATTTAATTTAACAGCAATTTCTCTCTTAAAACCTTTTCTATCTGGTTATCAGGCCAGGTGCATCACAGTATAACCCCCTTATCTCTCACCACTTGGCAATAGTGCCAAGTAGTTACAATTTATAAATGTCTAGTTTCGTAAGGGGTAATTGGAAAGAGTAAATCACAATGTTTTTATAAGATTCAGCCAATACATATAAGTAACTAAAGAACTACCAAGTTAAAAGTTTTTATCCATGTATATGAGGACTGTTAACTTGTCAGCTGCAGAATTATGGGCTCACCCTAGATTTAGCAGACAAGGGTACCTAGGTTAAGACAGAAATAAATGAGAATGCACATTTTTGGAAGAAATTCAAGTAAATTGCCCTTGGAGTCACTCACGATTCAACTAAAGGGGATGAAGTGGCTTGGAAGGTGAACGGAGAATTCTTCCCCAAACATGACCAGGGACCTTCACTTAATTGCATCATTGAGCCAAAATCCATCAGATGATTCATTCAATGCAGCCTGTCTTCTTGCTTATGTGGAACATGGACATTTGCACTGTGGAGCACTCATTCTCCAATGGCCACAGGCCACTTAGTTTCCCAATCACTTTGTAACTCCCAGCTTACACATTATTCTTAAAAGCAAAAATTATATTCCTCTGAGGCCATGAGTTTTAGAATCTACTGCTGTTAAAAAGCAAATGTGGCCCTAACCGGTTTGGCTCAGTGGATAGAGCATCGGCTTGTGGACTGAAGGGTCCCAGGTTCGATTCCAGTCAAGAGCATGTACTGTGGTTGTGGGCACATCCCCAGTAGGGGGTGTGCAGGAGATAGCTGTTCGATGTTACTCTGTCATCGATGTTTCTAACTCTCTATCCCTCTGCCTTCCTCTCTGAAAAAATCAATAAAATATATTTTTAAAAAAGCAAATGTGATGGTTGTGCTTCTAGAAACATTTTTGTTCTAGACAAGGCAATTATGTCATCAACATAGAGACACTCATTACTGCTTTATGAAATGTTTCCTTTTGAGAGTGTCTCAAAGCACATGGGGTGTTTTAAATAGCCAAATGTCTTGGAAGATCAATTTTAAGGAGCATATAGGCAACGAAAGAGTGGAGGAAGTTCTATGCTAATTATCTGGGGGAAATAATGTGTATTAAGATTAAATAGTTGGGAGAACTCCCATAGATTAACAAAAGGAAGCTAACATCAACCAGCAGTAGACTGAGTGTCAGATACTGTTTTCTCATCCATGATCCCCCTGAGTCACTTGAGCACTCTGCTCTTATTTAGTCGTATCAGTGTCCCTGCAAGTTTTGGTGGTACTATCCTCATTTTACAGATGAGAACACTGAATGTGGGAAGTCTAAAATGGTCCCTGAGATCATATAGAGTATATATAACAGCACAATGATGTAAATTAAAACCTGTCTCCTTCAAAATCTGATTCACTTTTTCTAAAATAATATCATGAAACACTTTCTTGATTAGAGCATCTTCAACAGTGTGTCCTCTGTCTCCCAGCGGCATGTGCATGCTTGGTGGTAGCCTGCCTTCCTGACTGCTCTTGTGTCAGGGTAATGTTTTACAGTTGGCAACTCTTGTATACACTGCTCGCAGTAAAAGGAGTAAGCCCAGGAACATGCTGGTTGGTGAATGAAAACTATTTTAGGTTTAAAAATTCTCCAAGCATGGTCATGGCAGTCTGTATGAACGACGCAATGTTCATTCCTTCTCCATTCTGCCCCTTGTCCGGGCCACAATCTTTTTAATCTGGGTCAAAAACTGTTTATTTGAACCCTGCCCCCACTTTGATTAGCACTAACCTTGTAAGTTTTTGTCACTAGTTAATCACAGGCATGACTGCTGGACTCTGGGCACCTATTCTTCACTTGCTTTACAGAAGAGCAATGCAAACCTAAGTAAATAAATAGTAAAATTCACTGACCAGTTCCTATCCTTTTATATGAATACTGATGGGCTGGTGCACGATTCCTGCACATTGAAAGGAAATTGGGAGCCAGCACCCGCGTGCCTGGGGAGTTTCCACGTTCCCTGAGCCGCTGGGAAGTCGTTGTGTGTGTGAGTGTGTGTGTGGGGGGGGGGGGGGGGGAGACGAAAGAGTCTGTCTTCCTCCCTGCAGCTTCCTGAAAAAATATTTCCAAATGTCCCTTCTGCGGCCAGGGTAGCACCTGGCTGGGGGGAGGTCCCCAGTGAACACCTTGGGCCCTGCTGAACGCTTTCCACTGCTCAGAGGTGAACAATACAAAGTTGGGGATCTTGGAGGGAGGGGTGCTATCTCTCTCACACACCCACCCTTCAGATCCATCTCTCTGACTTTTACCCCGATTGTGAGTCGCCACATTGTGGCCATTTTTATATTGCTGCCTTCCTCTGTAGCTCTGGGACAATAGGTAAGGGATAAGATTTTATCTCTATGCCAGAGGCAGAGTACCAAGAGATTGACAGCGATATCAGGCTCATCCTGGTTACTCTGAGTGTCTGCACTTAACTAGTTCCCTAGAGATTGTACCTGTAGGCTTATGGGATATGTGCCTCGCGGCAAGTTCTGGCTCAGGTGTGGGTATTCCCAGGGCCAGCTATCAGCACTGCGGGGTGTGGGGGGTGGTATTCATCCACATGAGCTGCCATCCATGGGCCTGCCCACCCACAGGAGCCACCAGGGATCTGTGGGGAAAGTGGGAGCCCAGAGGGAGCTGACATACAGGCCAGGTCCAGGGAAGGGTGCCATGGCAGCTGAGGGTGGTAGGAAGGAAGGAGGGAGAGGCAGATCAAGGTCCCTGGTAAGGCATGTTCTTAATATTTCAGTTCCACATCTAAAGGAACACAATAGCTAAGGGGTAGAACATGACCCTGATGCCTGAGGGGGAGTTCCAGGGAGCCAGAGTTAGTATCAAGGTCATCCCAGTCACACACAAACGTTCCATGCTGCATTTGTTCACAGTAGATTGTACCTGCAGGGTATGGGGGGTGATTTTTCCATGCAACTCCCTGCCCAAGTGTGGGGCTGCCTGAACCGAACAGGTCAGGCCAGCACCTGCTGGTGTCCCTCCACCCACTGGAGCTGACCAGTGCTCTGCAGGGATCCAGGAGCCGGTATTCGATGCCAGATTGCAGACCTTTCTGGGGGATGGGGCCAGGGCTGGGAGGTAGGTGGCAGTTGTGAAGGGCTCGCCTGTGGACACGTGTGGGTGTTGGTCATTAGGCTGGACTTCACCAGCACTTGCTCTTGAGATGGGGGCCAGCCCAGGCAGTACGTTTGTGAAGCGCCTCTGCGGGTTTTTCCTGAGCCCACATCTGGAGACCCAGAGGGCAATGGTAAGGGGTGCCGTGCAGTTGCAGGGTCTGAAGGGAGAGTTCCAGGAGCCGGTGACAGCTGATCTGTGGTCATTCTGGCTATACCCCCACCACCCAGGTGTTGGGACTGCAGTCTGTTTGCTGAAGATTACACCTGCCAGAGGCAGGAGAGGCTCGTGTGCCCGGCTTCTGGCTTGAGTGGCTCTCCCACTGTGGGAGCGCACTGACCACCAGGCTGCAGCTCCTGCATTGAATGTCTACCCCCTGGTGGGCAGTGCATGTCTGGTTGTTCGGTTGTTCAGGCATTGCAGTCACTGGCTTTTTATATATACAGTAGAGGCCCATTGCATAAAGATTCATGCAATAGGCCTTCCTTCCCCTGGCTGCCGGCACCAGTTTTCCTCTGGCACCTGGGACCCAGGACTTCACTCTGGCTGCCGCCTTCTGTCTTTGCTCCAGCCAGAGCCTTCAGTCTTCACTCTGGTTGGAGCGCCGCTCCTGTAGCTCCCTCTGCCCCCCTCCATCCACTCATAGCAGATGTACCACCCCACCTGGTTGCTCTATGCCTGCATGCATGCTGCCCAGAGGCCTAGAGCAGCTGGGGGGTGGGGCCACCACCATCTTTGCTGGGTTAATTTGAGTACTCACTCCTGATTGGCTGGTGACCATTGCAAAATGATGGTCAATTTGCATATTTCTCTTTTATTAGTGTAGACTAGAGGCCCGGTGCATGAAATTTATGCATGGGAGGGTCCCCTCAGCCCAGCCTGCACCCTCTCCAATCCGGGACCCCTCAGAGGATGTCCGACTGCCGGTTTAAGCCCAATCAGCAGTTGGACATCCCTCTCCACTAGCTCCTAACTGCTCACCTGCCTGCCTGCCTGACCGCCCCCAACAGCCCCCCCCCCAATGGTCAGGTCGCTCCTAACTGTCCCCTCTGGTTGCCCTTTAGTGCCCCCCTGCTGGCCTGGTCACCCCCAACTGCCCCCCTGCTCTGGTTGCCCCCTACTGCTCCCCCTGCCAGCCTGGTCACCCCACGCAGACTGTGTTTGGTCATCCATCTGGTTGTTTCAGTCATGATGGCCCCTGGCTTTTTTATATTAGGATTAATAACTCTGGGAGGGAATAAGACAAGTCCAATTCATGCATCTCCTAATGGGTCCACACAGAGAGTCTACATTGCTTACTTGACAACATTCACTTATTCAGAAAAGTTCATATTTCAACAGGACAATAATCTAGAGGCAACCTACTTTACCCTCATGTCAACATGCAAGAGTTAATTATTAAGCAGATTTTGAAAGGTTCACTAAATATTGCACTATGCAATATACGGTTCCTGAGAGCAATTTCCAACCTGTCGTTTGGGAACTAGGACACATTTAAAAGGATTTAGGAGTAGACATTTTTCACTTAAGTAAATCCAATTCAGCATTTCACCCATTAAGGAAATGGGAAATGTTTCTTTACCAACTCCATTGCATTTGATGGGGGAATTCTCCAGTAAAACATAAACAATATTACTGTAGTTATTACAGCAATATATGTATAAGTGGATGATGCTTTCTCATCCCCCAAACTCTTGCAATTATGGAACTGCACAATCTATCATACCTATTGTTTATAACACCCACATCCCAAGAACACATTTCTTTTAGTTGAGTAACAGAAGCCAATGCCCATTAAGTACTTAAAGAGTTTCAGGCTTTCGCCAAGTACTTTACAATGATTTATGGTATTTAATCTTCACACCAAACAAAGGAAGTAGTTGCTATCACTATGTGTGCTATATAATCATGAGAATTTTAAGAGGTTAAGAGATCTTTTCAAATATACATAATTAATATGACCCAAGGCTTGGATTTAATCCAATATGTCCACTCTAAAATCTATGTTGTTAATTCCTAAGTTATGATACCAAGAGGATAACATTAGTACTAACATTTTTGTGGGCCAAATAGCATTGTAAATTTATATATATATATATATATATATATATATATATATATATATACACACACACACACACACACACACACATATATATATATATATATATATATATGCTTTTTTTTTTAAAATGGAAACATGAGATTTAACAACTAATGCACATGTCAAGGATTTAGTCAAATGCTCAGTGAAGGGAGCAGAAAAATTGTTAGAGCTTCTTCCAAGAACATTTGAAGAGGAACTTGAGAACTGCAGCATTAAAATTTTAAAATAATAAAATTGGTTAATCTCATATAGGCAATAACATGTAACCCTTTCTTAAATATAAATATAAGCTGGAAAAATGTGTAAGCTAACATAAAACTTCACAATAGTGAGCTAAAATCAAGTACAAATGGTCCCTGATGTACAATGGTTTGACTTAGGATTTTTTTGCCTTTATGATGGTATGAAAGCAATAGCGTTCAGTAGAAACTGTACCTCAAGTGTTGAATTTTGATATTTCACAGGCTGGCATTATGTGAGACCATCCTCACTCCTGAAGCTGGGTGACAGCAGCAAGATGCAGCTCCCAATCAGCCATACCATCCCGAGTGTGAGCAACTGATGGTCTCAAGCGTGTCATTGTATTAGATAATTTTGTAGGCTAATGCAAGTGTCTTGAGCACATTTAATGTAGATGAGGCCAAGCTCTGATATTTAGTAGGTTAGGTGTATTAAATGCATTTTGTATTTACAATATTTTCAACTTCTGATTGGTTTATCAGGACATTAGCCCATGTAACTTGAGGAGCATCTGTAGTAAATTACAAAATCATACCCAAGTTCATTCTCCTAGAAATAAACAATATTTTGTTGGGTCTGCTAATGAGTACTATCATCTGACATTTAAGAAATACGTCTCTATCCATCACCAACTTATATCCAAATTCGAGATAATTTTTCTTAAGAATTTTAAAAAGTAATGATAATATAATGTGTTTCTGCTTCATACAAAGCTCTCCAAAAAGTATATTCTTTGATAAAATTGGGAGATTGCAGAAACTGGATGGAACATGGGTTAAACCAATAAATAAATTAATATCTGACCATATGAATTATTTTCCTCATATCAATTCACTAATATGGTGATTAAAATTCCACAAACATTGTTTTTAAATTTTAGTATTTAAGTTTCTAGAAAATTTCTTATATAAATCTTTATTGTTGAGAGTATTACAGATGTTTCCCTTTCCCCCACCCCATTACCCCCCTTCACCCAGTTCCCTTCCAACCCCAGGCCTTCACCAACCTATTGCTTGTATCCATAGGTAATGCATATCCTATCTAATAAAAGAGTAATATGCAAATTGACCATACCCCTGCTATATCCACAAGCCATGCTCACCAGCCATGCCCACCAGCCAATCAGGAGGCACTACGCAAATAAACCCAACCAAGATGGCTGCAGCCACAGAGAGCAGGAGGGAGGCTTGGGTGTCCCTGGCAATGGAGGAAGCCAAGATTTCTGCCTGCCCTTGCCAGCCCAGGCCTCCACTCAATGCTACAAAGTTTCAATTATAGAAGATAGATAAATCCCAACAGAAATGGCTGCCGCCACAGAGCGAGCAGAAGGCTTGACTCCACTCCAGGATACAAAGTTTCAATTGTAGAAGATAAATAAATCCTAGATACCAGGGCCCCTGCTTGGGTTGATAGGGGGTGTGATGGGCCTGAAAACCACCACAGGCCCCTTGCCCAGGCCACCCATTCCCCAAGGGAATCTCCACCCTGATCTGGGACACTGTTCAGGGCAAACCAGCTGGCCCCCACCCATGCACCAGGCATCTATCCTATATAATAAAAGAGTAATATTCAGATTGGCCATCACTCCGACACACAAGATGGCTGCCCCCATGTGGCCAAAGATCTTGCCCCCATGTGGACACAAGATGGTCACCACAAGATGACCAGCAGGGGAGGGAAGTTGGGAGGAACTAGGCCTGGAAGGGAGGGCAGTTGGGGGTGATCAAGCTTGCTGGGGAGGGCAGTTAGGGGTAACCCGGCCAGCAGAGGAGGGAAGTCGGGTGTGACTGGGTCTGCAGGGCAGGGCAGTTGGGGGGGACCGAGGACTGCAGGGAGAGCAGTTGGGGTGCCCAGGCCTGCAGGAGAGGGGAGTTAGGGATGACCAGGCTTGCAGGGGAGGGCAGTTAAGGGTGACCAGGCCTGCAGGGGAAGGCAGTTAGGGGCAAACAGGCTGGCAGGGGAGCAGTTAGGCCTCAATCAGGCTGGCAGGGGAGTGGTTAGGGGGTGATCAGGTTGGCAGGCAGAAGTGGTTAGGGGCAATCAGGAAGGCAGGCAGGCAAGCAGTTGGGAGCCAGTAGTCCTGGATTGTGAGAGGGATGTCCGACTGTCAGGCCTGATCCCACTGGGCAATCAGACATCCCTCGAGGGGTCCCAGATTGGAGAGGGTGCAGTCTGGGCTTAGGGACACCCCCCATGCACGAATTTCATGCACCGGGCCTCTAGTATGCATATAAGATCTTTGGTTAATCTCTTCCCACCTCATCCCTTCCCTCTGAGATTTGCCAGTTTGTTCCATGTATCCATGCCTTGGTTCTATTTCATTAATGTTTAATTTGTTCATTAAATTCCTTGTTCATTTATTTTGATTTTGACATTCAATTGTTGATAGATATGTATTTATTGCCATTTTATTATTCATATTTTTATCCCTCCTCCTCCTCCTCCTCCTTCTTCTTCAAGAATACCCTTCAACATTTCATGTAATAATGATTTGGTGGTGACGAGCACCTTTAGCTTTTTCTTGTCTGTGAAACTCTTGACCTTCAACTATAAATGATAGCTTTGCTGGGTAGAGTTCACCACTTTGAATTTTTCTTCCCACTCCCTTCTGGCCTGAAAAGTTTCTTTTGAGAAATCAGCTAACAGTTATATGGGTACTCCCTTGTAGGTGACTAACTGCTTTTCTCTTGTTGCCTTTAAGATTCTTTGTCTTTAACCTTTGTCATTTTAATTATGATGTGTCTTGGTGTGGGCCTCTTTGAGTTAATCTTGTTTGGAACTCTCTGCGCTTCCTGGACTTGTAAGTCTATTTCTTCACCAGATGGGGTGTCATTATTTCTTCAAATAGATTTCCAATATCTTGCTCTCTATTTCCTTCCAGCACCTTCATGATACCAATGTTGGTATGCTTGAAGGTATCCCAGAGTCCCCTTACACTATATTCATAGATTTGGATTAATTTTTTTTTAATGAATCTTTATTGTTCAGATTATTACAGGTGTTCCTCTTTTTTTTCCCCCATAGTTCCCCTCCACCTGATTCCCCACCTCACCCCATGCCCTTACCCCCCGCCATTGTCTTCATCCATAGGAGTAAGATTTTTGTCCAACCTCTTCCCGCACCACTCACACCGGCTTCCCCTGAGAGTCGTCAGTCCACTCCCTTTCTATGTCCCTGATTTTATTATATTCACCAGTCCATTCTGTTCTTCAGATTTTTTATTCACTTGATTTTTAGATTCACTTGTTGGTAGGTATGTATTTGATGTCATTTTGTTGTTCATAAATTTTATCTTTACCTTTTTCTTCTTCTTCTTCTTCTTAAAGAATACCCTTCAGCATTTCATGTAATCCTGGTTTGGTGGTGATGAACTCCTTTAGCTTTTTCTTGTCTGTGAAGCTCTTTATCTGACCTTCAACTCTGAATGATAGCTTTGCTGGGTAGAGTAATCTTGGTTGTAGGTTCTTGCTGTTCATCACTTTGAATATTTCTTGCCACTCCCTTCTGACCTGCATAGTTTCTGTTGAGAAATCAGCTGACAGTCGTATGGGTACTCCCTTGTAGGTAATTAACTGTTTTTTTCTTGCTGCTTTTAATATTCTCTCTTTGTCTTTTGCCCTTGGCATTTTAATTATGATGTGTCTTGGTGTGGTCCTCTTTGGATTCCTCTTGTATGGGGTTCTGTGCGCTTCCTGAACTTGTAAGTCTATTTCTTTCACCATGTAGGGAAAGTTTTCTGTCATTATTTCTTCTAATAGGTTTTCAATATTTTGCTCTCTCCCTTCTTCTGGCACCCCAAAAATTCGGATGTTGGTTTGCTTAAAGTTGTCCCAGAGGCTCCTTACACTATCTTCATATTTTTGGATTCTTTTTTCTTTTTGTTTTTCTGGTTAGATGTTTTTTGTTTCGACATATTTCAGATCTTTGGTTTGATTCTTGGGGTACATTGATCTACAGTTGAGTTTCTGTATATTCTTTATTTCAGACAGTGTATGCTTCATTTCTGACTGATCCTTTTCCATTTTTTTGGCATTCTCATTAAGCTCCTTGAAGGTCTCATCAAGTTTCTCAGCGGTTTTAAGAAGATTCTTGAGTAACCTTATAAATGTGGTTCTGAACTCTATGTCATCCAGTAGTTTGCTTTCCTCTGTTTCTTTCATTCGTGACATGTTTCTTTGTCTCCACATTTTGGCTGCTTCCCTGTGTTGATGGAGTAGCTTTGTGTGGTAGGTGATCTATAGGGGGCAGTAGTTCAGCCTCCTCAATTACATGAGGTGGATGCTCTTGGTACACCCCTTTGTGGGCTGAGTGCAAAGTCTTGGTGTAGTTAAGCCTTAATTGCCATTGGTACACTGGGAGGAATTGACCTCCAGGCCAATTAGCTGTGAGCACTCCCTGTGTCTATAATGGAAGAACTGCTGCGCTGAAGACACGCTTATGGGGCAGGACTTGTTTCAGTGGGGCTTTGGTGCTCACTGAGTCTGCCTCTTGAATGTGTCACTTATGGATGTGAGGAGTTGAAATCTGGTGTCTCACACTGACCACTAGGTACACTGGCTTCTGGATCTCCAATGGGGTGCAGGTCAGCTACTGTCTGAGGCCACCCAGCAGGAGCTACAGTGAGAGCTACAGTTTTCTCCTCTTTGCTTGGGGTTTGGAGGTTTTGGAGCTGTCTGACCCAGGCTGCAAGTTTGCTAGGTTAAGCTGCAATAGGGCAGGGCTTTCTTATGCAAAAGCCGCTGCTTAGAGCTTGAGTGGGTTTGTAGTTTGTGCAGGGCGGGGTCTCAGGGCGTCACTAGGCTAGGGCGTGGCAAACAGCAATGGCTGCTAGTTAGCCGGCTCTGAGTCCCTGTCGGCAGTCCTTTGCCCCAGTGCGGTAAACAGTTATTCCTGAGCGCAGCTCTGCAAGCAAGCCACCCTCACTGGCAGACAGTCCAGCTTCTCCCCGTAGGAGTTTGGGTCCCCCGCGTCTCCCCAGAAACTGTATTTCAGAGTAATCGGGGGCTTGTCTCCCTTCGGGTTGAAAAAAGCAACGCCCGCCGCCAGCCCGGATCACGCACCTCCATACCTCAGCTTTTCAGCGCTCATGCTCGTTTCAATGCTCTTTTCTCTTTCCTTCTAGTTGTAGAACTTCCTCTCAGCCAGCTTTTCCGTGGTTCTGGGTGATAGATCTTTTTTCTCTTAGTTGTATTTTTAAAATTGTTGTGGGAGGCAGCAGTTTAGGTGTTTACCTACGCAGCCATCTTGGATTCTCCCCAATTTTTTTCTTTTTTATTATCTGATTGGGTGTTTTGTTTCCTCATATTCCAAATCGCTGATTTGATTCTCGGCATCCTTTACTCTACTATTGATTCCTTGCAATTTATTCCTCATTTCAGTTAGTAAATACTTATTTTCTGTTTGGGCCTTTTTCATGTCTTTGATGCTCTCACTAATTTCCTTGAAATTTTTACTAAATCCCTTGAAGCTCTCATTAACTTCCTTTAGCAACCTTATAACCATTGTTTAGAACTCTGTGTCTAGTACTTTGCTTGCTTCCATTTCAACTAGTTCTTTTCTGGATATTTTTTCTGTTCTTTCATTTGTGACCTGTTTGTTTGTCTCCACATTTTGGCTGCTTCCCTGTTTTTGTTTCTGTGTATCGGGTATATCTGCTATGTCTCCTGGAATTGGTAGAGTGGCCTTCTTTAGTAGGTGTTCTGTAGGGCCCAATGGCTCAGCCTCCCCAGTCACCTGATCTGGGCACTCTAGGTGTGCCCCTGTGTGGGCTGTGTGCACTGTCTTGTTGTAGTTGAATCTGATTGCTGTTGCCATCAGTGGGAGAAATTGAACCTCAGTCCAATTGGCTGTGATGACCAGCTGTGACGACAGTGGAAGAGCTGCTGTACAGGAGATGCCCTTATGGAGCAGGACTTGCTTCAGTGGGGCTTTGGTGCTCACTGAGTCTTCCCCTTGAGTGTGTCACTTGTGGATGTGTAGAGTTGTAATCTTGGATGGTCTGCAGCTGTCCACTGGGTGCACTAGCTCTGAGGCCCTCTGGGAGTTGCAAAGCCAATCACTGCCTATGTCCTGCCTAGGGCCATCAATCAGGAGCTACAGAGCGATCTTCAGATGGCTGGTACTTGTGTTAGGCTTAGAAGTGTCCAGAAGACGCTAAGCTGTGAAACAATGCAGACTATGCCAGGCTAGTGCCTGCTTGTGTCAGATCTGCGGGCCTCTTATTGAGAGGAATGGGGCATGTTGACACCAGCTGCTGCTTGCTTGAGAGATTTTAGGAAACTCTGAAGCCTGAGCCAAGACAAGCCATTCATATGGAAAAGCTGCTGCAAATAGCTTGGGTGGGGCTGCAAACTGGTAGTACAGGATCTCATAGAATCACCAGGATGGGGCATACAGTGTAAGCCAGGTTTATGGAGACTCAGCCAGTTCTGTGGTGGGGGATGGAGGGGAGATTTCAGTACAGGAACAATGACCCTGCAATTTACCTCTCTCTGGGAGAAAGCCTCTCCCAAGTTCCTGCCCTGAGGCCAGATAATCCTGTTCCTCTTGGTCTGTCCCTGAGTTACTCAAAGCCACCTGTCACTGGAGCCCAGAGGGAGTGAGTCTGAATGCTGGCCCTATAGGAGGAATTTCTTGGGGCTCCAGCAGCCTCCATGTCTCTCAGCCACAATCCCCGCTGGTTTTTACAGCCCACAGCTACCAGGGTTTCTCTTCCCAGCACTGGAACCCTGGGCTGAGGGGTCTTGTGTAGGTCTGAGACCCCTTGTTCCTCATAGGAGGTTTCCACACCTGAGATATCCCTCCCAATTAAAAACACACTATATGTGGGTGTAGGACCAGTCCATCCCGTGCCTCCACCCGCCCCCCACCAGTCTCAATGTGCTTTCTTCTTTACTTGTCTAGTTGTAGGACTTCCATTCAGCCAGCTTTCATGCAGTTCTGAATGATGGCTGTTCTGTATTTTAGTTGTAATTTTGATGTGGCTGTGGGAGGCAGTGAGCACTGTGTTTACCTATACCACCATATTGGTTCTCTGCTTTCATTCTTTGAATTGTGAATAATGGTTTAGATGTTGGAGACTATGAATGTATTAATTGTAATGCACAAATTATATCTGATATAAAATTTGAAAACCAGTGAAAGTGATACTTCATTTATGTGCTACTTTTTATTATACTTAACCTTCATATCAGTGATGTGAAATAATAAACTCATTCGAAGTTGTTCCTGAAATATGACGGAAACCATGTATATAGTATAGTCTTTGGGTGTAGCTGCCTCTAAGATAACTTATCATGAAAATGATGTGGTTTGTTTACCAAAATCTTCTAGTCTTCACTAACTGGGACAGAGATTTGGTCATGTTAATAAAGCAAGATGAGATCAGTGTTACAAGGGTAGACTCAGAGAAGAACACACAAACAGGCTTACAAGAGGGCAGATTTGTGACTGCCAGGTTTGCCACTCCTCATTAGAAATGCAGCTGCTTGGGAATGTAAAAGTCTATACTTTGGCTCATACTATTTCCATGTGAAAAAAAAGGTGAAGTTAAACTATAATTCAAGGGTTGTGGGTAACCAAGGCTTTGGCACAAAAGCTAATAGATGATGCTTAAAATATGTGCCTGCTTCTGGTGGTGGGGCCTGACACGCCCATTCACACTGTGGCCTCCCTCCCCTGGACCATCCCTGGAGAAGCACTTGCCAACATGGCTTTTGGAAATCTATTTGCCCTTTGCTTGCAGGTGATTTATGATATGGTTTTGCCATTAGCTAAATAGCTACCTGTTATCTACTAAGTTAAAGTCCATTCTTTCCTGAAAGGCTCATCTTCATGTTCATATCTGTAGGCATTAGAGCTTAAGGGCAAATATGAGGCTTTGAATGTTCTCTATTTACCACTCTTAACTTTCAATTAATTGATGAAAAAACTGACAGCAGGATGAGATGAAATAATTCATCCAAACTGATGAAGTATTGACTAGAATCCAGTTTTCATGGAATGATGCTTTTTTTAGCCACTGTTCCCACACTGTTACATGAAATAATGATTAAGGGCATAAAGTGAATATTTCTTTTTGGCTCAGTTTTTTACCTGCCCATCAACTTATAGAAATAATGAAGATTATTACTTAAAGAAATTTGTATGAAGGCAGAAGGAGCCCAACTAGCAGCATCAGCAGTAACTGATTTGTGAAAGGTTCATCAGGACATTGCAATGAAATTCTACCAGTGACTCTGAGAGAAGTGCTGCTATTGCTTCTGCTTCCTTGAACTCAGTGCTATTTCAATCCCTCACCTAGCTATCCTGCCAGGTCCAATTTGCATACTTTTCTCCACCTTTTGCACCTGGAAAATATTTTCTAATCTTTCCACATAGAGAGGTCAAGTATTTCCCCCTGTGAAGCCACTCCAAACACGTGTCCCTGGAATTTATCCATATCAGCCTGTGTATCACACTAAACTTACCAACTACCATTATGCTACTAGTATATCTCACTGAATCTCTCTCTCTCTAAAAAAATGATTAGTACAAAAACATATTAAAGACACAGATTCATATCTACTTCCTAAACAAATGCAAAATAGATTCACAATAAATTGTTGATAGGACAATAGGATTCTGAAAGACATAATTCTACACATCGCCTCAACTTTTCTTCTTGTTCTTCTGCATTATCTTTCAGGGAGCTATGTCCTTGTTTGTTTGTTTATTTGTTTTGTCTGTTGTCCTTATATTTCTGCACATAAGATAGAGCCTTTTGCCCTCAGTAAGCACACAGTGAAATGTTATTACTGCTACAATAAAAACAATTACACATTGCATTTCTTTCTTTCTTTGTCTCATGAATATCTACTACAGAATATCTTTTGCGACCTTGCTGATTCAAATATCTCCTGAAAAATATAGACCACTGATATTAAGTGGTTCTCATTATGCCAGACTGTGCTTAGATTAGGCCAATTTTGTATCTTAGATTAGGTCACTTTTATCCTTGCATTTTATCCTTATTATGAGCAGTGTTGGAAAGAACACATTTCAAAATGTTTAGAAAAAATATTTATAACTTGGAAATTGGAATAAAAGTGATCAACTTGAGAACAAGTGTACCTAAGAATTTTCATTCATTAGAATGCACTTTATTCAAAAAATACTATTTTATTTTTGTTGTTAATCAAAGGATTATTATATTTTTCTCATTGAATATTAGAGAGAATGGAAGGGAGGGAGGGAGGAGGAGAAAGAGAGATTGAGAGGAAGAGAGGAGGGGAGAGAGAGAGAGAGAGAGAGAGAGAGAGAGAGAGAGAGAGAGAGAGAGAAACTCCAATGTGAGAGAGAGACATCGATTGGTTGTCTCCCACACATGCAGGATCAAACCTGCAACCCGGGTACCTACCGGCCCTTGACTGGGAATTGAACCTATGACCCTTCAGTGCACAGGCTGGCACTCTAACCATTTCACCATCCATACTGGCCAGAGCTCAAAACACTATATATATATTGATTTTTTTTACAGAGAGACGAAGAGAGAGGGAGAGTTAGAAACATCAATGAGAGAGAAACAAGAAACATCAATGAGAAAGAAACATTGATCAGCTGCCCCCTGCATACCCCCTACTGGGGACTGAGCCTGCAAACAAGGTACATGCCCTTGACTGGAATTGAACCCAGGACCTTTCAGTCCACGGTCCAACGCTCTATCCACTGAGCCAAACCAGTCAGGAAAAAACACTACATTTTATTAGAATTCCTAGACTTAGTGAGGTTGAATGCTAATTTTTCACCTTTTTCTTTTTCTAGTAGAGATGCAAATGCCAGGCACAAAAAGTAATCCTAAGGGATATGGTATATTGCTCTATAAGGTGTGTAACCAAGTGACTGTACCTTAGTCTGTCATTCCATTAAACTGCCATTAAAAACTCAGCTCTTTAACTGTTTTTTGAACCTTCTTTCCTTGTTACTGTTTATATAATAAAATAATTAGTTGAAAAAAATATTTGACAAGGGTTTATTTTGTAGGAGAGTCCCTTTTTCTTCATTTGCTTTGCTTTGTTCTGTTTTCTTTTGAAATTATACCTTAACACCCTTCATTTTGTTTGGGGTATGTTGATTATAAGTTCAAAGGACAAAGGATTCAAAATGGTGTTCTCATTCACTTGTCTACTTTTAGTATGTTGCAAGGCATCACAGCCTTTATGTGTCTGGTTAAATGGATTTATAAATTATAGAGTTTAACTTCAACTAAAATAATTTTGCAAAATGGACATGTAACTTGAAATGATACCTTTAAAGAAACTGCAAATTAAAGATTATATTAATTAATGCAAACTAAACTAACAGTAAAGATTGGAAGAGCTGACACTTCTAATTCTAATGAGAATTCTTCATTGAAACACAGAGGTTAAAAAATGAGAATCTAATTAGGTATAGCAAAAAGTCAGCAAAAGCATTCAAAATCATAATATCTACTTGAAATGCAAATACAAATCCATAACCAGCATTATTAACAAGAATCGTGCCTAAGTGGATATTTTATAAATTGTTCCTTGGTGAGGGGTATTTTTCATATATGATAATCATTAAAAACAATATCAAAATAAATTGAACTTAGAACAAGCTTTTGACAATGCTATATTAAAATGTTAAAGCAATAATTTCAAAAGTAATTCAGAATAAGCACTAAATACATATATGTGTATGTCACATTTATATAAAGTAATCACACTATATGAAGTCACTGTATGCACACACATTCAAGCTACAGGGATTTTTAAACTAAAAGACATTAACTCTTTCAAAACATTTAATTTCAACCTTATTTTATCATTTAAAACATTCTTTCATGCATATTTGTAAGATATACTGCATGTTAGTACAACAGGTTGTGCATGTAATTATAAATGTGTGTCTACTGCAACACTTTAAGTAGTGTTTGTTAGTTTGCATTACTGTTAGGGTCTGCTATCCAAAAGTTTGTAGACTCTTTTTCTGGGGGATTAATGGCTTATCTACACTAATAAAAGAGAAATATGCAAATTGACTGTACCTCTGCTACTCCCACAAGCCACACCCACCAGCCAGGCAGGAGCCAGTATGCAAATTAACCCAACCAAGATGGTGGCGACAAGGAGCTGGAGCAAGCAAGGAGGCTTGGGTTGCCCTAGCGATTGAGGAAGCCAAGTTTCCCACCCGCCCTGGCTGGTCCTGGCCTCCACTCAAGGCTACAAAGTTTCAATTATAGAAGACAAATAAATCCCAGATACCTGCTTCCAGCCAGCCCTGGCCTTTGCTCAAGGAGGGGCTGGGAGCTGCGTTTTTTGGGGCAACCCAAGCTACCAGCCAGTCCTGGCCTCTGCTCAAAGCTACGAAGTTTCATTATAGAAGATAAATAAATTCCAACAAAAATGATGATAGCCATGGAGCTGGAGCAAGCAGGAGGCTTGGGTTGCCCCTGAAAATGGAGGAAGCCAAGATTCCTGCCCACCCTGGCCAGCTCTGGCCAGCCCTGGCCTCCACTCAAGTCTACAAAGTTTCAGTTAGAGAAGATAAATAAGTCCCAGATACTAGCTTCCAGCCAGCCCTGGCCTCCGCTCAAGGAGGTGCTGAAAAAAAAGAAAAGAAAAAAAGGAGGGGCTGGGAGCTTAGGTGGCTGGGGGGTGATCAGGCCAGGATGGGACGGCAGTTGTGGTTGATCAGGCTGGTGGGGAGCAGGGCCATTGGGGGTAAGCAGACCAGCAGGGGGGCCAGTTGGGGGTGAGTAGGCCATCTGTTAGTGGGGGTCAGTTGGAGGTGACCAGGACAGTGGGGGGGGGGTCATTTTGGAATGAACAGGCCAACAGACGGGGGAAGTTGGGGGTGAGCACACTGGCATGGGGGGCAGTTAGGGGTCATCAGGCTGGTGGGGGGGACATTTGGTGGTGAGCAGGCCTGCAGGCAGAGTGGTTAGGGGCAATCAGACAGGCAGGCAGGCAGGCGAGCAGCTGGAGCCAGCAGTCCCGGATTGTGAGAGGGATATCTGACTGCCAGTTTAGGCCCGATCCCTGTAAACAGGCAGTAGGACATCCTTTGAGGGGTCCCAGATTGGAGAGGGTGCAGGCTGAGCTGAGGAACACTACCCCCCACCATGCATGAATTTCGTGCACTGGGCCCCTAGTTTCAAAATAAAGAAGAAACACTGAGACTGACACTGGATATGGACTGGGCCTTGTGTGATTTATAAAGACCCAGAAGACAATACGATGGTCCTCACAGGGGACAGGGATGAACAGAATGATAGCATTGGAAGCAAAGAGCCTTCTGACTATTTCTAGGCTCTGCATACTTGCCAGTGTTTGCCTCTTGCTCCCCTCACTTGGTCCACACAGCTCTGGGAGCAGATGGTCAGCCATTCTTACCGAAGCTCTGCATTCGCAGACTGCCTCTCAGAAGGATGAGCAGAAGAAACTCTGAAGGATGCTATCCCAATTTTGTTTGGTTTGAATTTGAATTTTAGTTCTCTTTATCTTTATGGCATTTTTTCTTGCAATGCCCCTAATACTTTTTGACACTAACAAGCAAACTGTAGTTCTCCGGACCCACATGCCATGTCATGCTTCCAGGGTTGACTGGATTTTCATTTGCTCTGCTGAGTATGTTCTCTATTTCCATTTGCTAACTTCTTACTTATATTTCGAAACTTGGTTTCAGTATTTCCCCATCAAGTATGTATGTGTGTATGTTTCAAAAATATTTTCCAAAGTAAATAATGAAGAATAATAAAGAGGCTTATGTTGAAGGCAAGTTTTTGGAAAGCATATAGCTATTAGCTGAGAATGTGTAGATTGCAAAGTGTTAAGTCCAAAATGTTTTTCTAGCATTTAGGAAGAAACAGAAAGAAAAATCATTAGGAGGAAAATGAGAGAAATCCATAAGAGACCTAAGAGAAATCCAGAGATCGTCTTGCAGAGAAGCTAAAGGAAGGAGCTCTTTCAGGGAAGAAGAATGGCTGAGCACTAGCCAAGTACCAGACAGGCTCAGAAAATTCAGAAAAGCCTCAGATATTTCAAAAATGAAATTTATTGGTGGCCTTAGTAAGGAGCAATATTTGTTATGGTGGAGTAATAAGCAAAGGGAAGGTGAAGACATAACTGAAAATTCAGACTAATTTTCAACTTCCTGGGTAAGGAAGGAATTACATAGAACAAATGAATGAGTGAAGAGTGGACATAAAATGTTTTGATATTATTGTTCTTTTAAAAGTATAAGAGAACTATGAATTTTCTGGGTTAAGAAAAATGTATAAAAGTATATATAAAAAAAAAAGAGAATGGATATAGAGGGGACTGAAGGCATATAGAAAAGAAGAAGCACTAAAGAATGTGGGGGGAAAATATAAAAAGATGCTTTGTAACAGAACAATAAGAAAAGAGGAATGGAAAGAATAATCAGAGCAGTTGGAAGGTATTCTATCATAGACACTTTAATTTTCTCAAAAGAGCTCTATCTGATTTCCACACCTACCCATAAGTATGACCATGAAGTCATTGGTTTCCTTCTTGCATATACTTTTTCAAGTGCACTCTAAATGCCAATTATTAAGGAATGCATTTTCACACAACAACCTCCTTCAATTAGAGTTATGAATTCTCTGAGGTATTTCACTGTGTCTATCTGTCCATGCATGGTAAGCACCATACACAGTGCCCAACATATCTTGGACTCTTAATGTAAGCTTTCTTTTGGGGACTGATGAATTGAAGAGTGTGTAATATATATTGTAATGCATGACACATTTTATCAATACTATTGAAATTCTAAAAAATCAGATATTTGCATCTAGGTATTTCATCAATGAGAAACTTATTTAACCTTATTTATCTATTTATCTATTAATCTATCTATTTATTCATTTATTTATAGGTGAATATATGAAGATATCAAAGTTCTGGGGCTCCTTGAGGTATTTACTGGACAGCTCATCTGCCTGTGGGTAAAATCTGTTTCCCTTCAGTTCTGAAGCCTCCCACTTGACTTCATTAGTACACATTTCAATCAACTATCCTAAATTGACCAAAACAGTCCTTAGATAATCAACACTCAATGCCTTTTGGCAACACACACACACACACTTAAATAAAAGATAGTGCAATAAGAAGGGGTAAATTAAAATATTTGTTTGAAATTGGAGTTTTCTGGTCTGTGAGAATGAATATCACTATCTGGAAAGTAATATTATTAAAAATACAGTTAAGGACAGTGACAAAATAAAAATAATAATTTGATTAGTTTCCTAAATAAAACCATTATTCCTCAAAGCAAAACTATTTAAAAGAAACTGAAATAGTACAAAGCTCTCCTTGCACATTGTATGATAAACCAAGAACAAAATAACATTCATAAAAGTCGATGTTTTCATAATTGAAGTCACAAAGGATTTCATGTTTTTCTTTCTATAAGATTAAAAAAAGCAACTCACAGTGAAACAGTTATTATACCTAAATCGTCTTATTTTAGTCCTTCTTAAGGGTGGGAGTGTGATTGTATAATAGAAACCAATTCCTGACAGAGAACTGTATTAACTGAAAGCAATTGATTGTACTTTTAAAATAAATATGGTGAATTTATGTGACAAATTTTGAAGTGATATGTAAAAAGAGCTCATTATTATAAATTTCGTACAGTTCCTTTCAGATAAATTCTGGTTATCCCTGGTTATTTACCAAGAAGCTGGAGGGTCAGGTTCCACTAGTCACTGCAGAGCAGGAGGCTATGGGAACAAATCAGCCACTGCAAGATCTCTAAAGGACATACCAAGGATTCCAGAAACACTCAGGGGTCTTCATACGTTTGGAAAGGTCAAGCAATAATTAGGGGTGCCACCTTCAACACTCCCCTAAGTCTTCCCTAAGTTGGAATTCCGATAAACAGGGCAGGCGGCCTTCCACACACTTCCCTTTTATCAAAATGACCTCCTTACAAACTTTCCAAGTCTCATGCTTCCCCACATTTGTCTATACATAAAATTATTGATAAAACAGTCCTCCCATTGATTAGATTTGTAAATTTAGACAAGAATTACTCTAAGCTTCAGTTTTCTTATATGAAAAAAAAAATAATGTCCATATATTTTATTTACAGGAATGCAGGATACTAAGAACTCCATGAATGGAATATATTTTTCTCATAACCATGTTATGATGATGATTTACATTATGCTTTTCAAAGTATTTTCCCAGTTATTTATTTTAATATAAATGAAGCTTTGAGGATGACTAGAGTTGCATTACTATCCCAGGTGCAGAAAGGAAGCTCTGTCTTATAGCATGACTGCATGAGAGAACTGGGACAGATGTCAGTCACTCTTTCCTTCTAGTTTGGTTTTTTCCCACACCTCATGTTTCTTTTTCCTAACAAATTGATTCATAAGAGAATTATATTGGTTGTGCTATTGTGTGTTCAAAGGTTCTTATATCTCCCATTATAAACCCTTTATAAATGGAACTTCTTCAGCCAGACTCTTAATTCTACTCCATTGCTGCTCAGCCACTGTCCAACATTTTTTTCCTGGTTCAAACGTTAGCATCATCTTTCTTTCTTACCCTTTGATTAGAAAACGTATTTTGTACTGGATGAGCTTATGCAGGATATTCACGTTCCTTGATCTACCACTTCCCTTCCACAGGAAGGGAGGAAGGAAAATAGTTGGCTTTCTCATAGCTCTATTTACCACAGCCATGCATCAGAGTCCCAATATTTAATGCAGTTGTGTTCTCAATAAAGACCCATGGTTCTCAGGGTTGTTAATTTCTTTATTTTCACCCTCCCTGCTCAGCTTGCTGCATGGTTTCCAAGTTTATGTTTTCACCAATCTAGGGGCAAGATAAGAAAATAAAGCATCCCCCTCAGTAACTTCTAAGAGGGATAGAATTCTTTCCAGGAGACTGTACTTTGTCTTGTCAGCCAGGACTTCATCCCATGCCCATCCCCAAAGCTCTCACTGCCATGGGAGGTAGCATGGCCACCACTGTCTTAGGGCCCTGGTGGGCAAACTGCGGCTCGCAAGCCACATGCGGTTCTTTGGCCCCTTGAGTGTCGCTTTTCCACAAAATACCGCCGCCTGGGTGAGTCTATTTTGAAGAAGTGGCATTAGAAGAAGTTTAAGTTTAAAAAATTTGGCTCTCAAAAGAAATTTCAATCATTGTACTGTTGATATTTGGCTCTGTTGACTAATGAGCTTGCTGATCACTGTCTTAGGTTCATCCACACACCTCCCGGACTGGACATGAATGCAACCTCCCTGAAGCAAAAGCCTTCTCCCCTCGGTACTTGAATATAATTAAGGTCCTGTTTCATGGAAAGTAGGTCAAAGAGCCAGCAGTGCCTGCCATGGGACACTCATGTTTCCAGTGGGATATGTCACAAAAATAGTAAGTTTTCCCCGAATTTCACATTGACCTAATTTCTCCTCCCTTTTCTTCATTATGGCTTGTTTAGAGCAATCAGTAATCATATGGAATGCCTTGCCTTGGGCTTGCTAAGAAGATTGTTTTAGATATTGCTATCTATATAGTAGAGGGACCTTGGACAATTTATTTATTCTCTCTGATCTTCTGTGTGGGCCCATGAGCAAGTACTCACTCAATATTTGTCACTATGGGCTCTTGTTATTTGTAGCAATACATCCCTTCTCTCTCTTCCGCCCCCATACTCAATGTCTACATTTTCCATTTTCGTGGTGCCTTCTGGTGCACTAGCTCTTATTAGCAGCTTTTCAGAAGCTATTGCTTCAAGTACCTTTTTTCTTTGCCTTATCATTAAATTATAATTCTATTACTGTTGGCTTTTTGAAATGCATCTGCCAGATAACCTATTATAATAATTTGCATGTTTATATTGTTTCCCAATAGATATGCTAAAAACAAAGAGTTTTGATTGTCCCAGAAATTCAGTTTCAACTGCAGCAAAAACTGACTGAAAAGGTTATTAGTCTCTGAATTAGCTACTGAGAGAGCTTTGAAGTCATCATCCCCAGAGATATTTTATAAAAAGCTAAGTGTGCCTGTGACAATTTGGAAAATGTTAACTGTCTAGAGGGGAGAAAAGAGATAATTCTTAAGTTGTATACCCAATTATATCCAAATTGTTCCAAGACACTGAATTTCTTATTGAGCACACAGATTGACCAGTTTTTGAGAGTGGCCAAAAACCCGGGAGACCTTTGGGGACATGAGGGTAACATTAGGTTCCCTCCCTCCACCTGCTGAACAACCCTGGAGCTCCAAGACTGTGTGCAGCGGTTTGTGCTGCCCTAGTCCTCCAGGGAGCCAGCCTCACCAAGAAGACCTAGGGACCATGTTCCCCAAACTGCCATCAGAAACTTTATCTCTTCTTTTTCTTTTAATTTACATCCTTTATTGTTTAAAAGCATTATATATGTCTCCTTTTCCCCCATCCAGCAGCAGATGAGTGGATTAAAAACTATGGTACATCTACACAATGGAATACTACGCTGTTGTAAAAAAGAAAGAATGCTTACCATTTGCAACAGCATGGATGGACCTGGAAAGCATTATGCTAAGTGAAATAAGCCAGTCGGAGAAAAATAAATATCACATGATCTCACTCATTTGTGGAATATAATGAACAACATAAACTGATGAACAAAAACAGATCCAGAGACACAGAATCATCGAACAGACCATCAAACCTCAGAGGGAAGGAACGAGAGGGTTGGAGGGAGAGGTGGAGTAAAAGATCAACCAAAGAACTTTTATGCATGCATTTAAGCATAACCAATGGATAGTAGAGGAATGAAGACATGTGCTGGAGATGGGGGTGGCCGGGGAGAGGTCAATGGAAGATTAATCCAATTAAAAAATGGGCAAAGGACCTAAATAGACACTTTTTGAAAGTGGACATACAGGAAGGCCAAAAATATATGAAAACATGCTCAGAGTCACTAATCATCCAAGACATACAAATCAAAACGACAATGAGTTACCGTCTCACACCTGTCAAAATGGCTATCATCAACAAATCAACAAATGACAAGTGCTGGTGAGGATATGGAGAAAAGGGAACCCTCTAGCACTGCTAGTGGGAATGCAGACTGGTGTGGCCACTGTGGAAAACAGTATGGTGTTTCCTAAAAAACTTAAAAGTGGAGCTCCCATTTGACCCAGTAATGCCACTTCTAGGAATACATCCCAAGAAATCAGGAATTTTATATTTTTAATCATGGAAGTGTTGTTTGCAGTGTGTCAAAGGTGAGTGAGTTTTGGAATTAAGTCATGCAATTTTGAGGAGACTCATTTTTCTCATTTATGAACCACAGCAAGCATTAAATTCTATAAATGTGTGAAGCAGCCTGGGATGTTGTCAATTCCCTATTAAAGTTATTTCTTTAGTTTTTCATTTCATGTCCCAGGAATGCTGGTCATAAACCAGTTAAGTTGCAGGATCCCTGGGGAGCAGGGCCTGTCCATGACGGGGGGGTCTTAGTGCTGCAGCTCAGGGAGTGGCAGGAGGGAAGGCAGTCCCTGAGCAATGTAGACACAAGCAAATACAAGGGGATTTGCAAACACTGTGGGTGTACAGTCTTGAGAAAACACACACCATTGCTTGATTTTATGTACACATCCTCCAGAGAGGCCCTGTGTAGCCACCATAACTAGAAACAGTCCTGCACAGAAAGAAAGGGATAGGGCTATATGTGTGCCTCTTTCACATCCTGTTTCTTCTTTATTCCCAAGAAGCTGATTCCCCCACTTCCAGGTCAGGTTACCCAGTCCCTCCAGAAAGCTTCCAGAAAGTCAGATCCCAGAGCTATCGTTTTATCTCAGCTGCTGCCTTATCTGATTTCAGGAGGGAGAAGCCCAGGCCCCCTTCTTTCTGTAATTGCTGTGTCTCAATCCTCAGCGGGGCCGAGGCCATGGCCATGCTACTGTGCACCTTTAGGGAACTTCCTTGGGGAATCGGGGCAGTTGTATATGAAAAAGCCTGTGCAGCTTCTTCATGGTGCTCCCATTTGGACATAGGAATGAGTTCATCAGCTGAGGATGGGATGGGAATGGGAGGTTTGTGCTAGAATCAGGGATGGGGAATGTCCCACCCAGGGTCATACTAGGCCTGTGAAACCATTTGGTCTGGCCCTGCCAAGGCATTAGATGTGAGTTAATTAAATGTTTGACCTAATATAGCAGGCTAATTTTTAAGTTGATAATTTTGTATAAATATCCAAATGGCCCTTGGCAAAAAAAAAAAAAAAAAAAGGTTCCCTATCCCTGTACTAGATGTTTGAAGAAGAAGGGAGAGTGTGACACATTGCCTAGAAGAAAGGGAGACTGAAGTGTCTCTGACAGTGCAGTAGAACTACATTTTTTTAGAGAGAGAGGAAGAGGAAGAGGAAGAGGGAGGGGGTAAGGGAGAGGGAGGGGGAGAAGGAGAGAGGGAGAGGGAGGGAATAGAAGAGGGGGAGGGAATGGGGGAGGGGGAGGGGAGAGAGGGAGGGGGAGGGAGAGGGAGAAACATTGATGGGCTGGCTGCCTCCTGCAATCCCCCTACTGGGGATGGAGCCAGCAACCTGGGCATGTGCCCTGACTGAAAATTGAACCAGCAAACTGTTCTGTGCACAGGATGGTGCCCAACCAACTGAGCCACATGGGCCAGGCCTAGTATAACCACTTTATCAGAGAGCAGGTAGTAGCAGAGGCCAAGGCTTCTCACTGAACAAGGAGCTGAGGCTTAAGGAATCACAGTATGTGGGGCATGCATGGGCTAGTGAAGCATAGTAATGATCCCTCCTTTGGGAAAACTGTTGTTTGAAACTGCTGTTTTGAAGTTCTCTGCTATTTCTTGCTAGTCCCTTGTTCCATAAGTCAACTCTGTTATTTTTAGACAGTCTCTTATTCTATAAAAATAACTTTGTTTTTTAGATTGAATAATAGAAAAGATAAACTTAACTGTCTGACCTTGAAAGCTAGCCATCTAAAGGGGCTGATATGCTAATACTGATAATAATTCCCATATTCTCATGCCAAGTGTTTGTTCATTGTGTATCCAAGGTTAGAGGTGTCTGTATAGATATGATATGTACTATATCAGGTTACAAGTTGTCTGCAAAAATAACTTACACAAAGACCTAGAAGGATATAAAAAGGGAATACCCCTTCCTGTGGTTGTTCAGAATTTGACAGAGGTATTCTGCTCTGAACTCGTGTGCAATAAATATGATTCCTAACTAATTGGCTCATTAAGTCATCTTGTCTAGCTGATTGACAATACTACACTAGGTTCCTATACTGGTTATTACTATCAGTATTTGTACCACATGCATCAGTTTTCCAAGAAGGTTAATAAATATTGATTGATCAATAATGTATATCACTAGAAGATATTAGGAGAGAAAGAATACAAGAAAATATAAATGATTAGTTTTCTATTCAAATACTTAAAAATCTAAATTTGGGGATAAAAATAAGAAGATAAACAATTCAAAGCATAATATCAGTAGAAATTTAGTAACCCATTAAGTGGACCATCCTGGGGCACTGCGTAAGATTTAAGGAGCGGTGATGATGGGAACGGGGCCATGGAGGCCAGGCCATGGCAGGCAGAAGTGTGGCTGTGAGGAAGGATGCTAAGTGCCTCTGGTTTCTCATAAGCAAATGTGGCTGATGAGATGAACTCTTAGAGTTAAACTACGAGGAATAATTTGTGAAAACAGGATGGGGTTAGGTATTAGAGTGTTTTGAAGGACAGAGTCGGTATTGGGGCATTTTCTTACTGACCATGAAGCTCTGCATGATAAGTCAATAAGTTCATTTTGAAAGGCTAAAGCTTCCTGAGGACATACTTTATGTTTTACTGTTTTAAATGTTTCTTTGTTTTAACTCACTGAATTACTTTAACAACCTTTACTCTCAAATTAGGTGCAATAGTTTAAAAGGTCTTAATGTAACTGGACAACCAAGGGGGTCTGTGCTGCCTGTCACTACTCCAGCCAATTAAACAGAGACAGGGTTGAATCATTATGAGTGTTTATTCCAATACTGCCAGCAGCATGGGAGAGCAGAAGGTCATCCACAAAAATCTGCTCTCCAGATCCCCATTAGCCAGCTGCTTATATAGGTAGAACTACAAAGGAAAAGTAGGCAAAAGGGCAGTTTACAGATATGCAAAAGGACTAGTGGTCTTCAAAGAGCTTAGTGATATTCAAGGGTTGGGGTTACATGGGGAAATAGCCAAAGGGAGTTCCAGATGGGCAAATAACAGGTAAGCAGGCTGGAGGTCTGCAAAGGCCTGCAGGTATGCAGAAAGGGCTGGATACCTTCAAAGGGCCATGACAATAGGCAGCTCTAAATGGGGAGGAAGGGCTGGGTCTCCAGGTCAGCTCCAGCTAGGCTGGAATGTGCCTTCTTTAATCAGAATAAGACAATCATGGTTAACAGAGCATGATTAATATTTCTTACAATACTAGCTGGTTCCCCAACATTCTATTTCTGCCCCCTTTCATTAAGATATTCTGAGAATTGTATCTGTGAGGATAAGTTAGAGATACAGAAAGTGTATATTTCCAAAGACATGTAAGTGAAAAGCAAGAAAAGCAGGGTAAGCAAAACTGGATCTCCTTCCTGACTGAGCAGACTACAGAGCAGAGCCAGATATCAATTCCCTGCTGGTCCCTGCTGGCAGCCTCTGTGGCCATGAGCAGCGGTCCAGTGTTCTGGGATTCTTGTCTGGTTGGGTTGATAGTGACCTTGATCCCAGAAGATGTTCCCTTGGTAGCTCTCCTCTGGTGCATTATATGTAGACTAGAGGCCAGGTGAACAAAATTTATGCACATGGGAGGGGGAGGGTCTTTCAGCCTGGCCTGTGCCTTCTCTGAGTCCGGGAGCCCTCGGGGGATGTCCGACTGACAGCTTAGCGCTGCTGTGGAGGCAGGAGAAGCTCCCACCACTGCTGCTGTGCTCGCCAGCCATGAGCCTGGCTTCTGGCTGAGTGGTGCCCCCTTGTGAGAGCACACTGATCACCAGGGGGCAATTCCTGCATAGAGTGGGATCGGGCCAAAGCCACCTCTCCAACATCCCCCAAGGGGTCCCAGATTGCGAGAGGGCACAGGCTAGGCTGAGGGACTCCACCAGTGCACAGTTGGGGCTGCGGAGGGACATTGGAGGTTGGCCAGCTGAGGAAGGACTGCGGGAGGGCTCCAGGGCATGTCCAGCCCAGCTCATTCAGTCCCGATCAGCCAGACCCCAGCAGCAAGCTAACCTACTGGTCAGAGTCTCTGCCCCCTGGTGGTCAGTGCACATCATAGCTAGCAGTTGAGCAGCCTTAGCAATCATTAGCATATTACACTTTGATTGGCTGAATGGATGAGTGGATGACTGGACACTTAGCATATTATGCTTTTATTATATAGGATGAAAGCATTTGATACTGTTCATTGGGGTAATATGCTTCCAACCAGAGAGGGATTATATGATTGTCACAGCTATTCTTCTCACTATTTTAACAAAAAAAAAAAAAAAAAGAGCACTCATGAATTAAAGTAAGCTTCCTTTCTCTTTTAAGACAATGTAAACTGTTTGATGTCTCAACATTTAGAATTATTTTTCCATCCATTTCAAAATGTCTGTGTTTAATTGCTTGAAAACAAATATGATGAAAACATCAAATTATCTAAAGGTATCTTTGCTTCTCATCCAGTTGTGTGCAGGGAACGTCAAATATCCAGAAGGAGAGAATTACCCAAGGGGAAGTGCAGGTGCAGAGAAGTCTGGAACCACCCCCACCTTTGAGATCAGGAGAGGCCGCCTCCACTGTAACACATGCTCCCCAGAGCTGCTGGAGAGGCTGTGCCCACTGAAAATATTTGTGGCCAGAATAAAAGAGAAGAAACAAGCCCCTTCAAATGAACCAAGTGAATCATAGCAAATATGCCTGTTTATTTTCCTACACTAAATTTTTCTTTTAAATTTTTCAACATTACCAATAAGCAGCATAAACTAACATGCATAATTTCTCTAACTAAAGCACGCACAGACATTTTCCTCTTGGATAGTTATGTCATTTTTGGCTCTGTTAAATCATGTGATTCATTTCTTTTCTTTTTATTATTGTTTTTATTTTTTATTTTTGAGTAATTCATTTCTAAAGCTTTACTAGAATGGCAGCCTGTGAATCCATACAATCTTGGAATCTGACTATTCAATTAAATCTGTTACCTTCAAATTTATCCCATCTAATAAAAGAGTAATATGCAAATTGATCATCACTCCAAGACACAAGGTGGCCGCCCCATGTGGTCAAAGATGGCTGCCCCCATGTGGACACAAGATGGCCGCCAAAAGATGGCCTGCAGGGGAGGGCAGTTATGGGCAGTTAGGGGTGACCAGGCCAGCAGAGGAGGACAGTTGGGGGTGACCAGGCCTGCAGGGGAGGGCAGTGGGGGTAGACCAGGCCAGCAAAGGAGATTAGTTGCGGGGAACCCAGGCCTGCAGAGGATGGCAGTTGAGGGGGACCAGGCCTGCAGGGGAGGGCAGTTGGGGGGGACCAGGCCTGCAGGGGAGGGCAGTAGGGGGAGACAAGGCCCACAGGGGAGAGCTGTTGGGGGAGACCAGACTGGCAGGGGAGGGCAGTTAGGGGTGACCAGGCAGGCCGGGGAGAGTTAGGTGTCGATCAGGCTGGCAAGGGAGTGGTTAGGGGGTGATCAAGCTAGCAGGCAAAAGCAGTTAAGGGAAATCAGGCAGAGGCAGGTGAGCGGTTTGGAGCCAGCGGTCCTGGATTGTGAGAGGTATGTCTAACGGGTGGTTGGGCATCCCTCAAGGGGTCCCAGATTGGAGAGGGTGCTGGCTGTGCTGAGGGACAACCCTCCCCAACCCTGTGCATGAATTTCATGCACCAGGCCTCTAGTAAGTAATATATTTCTCTAGCTATCTATTAAAGCTTAGTGATCTTAGTTAATATTTTAACATTTATGTAAATATATTTTTAGAAAGGAAGATGTTTTTAGATATGTCCAAATTAAAAATAGAAAAAATAATCACCTGGGGAGAAGCAACTGTCAAGAGAGAATTTGCATAAGCAGCAACCAGCTTTTGTCTGAGATTGCTTAATTCTCCTTTAATTCTTTATAATTCTATATAAAATCAATAGTTTCACTTTCATTTAGGTGAAATTCACATAACAAAATTAATCATTTTAAAGTGAACAGCTCACTGGTATTTCCTATATTCATATCATTGTGCAAATACTACCTCTCTCTAGTTCAAAATATTTTTATCTCCACAAATAAAACTTGTATATTAAACAGTTACTTCTCATCGTTCCCTCCCCTGAGCTGCTGGCTATGCACAAACTGTTTTTTTGTGTGTTTTGTTTTGTTTTGTTTTTCATTTCATTTTGTTTCTATATATTTATCTATTCTGAGTATTCCATATAAATGAATTTATGCAATGTACCACCTTTGGTGTCTGTGTTTTTATTTTGTTTGATTAATGTAATGTTTTGGAGGCTTCTCTACATTGTAATCTAGATCAGTAACCCATTCCTTTTATGGTTCAATAATAGATTATTGTATGAATGTAGTATATTATGGCTGCCACTAAAATATTATAAAACGGGAAGGAAGACAGCTGCCCATGGGAAGGCAGACTGCAAGATAGTGTGTGAGTGAGTAAACAAAGGGAGAGTGTGTGGTTGCACGGGGAGTGTTTATTGGGGAGTTGAGGGAGAGCTATACTCCAGGAGACTGTAGGGGAGTGCTGGACAGGGCTCCCCTGACTGGGCAGCCCCCACTGATGCTGGGTTCCCTCCCAGAGCAACTGGTTCGGATGCAGAGACCACGCAATTTTGAAGAGGAAAGTGGATGTTGTTGGGAACCTGAAAAGCCTGGGGAATCTACAACTACAGCAACCAACGAATAGCTGTGAACCCCAGAACACCGGTCCCCAATTGGCACAAACACACGGATTCAGAGGAGCTCTAAACTCCACCACGGAAAGGTCAGATTTTCCCTGGGATAAAGTGAATTCTCTGGTCCCAGCAGGAGAGAGAAATGTGCAAACTTCAAGAGCTGGAAGACCAGGGGAAGTCTGTGCCTAGAAGAATCCGTGGCTTTGGGGGCTGGCATGATCTGTGAATGTGGAAGGGGTCCTCAGAGTTGCTAACAGAAGGAAACTCTAAAAAGCAACCCATTTTGATCTGATGCAAAAGGACAGCCTAAAAATTTTAAAAGTGTGCCGGCTGCTTAGACCCAAGGGGCAAAAAAAGACTGCACAGACTGGTGCACAGCCCCAGAGTTCGCACACTTATGCTGGCTTTTTTTTTTCTTTTTCTTTTCCTATTTAAATTATTGCTTCTGATTACTAAGCCCAATACATAGGATCACCCAATTGCAGGCACCCTAAGAGACTTCAGGGGAAAGTTGTTTTTGCTGGAACCTGGGGATCAGAGTGGGGAATAACCATCAGAGAACCAGCTCTGGGGCAACCCACTCCCACAAACCGGTATTGAGTGTCACAGAGAAAGCAGAATCTAAGCACTGGCTATAGAGGACCTGTAGACCTTGAGGTCAATCCAGAAACACTGCCACCCAGGGGTTGCAACACAAATTGACACTTGTGTAAACAAAAATAAAGGAATACAAGGAATTAAGACACACTGCCTGCTTAAAAATCAGGACTGGCTTACAACACTGAGTGAATGCAGGGAACTGCAATACTGTCCTGTCTAGGACACAGGTGTGCCAAACAGGACAGTAGAGGAAGTGAATGACCTTCATTAGTGCACTTTTTTTTCTTATCTTTTACTTAAGAAACTAATTTTTTTTTCTTTTTTCCTCACTTGATTTTACCTTTTGAATTATTACATGTTTATTTTCAATCAGTATTATTACTACTACTATTTTACCTTTTTTTTTAAAAAAAGTGTCAGTTTATTTTCTCTTTATTTTACTTTGGGATTAGTGTTCTACATTTTATTTTCATCTTTCCTTTAACATAATTTTACTCTATCTCAATTTTTTCTTTATGCCATCACTCTCTTCCTAACTTTTGGTGTCCAGTTTCTCTTATCCTTTTTCTGCTTTAGATTTTCCCTATTCTATCTTTTTACCACCTGTAAAAGTTTCACCCTACTTATATATCTAATTTCCAATCCCCTGCTCTAAGTACATAGACACCTCTCTCTTCTCTGTCTTCACTATCGAAAAAATAATTTTTTCTCTCTGTCCTTTTGTTGTTGTTTGCTTGATTGTTGATTATATCAACTTTTTATGCTTGTTTGTGAGATTGTTTTGCTTATTCTTTTTGTTTGGTTGGTTGGTTTTTATTTGATTTTTGCTTCTGTTTTCCATTGCATCACTTGATATTAGTTGTTGTTTGTAGTTTGTATTAATCTCCAGGTACTTGTTGCTGGCATTGGTTGGGATTATTGGCTGTTCTATAGGGGTTTTCTCCCCATATATATAGTGTGTTCCCATTCTTTCTTATTCTCTTTCTTTTCTTTCTTACTTTTTTTTCCTTTTCCCAATTTCATTTTTGCACTCCTTTCTTTTTTTTTCTTTTTTTCTCTCTTTTTTTCTCTTCTTCTTGCTCTCCTATCCTCTAATTTTCCTTTCTCTGGTGGTTACCTTTATTTGGGGTTATTAATATTATGAATACATTTCTGTTTAGTGCCTTGTGCATTGTACCTGGTTGTGTTGTATTTTGTGCCTTTAAATAAATGCAGGAGAGAGAGAACTACATAACCAGACACCCAAAAAAGAAAGACCATAGGGAGACAAAGAAACAGCCCCCATATGAAAGAAAAGAAGCCTTCACCAGAAAAATAAGAAAATGAAATGGAGGCAAGCAACCTGTCAGAAAAAGAATTCAGAGAAATAGTCATAAGGTGGCTGAAAAAAATGGAAGACAAATTCGACAATATGTGTAAGAACCAAGAGGAAATGAAGAAGAACCAAGAAGAAATGAAAATTGACATCACTGCTATAAGGTACTCAATAGAAAGCATCAAGAGTAGACTAGAAGAAACAGAGGACCACATCAGTGAGCAAGAAGACAAGGTAAGAAAAATACCTTGTAGAGCAGCTTCTAGAAAAAAAATTCAAAAGCAGGAGGAGAGCCTAAGGGAACTTGGGAACAACACGAAACAAAACAACATCCGCATAATAGGGCTACCAGAAGGAGAGGAAATTGAGCAAGAAATAAGAAAACCTGTTTGAAGAAATAATGACAGAAAACTTCCCTGATTAGGGAAGAAAAAACCCACACAAATCCAAGAAGCTCACAGTGTCCCAAGCAAAATGAACACGAAAAGAATGATACCAAGGCACATTATAATTAATTTGGCAAACACCAACAACAAAGTAAGAATCTTAAAAGCAGCCAGAGAGAGACAGAAAGTTAGATATATAGGGACCCCCATCAGACTAGTGACTGATTTTTCAACAGAAACTCACCAGGCCAGAAGGGAATGAAATGAAATATACAAAGTCATGCAAAGGAAGGGTCTGAATCCAAGAATACTGTACCCAGCAAGGCTATCAATCAAAACTGAAGGTGAAATCAGGACAAAAAGGACTAAGGGAATTTATTACCACCAAACCTGCAATGCAAGAAATGCTAAAGGGTCTGCTGTAAAAAAAAAAAGAAATAGGAAGTGAAGAAGGAACACAGGGATAAAGAATAAAAATAGTGACGACAAATAAGAACCTATATATAATACTTTAAATGTAAATTGATTAAATGCCCCAATCAAAAGACAAAGGTAACAGATTGGATAAGAAAACATGACCCATAGATCTGCTGTCTACAAGAAACCCACCTCAGAAAAAAAGACACACACAGGCTGAGGGTGAAGGGATGGAAAAAGGTTTTTCAGGTGAATGGAAATGAAAAAAAAAAAAAAACTGTGCTAGCAATACATATATCTGACAAATTAGATCTCAAAGTGAAGGACATAACAAGAGATAAGGAAGGCCACTTCATAATACTAAAGGGAGCAATCCAACAAGAAGAAATAACTCTGGTAAACATATATGCACCCAATACTGGAGCAACCAAATAAATAAAATAACTCTTGGAGGATATCAAGGGAGACATTGACGACATTACAATCACATTAGGTGACTTTAATTCCCCACTATCAACATTGGACAAATCCTCTAAACAAAAAGTCAGCAAAGAAATACCAGTCCTAAATGACTCACTAGACCAGATGGAATTAATTGACATCTTCAGAACATTTCACCCCAAAGCCACAGAATATACATTTTTCTCAAGTGCAAAAGGGTCATTTTCAAAGATAGATCATATACGGGGTCATATGCAAAGTCTTTCAAATTCAAGAAGATAGAAATCATATGAAGCATCTTCTCAGATCACAGTGGCATAAAAATGGAAATCAACTACAATAAAAACAATCCAAAAAAATCAAACACATGGAGACTAAACAGCATGCTATTAAACAATGACTGGGTTAACAGAGAGATCAAAGAAGAAATAAAAAACATCATGGCAACAAATGACAATGAAAACACAACGATCCAAAATCTATGGGACACAGTGAAAGCAGTCTTGAGAGGGAAGTTCATAACTCTACAAACCTACTGAAAAAAAAAACACAAGAAACAATGGTAATAAATTACCTAACCCTACAACTCAACGAGTTAGAAAGAGATCAACAATAAAAGCCCAGTGTAAGCAGAAGGAAGGAAATAATAAAGACCAGAGCAGATATAAACAGCATAGACACCCAAAAAACAATGCAAAAAATCAACAAAACCAAGAGCTGGTTCTTTCAAAGTATAAACAAGATTGATGAACCTCTAGCCAGGCTCACCAAGAAGCAAAGAGAGCGGACCCAAATAAATGAAATCAGAAATGAAAGAGGTGAGATATCAACAGACCCCACTGAAATACAAAGGATTATTAAAAAATACTATGAACAACTCTATTCCAACAACCAGGACAACCTGGAGAAAATGGACATATTCCTAGAAAAATATAACCTTCCAAAACTCAATCAGGAAGAATGTAAACATCTCAATAGACCAACAACTATGGAAGAAATTGAAGCAGTCATTAAAAAGCTTCCAGCACACAAAAGCCTGGGGCCAGATGGCTTCACAGGGGAGTTTTACCAAACATTCAAGGAAGAGCTAAAACCTATCCTCCTCAGACTATTCCAAAAAATTAAAGAGGAAAGGAACACTTCCAAGCTCCTTCTATGAAGCCAGCATCACCCTAATACCAAAATCAGATAAAGACAATACAATGAAAGATAATTACAGTCCAATATCCCTCATTAACATAGATGCCAAAATCCTCAACAAAATTCTAGCAAATCGGATCCAGCAGTATATCAGGAAGTTGACCAAGTATCCCAGGAATGCAAGGACAGTACAATATCCGCAAATCAATAAACATGATACATCACATAAGCAAATTGAAAGATAAAAATCACATAGTCATATCAATTGATGCAGAAAAACATTTGACAAATCCAACACCCTTTCTTCATAGAAACTCTCAACAAGGTGGGAATAGAAGGATCATACCTCAACATAATAAAAGCTATATATTATAAACCAACAGATAACCTCATTCTCAATGGGCAAAAACTAAAACCATTTCCCCTAAGAACAGGAACAAGACAGGGATGCCCACTCTCACCACTCCTGTTCAACATAGTACTGGAAGTACTAGCCATTTCAATTAGACAAGAAGAAGAAATAAAAGGCATCCAAATTGGAAAAGAAGAAGTAAAGGTGTCTTTATTTGCAGATGACATAATATTGTACATAAAAATCCCAAAAAACTCTATAAAAAAACTAATAGACTTAATAACTAATTCGGCAATGTAGCAGGATACAAAATTGACACCAAGAAATCTATGGCATTTCTATACACCAATAGTGAACTTACAGAAAGAGAGACAAAAAAGCAATCCCATTTACCATCACACCAAAAACCTTAAGATACATAGCAATAAACTTAACTAAGGAGGTAAAAGACCTATACGTGGAAAAATACAGGACACTAAAAAAAGAGATAGAGGAAGACATAAACAGATGGAAGAACATACCATGTTCATGGATTGCGAGAATCAACATCATAAAAATGGCCATACTACCCAAAGCAATCTATAGATTCAATGCACTCCCCATTAAAATACCAACAGCATATTTTACAGACCTAGAAAGAACTATCCAAAAATTCAGCTGGAATAACAAAAAGACCCTGAATAGCCACAGCAATCCTAAGAAGAACAAAGTAGGTGGGAATAACAATACCAGGTTTCAAGCTGTATTACAAAGCCACTGTTCTCAAAAGAGCCTGGTACTGGCACAAAAACAGACATATAGACCAATGGAATAGAATAGAGAATCCAGATATAGACCCAAACCACTATGCACAATATTTGACAAAGGAGGCATGAACACACAATAGAGTCAAGACAGTCTCTTCAAGAAATGGTGTTCAGATAATTGGACAGATACATGCAGAAAAAATGAAACTAGACCACCAACTTACACCATACACAAAAATTAACTCAAAATAGATACAGGAAACCATAAAAATACTAGAGGAATCCACAGGCAGAGAAAGGAGCCTAACTTTCTCCTCTAATTCTCTTTTAATGGTCTAGTTTAGATGCAATGATTTTCCATGTCTCCATAACACACTCTATGTTTCCTTATGACTTAATTTACCACACTGACTTATAATTAACTCTTTACTCTCTTGCTTTTGCCTGTACACTATACACTGAGGGTTTATAGGGACCACCTTTGACTCAGCTCATATTCCCAGTGCCTGGAACAGTGTCCAGAACATAACAGGCATTGACAAATCAAGGGTGAATGTCTGCATGTGCTGAACACCAATTATGTAAGAGTAAGCCTGCTTTCAGAAACAGCCAAATTTCACAGATGCAAATTTAAGAGTCTCCCCTTGTGTCAAGCAATTTTTGTGGCCCACACTCTTCTCATCTTATTTCCCTTAAGACACGTGGAGTCTAAGACACTTAATTACCACTTAGGTATAAATGGAGCCTACTTTCTTCTTACCCATCTGCTAACACATAGGTTTTAATAATAAATTTGTATGTGGAACTTTAAATGTTAAAATATACATTGAAAGAAAAGTAGATAGAGGATTTCATTGTTTAGATTTCTTAAAGAGACTAAATGGTTTTCTCTTTAACTTAACTGCTTGAATTGTAAACATAGCTTAATATAAAATAGGTCAGCAATAGGGGATTATTTAACTACAGAAACTCTGAAAAAGAGTCACATATGTGAACACTGACAAAACCTACCCAATGAGCTCTTACAAGTATGGTCCCATTGGGAAGGTCAGCCTTATTAGTTAAGTAGATTCATCAGACTATTTTACCTGGATATCATTAAACGTTCTATTTTAATTATAATTTATTTTGTCCTAATTCCATGGTCCACATCTATCTTCTGATACAATTTGGCTGTGTATCTTCAAGGCCATTTAAAATAATACTTGTTTTCTTCATAAATTAGTGTATTGGCATTCTGAGGTTATATGTTAATCACAGAATCTAACATATTAGTATAACAGAAAAGATAGATTTGCTCTGAGTGAATGAGCAAACCAGATTTCTGAGGCTGCCTAAATAAGAGAGGACACTGGATGGTAGTAAATTTACCAAGCTAATGCCTGATGTGGAATGCTTCATGGTGGGTAGACTGACTGCACACTCACCTTACATTACGTAGCTATGCTTGGTGTGTCCATATGTAGCATTCAGATGGTACCACTGTGAAATAACGTAGTGCACAGAGGTTCTGTAATGAAAGAGTGAGTCAAAACCTAGATCCAACATTATCTATTTGGACTTTACCATTAATTTAATTTTCCTGAGCCTCTCCATATGGACAATGGACATAGTAATACCAAATTCTAGGGCTATTTTTTATATATATATATATATATATATATATATATATATATATATATATATATATATGCCTAAGCAACCATTACAACCAAATGATCAGAACAACTGGTCGCTATGATGTGCACTGACCACCAGGGGGCAGACACTCAACACACAGGAGCTGTCCCCTGGTGGACAGTGGGCTCCCACAGTCAACCTCCCCCAGCCAGCCAACCTCCCATGGCCCCTCCCCCTGGCTGGCAGGCCCCGATTGCTTGATCAGGACTGGGCCAAGGGCTGGGACAGAGAAATAGCGGATGGTGATGGCAGATATGGCTCCTTTCCCAAGGGGCCAAGGGCCAGCTCCTTTCTCAGGGCTAGTGGCCAACCTCCCATGGTACCCCCCCCTGGCCAGCAAACTTCCCGCATCCCCTCCCCCAGTGGTGGCACAGCAGCAAGGGAAGGAGAAGGGGGGAAGGTGGGGAACCACGTGGTGGTAAGGCTCTGGCATTGGTGTCCCACATCTGTTCCTTCTGCACCTGCCCTGGTGACTGTCGCCTCCTCTCCTGAAACTGCTGGGGCCTTTGGGCCCTGGGTTGGCATGGGGAACTGGGGGTGGGTAGCAGCAGGCAGATGTGGCTCCTTTCCCAAGGGGGCCAAGGGCTGGCTCCCTCCTTGGGGCTGGTGGCCAACTTCCCATGTTCTGGTTCTCCCCGCCAGCCAGCAGGCCCCAATTAGCTTGACCCTGATTGGCCCTGGTCACCGGCCAGGCCTAGGGACCCCACCTGTGCACAAATTTCATGCACCTGGCCTCTAATAAGGAATAAATGAGATGCTTCTGTAAGTTTTCGACACAGAAACTGACACTTGGTTGGTCTTCATTAAACATCAGCTATCTTCCCTTTTGCATTTCTACATTGAGCACATGCCTGGCTTGGGAGCAGGGATTACCAGTACAGATTTCAGAACATTTATGAGTTAGCAAAGGGCCCCTCTTTATTTTTGTATCATTGGCTGTTTTTGCTCTAGCAATCAGAAGTGCTGAAATGACAATGAAAGTGTTGCCAAAATGGACACTCAGAGTTTTGTGTTCTTCAAGTGAGAATACAGAATTCACCAGTTCTCTCTTACTTGTTTATATTTTATTTTTTTAACATTTTTATTGATTTCAGAGAGGAAGGGAGAGGAGAGAGAGATAGAAACATCAGTGATGTGACAGAATCATTGATTGGCTGTCTCTTGCATGCCCCACACTGGGGATCGAGCCCACTACCTGGGCATGTGCCCATGACCGGAATCAAGCCAGGGACCTCTCAGTCCACAGGCCGATGCTCTATCCACTGAGCCAAACCAGCTAGGGCATTTTATATTTTCTATACTTCTGATACACTCTAAACCATCCATTCATTGGCTAATTAAATATTAACTTCCCTACTCAACTCAGGCATGTGGAAAATGTCAGTATTGATTGGCTCTATTGCATCTTTAGCATTATGAAAGGTATATTATGAAAAAATGAGGATTACCTTCTATCTTTCTATCTATCTATCTATCTATCTATCTATCTATCTATCTATCATCTACCTACCTACCTACCTATCTATTTGGAAGAACCCAAAAACATTTTATGATTTGAAATATTTATATTATAATTGAATGGTAGTTTCAGATTAGGATTTCCTAATGGTAGATCTCATTATTGTGTGCCCATGAAAGTGTGCATGTGTGTGTCATGTGTCATTTAGCACATGAATGCTAAACATTTGAAACAGGCCCTGTAGCCTGGAGGATAGCACATCTTCCTTAGTACATTTTTTGCATGTTAGTAAGACTTATTTATTATGACTACTTTACTTATCCAAGTATGAGGAAAGTATGTATCATTGATGTCATGGTTGTCTTTGTTTTATATACTGTCCTTGTTTTCTTTTATGAAAGCACTAGAGGCCCAGTGCATGAATTCATGCATGGGGGGTATCCCTCATCCCAGCCTGCACCCTCTCCAATCTGGGATAGCTCTCACAATCCAGGACTGCTGGCTCCTAACCACTCACCTGCCTGCCTGACTGATTGCCCCTAACTGCTTCTGCCTGCCAGCCTGATTGCCCCCTAACCACTCCCCTGACAGCCTGATTGATGCCTAACTGCTCCGCTGCTGTCCCAATGGCCCCCAACAGCCCTCCCCTGCTGGCCCGATGTCCCCCAACTGTCTTCCCCTGCTGGCCTGATCACCCCCAACTGCCCTTTCTACTGGCCTGGTTGCCCCTAACTGCCGTCCCATGCAGGCCATCTTGTGGTGGCCATCTTGTGGCAACCATCTTGTGATGACATGGGGGCGGCCATCTTGTGGCGATGTGGGGGTGGCCATATTGTGATGAAGTGAGAACATTGCGCAAGGGAACGAGGGCGCCAGGGCCACCTAAGCTTTTATTAGTATAGATATTTCTAGACAGTATGTTTGGGAAACCTGCCATATTTGCATATATCTTGGCCCTATATCAAAATTGATTAATCAAGGAAATAGAAAAGTCACCAGAGGCCATTCAGTGTTTTCCAAAATGGAGCCAAGAAACAGAGCCATTCTTATTCACAAAGGAAGCTGTGGGCATTGACACTTGAGGTTTAACATAGGTGTTTCTTTCTCACCTTCTGGAGGAAGTTAGTCTCTTATTTTCAACGAGAAGAATTAAGCCTGCACAACAAAGACAAAGGCACAGGACTCAAGAAAAAAAAAAAAATCTAGGTAACTTTTGGTCTCTGGTTCTAGTTATTCCAAAATACAACCACATTCTCAAACTTCCATAGTTTAGGTTCTTCAAGTCTTTTGTTGTTTTAATTCTCACCCAAGGATATTTTTCCATTAATTTTTAGAGAGAGTGGAAGGGAGGGGGACAGACAGAGAGAAGGAGAGAGAGAAACATTGATGTGAGAGATACATCGATTGGTTGCCTCCCACACATGTCCTGACTGAGCCTGGGACCCAGGTACATGGCCCTGACTGGAATCTATACCCACCGAGAAACTAGCAAGGGCTAGGCTGTTCAGTTCTTACTTGAAAAAAGTAGACACAATCCAAATAGGTAAGATATGCTTCCTTCAAGCTGAGTAATTGATGAATTTTAATCAAGAGATTGTTTACAAAGACAAGAGCCAAGCAAGCACCAGGCATGGGCGGGAAGAGTGGAAAGCCATTGCATGTCCTAAGCCTGAAGGAGCAAGGGGAGGAAAGATGACCAGAACGCAGAGAGAAAATGCTATAAAGAAAGCTTTATGATGGTAACTGCAGCCTTTGATAGAGGAATGTAGCCAAAACCAGGTGATGTAAGAAGGAGTATCCGGGCCTCAATGTCCTCATCTTTGTAAGTTGTCCCTCCCAGGGCCAAAGCAAAGCCAATGAGTACGGGAGCCTACTGATAGAGTCACGTGGGCCAGCCTCTGAGCACAGCATAGGAAGGCAGGACGGGTGGAGAGGGAAAGTGTAACGTCCAGCACAGAGTTGATAAGCAGCTCACTTGCCTTTGCCTACTCCAGTTAAAACTGGGTTTCTATCATTTGCAAAGGAGAACAGTCTTGATTAACGCACTGGCAATTCTTTCCAGTTTCCAAGTGCCTCCTTGGTCCCTTCAGGTGTCTCTAACGGAGAACTTAGGCAGCAAGGGCGATGACAAAAAAAACAGTGGATTAGCCGCTGATATATCAGCCAGTCCATTAACCAATGAGACTCTCTACTTTTCCCAGAAACAGGCAGTGGAGACACTTAAAATACTCCCAGCCAGTGAGGCACCTGCTCATTACTGTTCTTTCACTCAGTCCTGACAGCAATTAAATCTCTCCATGCTAGTTTTCTCCCTTGACAGCTGTGCCCACCTGAACCACAAGTATTTTATTTTACTCATTAGAGCAAATAAACCCACTGCTCTACCATATCAGTTCCCAGTGGCATCAATCACACAGTGTCTTTGCTCAGAGCCTGAATGTGCACTTGCATACCTTCGTCTGAGAGTTTACATTCAGCCAACCTACTTCTCATCAGCCTGTAGCAGGCATAGTGTAAAGGGGAAGTTTTCCAATATAACTTTTTAAATGAGCTAGGTGAACAATTTGGCCCAAGAACTTTGAACTCTGAAATTAAACCTAGACAAAACAGTAAAAACAGGATCTGCTGCCAGAGAAGCCCTGCCCATCTGTACTATTTTCCCCAAAGCCCCTGCCCCCTTCCACTTTGCTACTGTGGTTGAGGAAGACAAAGGATGAATAGGTAGGTGGAGGTTAACTCTATCTCCTGAGAACACCTGGGTGCTGGTGGGGCGGGGAGGGGGGATGTCCCAACAATCCAGCCAGCCATGATAGCAAGCATAGCCGTTGTTTCCTGAACTCTGCCTCATTTCTTAAAAAAAAAAATTTTAAAAAAATGGGTAGGTATCAATGTCTACTATTGAATATGGTAAAAATTAATAATAGAAAAACTGACCAACATTCAGTAGTGAAACCATGCTAGTCTCCTGTAAAGACAAAGGAAAAAGGACAAAATTGTTTTGTCCTTTGTCCTTTGTCCTTTTGAACTGGTTTTCTATGCTTTCCTTAAAGTGTACCCCTTAGGTAGATAAACACTGTGTTATGTGCTTCTAACAACATGCTTTTATTATATCTTGGGAATATACAAATAAAGCATACATTCTTTATGGTTGGTGAAGGTTGCTTGCAACTAGCCCAAACCAATTTGGAACAGGGCGAAGCTTCAGCTGGAGGATTGTGTATCTGTGTGCCGTTCTGGAACGTTTGAAGGAAGACCGCAAGATGCAGTGTGCTTAGAAAGTGACACACATTCCCTCTGTGTCAGGTGCTTTTCTCAGCGTGCTATACAGGGGCAGGCAAAAGTAGGCTTACAGTTGTAAGTACAGGACACAGAGTTTATTTTTGCAGTTATTATTAATGCATTCATCATTGCACCACTTATTAATTTTTTGGCCTACTGTTTCCCATTCACTGTATTTAAGCCTTACAGCTCACGGTCATTTAGCTGCTCCTGTTGTCAGTGCCTGAGGTCACAGAGAAGGAAACAGGCTCAGCAACACACATGAGCAGTAAACAGTCATGATTCAAATGCAGCCAGAACGAGTCCAAAACCCATGTTAATTTTTTTAATACATTTTATTGATTTTTTACAGAGAGGAAGGAAGAGGGATAGAGAGTTAGAAACATCGATGAGAGAGAAACATCGATCAGCTGCCCCCTGCACACCCGCTACTGGGGATGTGCCAGCAACCCAGGTACATGCCCTTGACCGGAATCGAACCCGGGACCCTTCAGTCCGCAGGCCGACGCTCTATCCACTGAGCCAAACCTGTTTCGGCCCCATGCTAATTTTCAAAAAGAAATTTCAGCCACGGCCAATTTTCATAAAGTGGATGTTAACTTGGCTACTGTGATATATTTTACGAGTTGTGTTTTATCACATGTGTGCCAGAAACCAATCTTTGTCCCACTAATAGAGAGACGTGGAAAAGAAATCCGGAAGGCCATCAACCTTAATTGCTCTGAAAGGTCAGAGCTAATCACTTACTGTTTAGTTAAAACATTGTTAGAGGAAGCAGCCTCCACTTCTGTTTGTTTCATGTAAATTTCTGTTATTGGAATTTCCTGCCTAAAGGCTGTGGGTGTATCCCATAGTCTCAATAAAAGGGATAGCAAGGCCAGAGCAGGTGGCAGTCTTCCCACTAGAGGTTGGCTCCCGCCTGGCCCCCAATATTCACAAATTAATACTTTTCTAGTCTCTTTTCATTTGTGTGCGGCCTTATCCAGAACTCGAACCCTGAACCGGGACCCTGAACCACACGGGACGTGAAAGGGGTTCCCACACATGTGTGTTCTAATGGTCAGGGGAGTCAGCAGTTATAACCATTGTGTATTTCAAAGTCTGTCATATATTGTGGTATTTCATTAAAGCAATGTTATAAAAATAGATTTCGTACCCTGGCCAGGTGCTTTAGTTTGTTGGAGTGTCATCCTTACACCAAAAGGGTAAGGGTTCAATTCCCAGTCAGGGCACATACCTAGGTGGCAGGTTTGATCCCTGGTCGGGGCTCTTACGGGAGGCCAGTGATTGATGTTTCTCTCACCTCTCTCTCTCTCCCCCCCACCTCTAAAATCAATAAAAAACAAACAAACAAAAACATATCCTCTAGTGAGGATTTAAAAATATATAGATTTGGTTCCTAGTTATTCCATCACTTATTCCACAGAATGACTTAGTAAAATACTAATACAGTTTTCTAATTACATGTATTTTAGCATTGCCAAGGATCTCCCAGTTACTTCCCTGAACCGATCATAGTCTGAGGAATGGAGTGTCCTGTCAGAGACTAACACACAAGCTTCCATGTGTTTGAAGTGGCAGCCTGACTGCACTTGAAGCTGGGAGAGCCCTGCAGCCTGCTTCCCTGGCCAGGCGTCACTTTCACATAAAGAAAATGCATAAGGGCATGTTATCCCATTTATACATAAAGAACAGACTCGTTGTTTCAACTAGGTGCCCAAGGTCACAAAGCCAAGTTCAGAATCATCACTTGCACCCACTCGGCCTTTAAAATGCTACATTAGAAAACATGACAGTCCACTAATCCAGAAATCCCCTTGGATTCACAATAAAAGCTAATTATCCCTTGCAAAAATAGGGAAGGTTTTGAAAAGCCAACTGAGCCCAATCCAGTTTATGTAGGTCACTGATGGGACAGCCAGCGTCTGCTCTCAGGAGTGAGGTGCCTTCAGAGCAGCCACAGCCGGTCAGACAGGAGGCCCAAAACTCTCTCCCTGTGCCTGGCAGATGTGGAAACATCATGATTCCCCCCTGCAGCTCCCCCCATGAAATGTCCGAGGGTTGGTTCAACACCGCAAGATGCAAAGATAGATTTTAGCAAATAAACACCCAGTGAGGTAGTTCTGCTAAACCCGTGGTTGGCAAACTGTGGCTCGCAAGCCACATGCGGCTCTTTGGCCCCTTGAGTGTGGCTCCTTCCACAAAATATCAGGGCCTGGGTGAGTCTATTTTGAAGAAGTGGTGTTAGAAGAAGTTTAAGTTTAAAAAATTTGGCTCTCAAAAGAAATTTCAATCATTATACTGTTGATATTTGGCTCTGTTGACTAATGAGTTTGCCGATCCCTGTGCTAAACTATTCAATATGAAGTTCCATGACATAAAATCCATGAGGCACTGTGCACACGGAGGGGAGAGGCACCAGTCTCAGGCTTGGAATAGCAGGGAGGTTTCACTGAGCAGAGGGTTTGGGCAGAATTTTGAAGTATTATTTGGCTCTTCACGGTGCCCACAATCAAACAACATGCACAAAAGCAACTTCAAATGATGTCTCCTTTCTCATGGACTCTCTGGCACTTAGAAAAAGTGCCTGTTTCTCAATTAGTAGTGCTGAATAAATATTTTTGAATTTAAGGTACGAAGTCTATACACCCCTAAATAGATCTTTTTATCCAGAGACACAATATGTATCTCTTGTTGGTACTTCTGCCATGCCCCTTTGTACCACTTTTAAAAAAATAAATTTTATAGATAATTGGATGTACATAGTTTTAAAAAGTGTTTAAATTTAATTGTGGCTGTACAGTCAAGGGACACTTAACATACTATGAAGGGATTGGGTGAATAACCTGGAATTTCCTTTTATCACTTGGCCGTTCTACAAACATTTAGTGAAAGTTTCTGTATGCACGGAATTAAAGCTCATCAAAGATGCTTTAGCCCCAGAGAGGTCTGATTGGTGCTGGGCCTGCTGTGGCTCAGCGCCTTCCCATCCCCATGGGTTTTGCAGGCATAGCATCTGCACTCTGGATAGGACAGCTCTTTGTTGTACAGGTTAGTCCAATGCATTTAGCCACTCTGCCAGATGCTTACCAAATGGCAGCAGCACTTCTCTCATTGACCCAACCACCAATGCACCTTCGAAGTTTCAGATGTTCCATTAAGGACATTGAACTCCTTTTGATGAGAATTAATTTGGCAAAAATAAAACCTATGCCCTAGCTTTCAGGGGTGAGGAACCTTTTTCTGTCAGGGCCATTTGGATGTTTATGACACTATTCTCAGGCCATACAAAATTATCAACTTAAAAATTAGCCTGCTGTATTTGGTCTAACATTTCATTCACTCACTTTTCACGTCTTGGCAAGGCCAGGCTAAATGATTTTGAGGACCGGGTATTCCCATCCCTGGGAGCAACTGTTATAGCAGAGAAAGAGAATGGAGAAGTGATCTGAATCACTACTGCTTCTGCTGCCAGTGCTGCTCCCACTCAAAGCCACTTCATGCCCAAGCCAGAATACATTGTGCCGTGCATGTTCGCAAACAGCATGTTATCCCGTTTATCTGAAACCTGCATGTGGAGGGCCCCGGAGCCAGGGGAGTGATAGCAGGCACGGAGGGGAATAGGCAGTCAGAATCTGACTATGACAGCTGTGCTGCTCGGGACTGCTGCTCCAGTCTCTTTTCTCTCTCTCCCTCTCTCCCCTACCCCTTCCCCCTCTCTCCCTCTCTTTCACTAGATATACCATTTATACTTAATATGTGGTGGTGAGTGTGGTGAATGACAGAGTGTTGGAGACATCCATTTCCCTCTAAAGTTAAAATTTCTCTGTAGATGTGAAGTTCATAGGGCCCAAGATGTAACCTTTCCTTGTCCCAGAGCTTAGAGGACCCATGAACACAGTGGGTACTAATAACAATGCAATGTCTTGAATCAAGTGTGCCTCATTAGAGTAGTTAGGCTCCTCTACATTCAAAAGTTTTTGTTTGCGACCCAGCAGCGCTGTAACTGAGCTTTATCAGTGGTGGCATCTGCACATGTTGTTATATCCACTTCATCTGTGATTCAGAGGCCATCAGTTCATTTATAAATAATATATAATCTTTATTTCATTTGTTCGTGATGCTCAAATTAACAGATGGAGAAATGAGGCTTTTATTTACATTCATTCAGGGTATTTTTATTTATCAGAAAGTAAATGTGTACACAGAGCAAAACTATAGAACAATGTTATTCTTACATTTCACGGATGTAATTTTGTATGTTTGTATGTATTATATACAGCAATCTGTGGATTTTTAGGAAGCATTTTAATTGAAAAATTATTTCTAAGCATTCATATTTACAAATGAATAAATTTTAAATATATTTGTACCTTAATTTATGGGATATTCTCTAGTCTCCCTTCATTTCTTAATAGCTGTTTCAATTGTAATCCTAGGGTTCTAGCCTAGCTCAAATGTTATCTCACCGATGGGGTCTATATTATATCCTATGGCTAGGAATTCATGCTCATTACTGCTTTTCCAACTCAATTGTTTTTTTCTCATTTGACTATATTAAGTTTGTTGCCCATTAATAATGTATTTCATTCAGAGAAGAATCTGTGAGGCCCAGCAATGTCAAAGTTACTGAAAAATTGTTTTATATGCCCTGCATCAAACAGGGTTCTTTAGAATAACAAAAATCCAAAGTCTAGAGGAGGCAACAGGTTGTAAAACCCAAGGATGAACCAATGTTGTAGGTCAAGTCTGAAGGCCATCAGCTGGCAGAATGCCTTTTTGTTCTGGGAGGTCAGTCTATTCCCTTCAGGCCTTCCACTGATGCATGAGGTTCACCCACACTGTAGAGGGTAATCTGCTTTACCCAAAGTCCTCCAATTCAAATCTTAATCTTATGCTAAAACATCCTCCTAGAAGCATCCAGAATAATGTTTGGTCACATATCTGGATCTGTGGCCCAGCCAAGTTGATACAAAAATGTGCCATCACAGGCCCTGTCTGCTGCCACTTCCACAGATGACATTAGTGTTTCTAACACAGAGTCCTGAATTTTGGAGGTGGCTAGAAAATTCCCTCTATGAAATGCTATTGGGTCCAGGGAGAGACTGAGCCTTACCCTCTGTCTTAGGTAGAGCTATCAGAAATGAACTACTGAGAAGAGGATCCTAGTGCAAGTGATTTATTGGGGAAGTTTTTGAGGGAGAAACACTTAAGGGAGTGGGAAAGCAGGATGGGGAAGGGAGCAAAGTCAACTCACTGTGGGAGTCGGTCGATGCACCTTAGAAGTAGTGTCAGCTATGTCACGTTGCTAGCAGCAAAGGTTAGACCTCAACAATTGAGTTCCACTTGAAGAAGAATTCAGAAGCTTTTTTATTTTGATGTAGCCCCTTTTGTTTATTTTCTCTTTAGTTCCCATTGCCCTAGGAGGTGTAATGGTAAAGATATTGCTTCAGCATATGTCTGAGATTTTCCGCCTGTGGATTCCTCTAATATTTTTATGGTTTCCCATCTTATGTTTAAGTCTTTTATCCATTTTGAGAATGGCTATCATCAACAAATCAACAAACAACAAGTGCTGGCGAGGATGCGGAGATAAAGGAACCCTCATGCACTGCTGGTGGGAATGCAGACTGGTGCAGCCACTGTGGAGAACAGTATGGAGTTTCCTCAAAAAACAAAAAATGGAAGTCCCATTTGACCCAGTGATCCCACTTCTAGGACTATATCCCAAGAAACTAGAAACACCATTCAGAAAGGATATATGCACCCCTATGTTCATAGCAGTACAATTCACCATAGCTAAGATTTGGAAACAGCCTAAGTGCCCATCAGCAGTTGAGTGGATTAGAAAACTGTGGTACATCTACACAATGGAATGCTGCACTGCTATAAAAAAGAAGGAATTCTTACCATTTGCAACAGCATGGATGGACCTGGAGAGCATTATGCTAAGCGAAATAAGCCAGTCAGAGAAAGATAAATATCACATGATCTCACTCATTTGTGGAATATAATGAACAACATAAACTGATGAACAAAAACAGATCCAGAGACAGAGAAGCATTGATCAGACTGTCAAACCTCAGAGGGAAGGTAGGGGAAGGTGGGGGTAAGGGGGAGAGATCAACCAAAGGACTTGTATGCATGCATATAAGCCTAGCCAATGGACACAGACACCAGGGGGGTGAAGGCATGAGTAGGGGGATTGGGGAGCATGGGGGGATCAGGACACATATGTAATACCTTAATCAATAAAGAAAAAAAGAGAAGAATTCAGAGCCAAAGAATTCAAATCAAAAGAGCAAGTTTACTCAGTGAGCAAGGAGAAAATACACACAAATAATCGAGCAGGCAGCTGGAAGAGCTGCCCAGGATGTTAGCAAGGCCTCCTTTTCTAGCTGGTGGGGCTAGCTGGGAACAGGTAACTGCTTCTTGTTTAGGCTGACTTATCAGGGCATGTCTGGTCATCTTTTTCCTTGTATGAGTCATCTAAGGCTTGTCTCTGGCCCCTGTTTCTCCGCTAAGGGGTTCTGCACTGCATAAGATATGAAAGGTCTGGGTGTCCAAACTGCATGATCAACAATCTACTAGAGGAGGAAGGTCCCAGCCCTGTTTTGCTCATTTGCCCAGGGTTTTCTGACCTGGTGACCTTCAACACCTGCCCTATTGACCCTGCTCTGCTCATGCCTGCTAACTGCCCACTGCAATGTGTGACCTGACATACTTTTGCTAATTGGAGTGAAACACAGTTCTTTCCTGTGTACCATTAGCTTTTATGTTTCTCTTTGTGTTTGACATTTTTTCTGCTTTCTATTCAGTTATTTGTCAACTAGAGGCCCATTGCACAAGTCGTGCACCAGTGGGGTCCTTTGGCCTAGCCTGCAGGATCAGGCCGAAACTGACTCTCTGGCATGGTTTCAGATTGCGAGAGGGTGCAGGCCAGGCCCAGGGACCCCACCAGTGCACAATCAGGGCCCGGGAGGGATGCAGGAGGTTGACCAGCAGGGGAGGGACTGCGGGAGGACTCCAGGGAGTGTCCAGCCCATCTCATTCAGTCCCAATCAATGAGACCCCAGCAGCAAGTTAACCTACCGGTCAGAACATCTGCCCCTGGTGGTCAGTGCATGTCATAGTAAGCAGTTGAGCAGCCTTAGCATGTCATTAGCATATTACGCTTTGATTGGTTGATTGGGCGAATGGACACTTAGCATATTAGGCATTTATTATATAGGATTATGACTTTTTCCATGTAATTTATTAAACACATTTTTGCCTTTTTAGGCTCTGAAATATCAGCTGTCTCTACAGAGCAAACCAGGAGAAGAAATAAGCAGGGAGGTAAAAGTGTGAACCTAGTGTGTTCATTCCTGTGCTTGTCAGGTTGTATTTGTGTGTGAGTCCTTGTGGAAAAAATTGGAAACATTCAGTAAAATCAGGTAATGAAAACTGATGGGTGTGATTGCCACTGAGCCATTGGAAAACTTGAACACTCCCAAGATGCATTAATTAGCAAAATAATTATGATGATGGGATTCACATGATACTTTGTAGTTTCAAAATGCTATTTTTGTTTTTTTTATTACTAATTGACCTCTCAACCCATGTTTTGGAATAGCTAAAGGAGCAGTTATTAGTCATACATAGCACACACGAAGCCTGATATAAATCCATTTAAATGAATTGCCGTGAGACCCCTACAGGGTTAATACCAGAGCCAGCACTAACCTTGCCCCAAACAGCTACCTTCCTAAAATCCCTCATTGTTTTTTTCTTCTTACTTTTCCCAAATTTATTGTTTTGGATTTTTTTTTTTCTTTTCACATCTTTAAAAGGCAATATATAGTATATTATTCAGAGTTTGAAGATGAATCTTAGTAATATGTGCTTACAGTGGCAAAATAAATTAAAATAAGGACAAATTCCTGGTGTGCAAGCATATGACAATTTTCCTACCAGAGCTGATTTTGAGGTAATCCCTAAATAGTGGAGATTTGTAAGGGCACCTGTGACAGTATCTTCACTGGGAAGTGCTGGAGGGAATGACAAACTATTTTACACCTTTCCATGCATTTTCTGTCTCTAAGTATCCTCTTGGCTGCGAGGCGATTAATTTGCTGCGCTATATAGTAACTAAGCATTTTAAATGTGTGCTGCTGAACCCATATGTGAGCACACCTGTAAAGAAGCCTTTTTCTGGTTGCCTTCTGTTTATTCTTGACAAGTCCCTTGTTGAGCCAAAAAATATGAGCCATCACCCTGCCCATGTGACCAGCTGAGCACCTTGTGTGTTATTAGTATGCCCAGACCATCCCCATCCATTACTAGCCCATCATGTTCATCCCGGGTGGAAATAGGAGGCATCATATGACACTATCCACAAAATCACACATGTTTCAGTGGTATTTTCCCTGTATGTATCTTCTTGTTCTGGATTATATCAAATGCAACTGGAATTTATCACAAATTGAAATATCAGTGTTAGTATTTACAGAAGTTTTCAAATAGAATGCCCTGGACAGTTCCTACTTTGCACAGAGTTTAATGTGAATTTGGCAGCATGTAATTCCACAGAGAATTAAACACTATTTTGTCAAGATTGTATATTCACCTACCCAAAGTCCAACATATCTTAGAAATATGAAAATGTTTCCTGCCATTCGTGTTAGTAATGAAATACTGCTTTTGTTATTCTGAAAGGACAAAAAAATGGCTTTTGCTGTTGTTATGCCCAGATTTTGTGATCCCCAAAGACCACCAGGGAGCCGAGTCCGATGCAATAGCAAAGAGCCTTTATTAACTGGCCGGGTGACTGCTCTGCCATTCTCCATGCAGGGAGTCCAGAGAGCAGCAGCAACCCTTTGTGCAGGACCACTTTTAAGCACATTAACCACATCCTGTTCTTGCAGAGCATGTGGCCCAAGACAAAACAGTTTTTTCCCAAGCAACGTCAGAGTCATGCCATTGATGACCATGTTGTTCACAGGGTCATCCTGTTCTTCAGAAAGCTGACAGTGTTCTATGAAAGAAGGCCTATGTGCTGGGAAGGGGCCATGAGACCATATCTCAAGGCCTGGCCTGGTGTCAGCACTGACAACTTTCTCTGGGGCATAGTCCACAGCCTCAGTAGTGCTCAAAAATTCCCACTCTCTAGCATTCCCCACTGGTTTTATGTACTTGAGTCAAATCATTGACTCTTTTGGGTCATTGTTGGTGAGGGAGTTATATTGACCCATGGGGACTATAAGCTTGATAGAATTAATTCTCTGCTGAATAAAGTCAGTGGGCCTGTTTATAAGATAAAGTCCTAGAATGAGTGCCAGGACCAATCCCCAGAGGGTCTGAAAAGTCCTGGACTCTATTTTGCCTGGGCTGTCTTAAGCCAGGTGTGATGAAGCCATGTCGTGATCCCATCGACCTTGACTGCCGTGGAGGTGGTCCTTTCCAGGTAGGAGTCAGTCCTTGCGTGGCAAATTTCCTTATCTAAACAGTCACCAGGGTGGAAGGATGGACTGGATCAGACATGCTTCTGGACTTTCTGGGTGGACTGTAAAGCCTGTAAGAACTTGAGTAAAGATTGGTTATGTATTTCAGCTTTTCTAGATTGGGTTTCCATGTAAGCTGGTGAGGTGGGTAGGTCAGGTCACTAGAATCTGTAGAGGCCCCACTGGTTTTAGGGCAGCCTCCCGGGCTGCTTTATCTGCAGCCTCGTTCCCTCTTGCTTCTGGGGAGTCCCTTTGTCTCACATAGGTAGAGATGGAAAGACTTAATTACATCTGGTAGTGCTAGTTGGCCCATCGTCCTTGCTCTGCTCATATCTGTCTAACTGCCTAATATATTACCTCAAGGATCCTGGCTCTGAATTCTTTTAGGGAAAATGGACATCGGTGGGCTCTTCTAGCTACTTCCTGCTGAGGCGGGTCAAAAGTTTCTCTCAGAGCCAAGAGATCCTTGCTGTCTGTCCGAGGGACAATGAGGCCTGGGCACAGAAGGAGGTGGGCTTATGACTTGGTGGAGACAAACTGTAGATTTCTTTTCCTCTTCCTGGCTTACTGACCTGTATTATTTGATCAATTTCCTTACAACATTTCTCTTCTCCTTCTTTATTACATTCACACGACCTTTCTTAATTTTATACTTCCAAATTAGCCTTTAAACCTTCTTTCTATGTCCTTTAAAAATGCATAACCATGCCTCAGACCTTCTATTTAGTATTCCTTATTATTTGAAACCTCAATCCTTTAAAAAGCCAGAATTTCTATCCACTGTGTTCTGCCAGCATAGTTCAGATAAGTAAGAAACCAAGGACGCCAGCAGAGCGGGTTGTACCCAGCAAAATCAACAAAAACCTATCTCTCCCTGCTCTCCCCGCTGGCACGCCCCTCTTTTCTGCATTAATCATTTATTCTGTCCTTAGCAGGGGACATAAGGCAAGCTGTCTGAGATCCTGTATAACCAAGCTTTTTACACTTCAGGAACAGCTGCTCTCCCTCCCAGATTTCCCTTCTTTACTCCAAGGCCCCAGAAGATCTCAACCTTCACCACTTCTGATATCTCCAACCATCTCCCTGTCCTGCAGCCTAGGGCTTCTCTATCTCAGCAGGCTGAGAGTGAATTCCACCACCTCTACCCTTTCACACATCTGCTCTGGAGTAGTTTTTGGCTCTCTTCCTCCCCCAGAGAGAGAGAGAGACCCACTGTAAATCTATCAGGAAGGGCAGGCAGGTCGCAGTTCTCAGGACCACATGATTTTCTGTTTCCTAGCAGGGCTGAAACTTACAAAGCAAAATTATAAATCAAGGAAAAGCAATTAAAAGTTCTCTACTGTCTTCCCTCTAAAGCAGGGAGGTGCACTGTCTTTAAACAAATTAAACAACAGAAAGAGATAACAAATACTCTCATGTGTACAGCCAGATGGCACAAAGTAGCTTTCACTTCACACAGACCAGTTAATGAGCAGATAATTATGCCGAGACAGACAAACATCCATACTCACACTTTCTCAGTAGACTATCCCAAACTGGAGCTGAGCAGATAAGTCCACAGAATAAAACAGAGAAACACAAACACAGACAAACAAAGGCACCCAAGAACAGCCTTCCAACCCTGCGGAAGCAAAACTGAAAGCTGGACAACGGCCTCACGCCTCGTCCCTCCAGTGAGGGGATTCCACGTCCCTCGAGGATCGGACCATCTTCTGAGTCCTCTGGCCCTTGGTCCACCAGTGTGTCCACCTAGACCATGCCGGGCACTACCAGAATTTCAGAAATGAGCTCACACAGAACACACACACACACAAACACCTACCGCAGACAGTCAGGCTCTCCAGGTCGGGGTCCCTCGTGGGTCTTGGGGATCCCGGACGAGCCCCCAAATGTTATACCCAGATTTCGTGATCCTCAAAGACCACCAGGGAGCCAAGTCCGATGCAATAGCAAAGAGCCTTTATTAACTGGCCGGGCGACTGTTCTGCCATTCTCCATGCAGGGAGTCCAGAGAGCAGCAGCGACCCTTTGTGCAGGACCACTTTTAAGCACATTAACTACATCCTGTTCTTGCAGAGCAAGTGGCCCAAGACAAAACAGTTTTTTCCCAAGCAACGTCAGAGTCTCATGCCATTGACGACCGTGTTATTCACAGGGTTATCCTGTTCTTCAGAAAGCTGACAGTGTTCTATGAAAGAAGGCCTACGTGCTGGGAAGGGGCCATGAGACCGTATCTCAAGGCCTGGCCTGGTGTCAGCACTGGCAACTCTATCTGGGGCATAGTCCACAGCTTCAGTAGTGCTCAAAAATTCCCACTCTCCAACACTGTGATGTTGAGAAAACAAGCCTGAGAAATGGAAACTTTTTATTTAGAGAATTGCTAACATTTAGGTACATTGTTACTTGACCCTCATTCATGCCTTCTGCATTCAATGTACTTTAGATTAAATTGGTCCTTTAGTAGTTCTTTCACACAGGGTATACCTGTGGTAACCTGTAGTCTTTTTCATAACAAGTCCTTGTTTAGACTTGCTTTTGAGTGGAACCAATTATTTGCCTCTCAGAAACACACCTTGGGGTGTTAATTTTAAGCTTGTTATTCTTAAGAAAAAAAGACTCAGGGATAACCTTGACCCTCTGCCTAACTGGCTGAAGGAATTGGGACAGATGACCACTTGGGCGGGAGCCAGCATCACAGAGACTGTGCTTGTGCAAGAGCTGGTGAGTGACAGGAGGAGCCTGGAGAGGCCTGTCTGGCCCAGTTGCTCTCTGTGACCTCGTTGTTAAGATGGCCAAGCAAAATGTATTCACCAAACATTTGCTTTTCCATCTCAATGTGAATTTCTTCCTGCCCTTTGAGAACCCAAACCATAGCCCACCCCCGCTCCCCTTAATTCACAAGGGCATATGAAGGTCAACCGCTGGAGAGCCCAGCGCTATTCCCCTTTGCCTCCGAACAGAGCCTGAGAACAGACGTGCCGGGCAGACTCCACAGGTTAGCATGTGGGGCAGCATTGATCCTCTTTCCAAGCTCCACAGCCCAGCCTCCTCCCGGCTTTCTGCCCAGAGTCCTTCAAGAGAACAGAGGCCCTGAAGCCTCTGCTAGTGTAGGAACAGACCCGCCGCTTGCTTGGGGAACTGCCCGGCAGTCCCTCCAGCAGCCCCAGCCTGGAGCCGACTTCCCAGGCTAGTGTGTACCAAAGAAATTGCCCTTGGCCTGGGGTGGTGCCATCTGAGTCTCCCAGGGGGATCGAATCCTCTCTGATTCCCACTCCTGATGCTACCAGAACTCCCCTTCCCTTCTCTATTGCTCTGGATTGGGGATGAGACCCCATGCTCCAGGGGGAAGGGCTCCGCTGCCTCAATATCCCTCCAGCTTCCCAGCCACAGGCCTATGGGAGGGGCGCACCCTCTCCCTGTCTCCTCTTGTGTTTCCTTCATGCTCCCTGTTCTCAATATTTTAGACCAGCTACACTTCAACTGGTTTTCCAAGGTAACTGCTCTGCAGTTCAGCTGCCAATCTGGGTCAGGGTTGGGAACAAGCGAGCCGCTGCCAGCTGCTCTGCAGCCACCTTGGAACCCATCTAAATACTCTTAAATCACCTTTAACTCATGTGTTTTTTATGAATGAGTTATTTAATCCTACATAATAAAAGTCTAACATGCTAAGTGTCCGGTCATCCAGTCAACCATTCAACTAATCAAAGCATAATATGATTTGCTAAGGCCACTCAACCACTTGCTATGATGTGCACTGACCACCAGGGGGCAGGCTCACTGACCACCAGGGTGCAGACGCTCTGACCTGTAGGTTAGCTTGGTGCTTGGGTCCCGCCGATTGGGACTGAGTGAAACAGGCTGGACATACCCTGGAGCCCTCCCGTGGTCCCTCCCCAGCTGGCCAACCTGGCCAACCTCCCGTGTCCCTCCCCAGTTCCAATCATGCACCGGTGGGGTCCCTCAGCCTGGCCTGTGCCCTCTCGCAATTTGGGATCCCTCGGAGAGCCAGTTTTGGCCACTGGTGGGCCTCCAGCCTATATAATAAAAGCCTAAGCAACTGTTATGGCAGAATGACTGGAACAACCGGTCACTATGATGTGAGCTGACCACACATCAATGCAGAAGCTGCCCCCTGGTGGTCAGTGCACTCCCACAGGGGGAGTGCCACTCTTGACTCCATGGCAGCAGACACAGTGGGCTGAGATGAGTGTGAGCGGCACCCAGCCTTAATTTGTGCTCCTCCCTGGCCATCTGCCACTTGGCCCACTGCTACATCCTCTGAGGGGTCCCTGACTATGATAGGATGCAGGCTGGGCTAAGGGACCTCCCCCCAACCCCCTGCCCTGACTGTACAAATTTCGTGCACCAGGCCTTTAGTGTCTAAATATTTTAGGACTTTTCAGTTATCTTCCTGTTATTGATATCTAGTTTAATTTCATTCTGGTAAGAGCATACTTGTCATTATTTCTATTATTTTAAACTTAGTTTCTTGTTACTGTTTTTAAATTTTAGTTAATGTTTAGAATGTGTTCTACAAGCATGAGAAAAATGTGTACCATATTCAGTGTTGCTGGGTGAAGTATTCCAGGAATATCAATTTAGATTCAATTGATGGAGGGTGAAGTTCAGTTTATGTATGTCCAGTCCTCTCCCTGCTGCCTGCTGGATTTATCTAGCAATGTTAGAATGGTGTTGAAGTCTCCAACCATAATAATAGGTTAGATTATTTCATCTTTAAGTTTTATGTTTTTGCTACAGATATTTTGACGTTTTTGTTTGGCGTATGCACATTTAGGATGCACGTCTCTCTGAGAATTTGCTCCTTTACTGGTACAGTTAGTAATGCCCATCATTCATCATGACCACTTTCCTTGCACAGAAGTCTGCTTTGTCTGAAATTAATATAGCAATTTCAACTCTTTTTTAATTAGTGTTAGAATGGTATAACTTTCTCCATTCTTGTATTTTTATGGTTTCTGTGTCTTTATCTTTGAAGTTGTTTTCTTATAGAAACATATTCTTGTTTTTCTTTTTTTGTATCCACTTTGTTTCTCTCTTTTAAGTTGTGTATTAAGACTAGGATATTAAAGTGGTGATTCACACAGGAGATTTTTTAATGTCTGCCATGTTTCTGACTATTTTTAGTTTGTTGTCCTTTTATTTATTTATTTTTTTATGTTTTCCATCTTTTTTCTGCCATCCATAGTTTTAATTGACCTTTTTATATAATTCAATACTATACCCTTTCTTACCATATGACTTAATCTGGTTTAAAAAATAATTTTAGTGGTTGGTCTATCTATATATATATAAAAGCCTAAGGGACCATCCAACCGACTGTCAGACTGGTAGTTATGATGCACACTGACCACCAAAGGGCAGATGCTCAATGCAGGAGCTGCTGAGCTGTGGTGACTTGACAGCTGTGGTTCTTGGGTGACGCACCTGGAACCAGAGGGGAGGGAGCTCAATTCTGGGGTGCCTCACCTGAGAACTGCCCTCTCACACTCTGGATCCCCTTGGAGGATGTCGGAGAGATTGTTTCAGCCCAATCCCCACAGGCCAGGCTGAGGAATCCCAACTGCTGGAGGGACTCTGCTCACTCAGCAGACACCCTTAAAACCCAGGCTTTGCCCCAGGTGCAGCTGGCTGGGGAGAGATTGTGGGAGGGTGGTTCCAGGGTGTGTCCAGCCTGTCTCACCCAGTCCCACCCTGGTGGCCATCTTTTAATTAAATTTCCTTTCACTGTGCATGAATCTGTACACTCGGCTTCTAGTATTTTATGAGATACATTTACTACTAATATAAAATCAGCTTCAAATAATATTATACCACTTTACAAGTAGTACTCATATCTTACAACAGGGTATTTGCAATTCCTTCCTCTAATCCTTTATCACATTCCTGCCAATTAGTCCCCTTATTCATAAAATCATCAAATACATCGTTGATATTAGCTGAACAAACCTTATCTTTAGATCAGTAAAGAACAAAACATAAAAGGTTTTATTTTACTATTAATTGTTTCTTCTTTGATGTTCTTCCTTTTTTATGTATCTAGAAATTTCTGACTTACATTATTTCACTTTTCAGAGAACTTCATTTCATATTTCCTGTGAGAGGTCTAATAGCAACAAATTCCCTTGATTTTTGTTTGCTTTTAGGATGTATTTATTTTTATTTTATGTTTGATGATAATTTATTGGCTATAAAATTATTGTTTGTGTTTTGCTTTGTTTTGTTTAAAAATATTAATTATTTCACTTCACTATCTCTTTGTTTATACTTTTTTATTGCATAAAATTTGTCCAAGTTTAAGGTGTATACTGTGTTACTTTCATACGTTTATATATTGTAGAATGCTTGTTGATACAGCGATATTTGTTAAATTACATAATTATAGCACAATTAGAGGCCCGATGCACAAAATTTGAGTAAGAGTAGACCTTTGCAGCCATAGTGGCTGCCTCAATCCTGCCGCTGCAGCCCTGGCTTCATCCGGAAGGTCATCTGAAAGAAGGATGTCCAGAAGGACATCTGGTCTAATTAGCATATTACACCTTTAGAGATATAGATATCATTGTCTATATTCACTATACTGTACTTTTGATTTTTACTTGTTACAAGTCTGTGCTTTTAAATACTATCAATCTTATCCATCCCCACTACCCTCTGTGAATCATTTCACACTCATTTTTTTACATTCATATATTCTATATAGAAATGATAGCATACAGTGCTTGCCTTCCTCTGTCTGACTTATCTCACTTAGTATAATCCATTCATCCTGTCATAAGTGGCAGGATAGTATCCTTTCTCATGCATGAACAGTATCCCATTATGTATATGTGCCACATTTTTTATCATTTCACCCAGTGTTAGGCATTTGGCTATTTTGAATAATGCTGCCATAAACATGGAAGTGCATATATTTCATCAAAATCTTGTTTTCATGTTCTTTAGATAGATACCCAAAGGTGTAATTGTTGGATTATATGGTAGATCTATTCTTAATTTTTTGAGAAACCTCCATCTAGGTTTCCACAGGGATTTGACCAATGTACACTCCCATTAACATATATAGGGGTTAGGTTACCTTTTTATTGCATCCCCATAGCACCTCTATTCTTCTTCTTCTTCTTCTTTTCCTCAATTCTTTATTGTTAAAAGTATTACATGATTCTCCTTTTTCCCCCATTGACCTCTGCCTGTCCACTCCCACCCCAGCACATGCCCTCACCGCCCTATTGTCTGTGTCCATTGGTTGTGCTTATATGCATGCATACAAGTCCTTTGGTTGATCTCTTACCCCCCAACCCCCAACTTCCTTCATAGGTTGGACAGTCTTTTGGATGTTTCTATGTCTCTGGCTCTATTTTTGTTCATCAGCTTATATTATTCATTATATTCCACAAATGAGTGAGATCATGTGATATCTATCTTTCTCCGACTGGCATGTTTTGCTTAGCATAATGCTCTCCAGTTCCATCCATGCTCTTACAAATGGTAAGAATCCCTTCTTTCTTACAGCAGTGTAATATTCCACTGTGTAGGTGTACCATGGTGTTTTAATCCACTCATCTGCTTATGGGCACTTAAGCTGTTTCCAAATCTTAGGTATTGTAAATTGTGCTGCTATGAACATAGGGGTGCATATATCCTTTCTGATTGGTGTTTCTGTTTTCTTGGGATACATTCCTAGAAGTGGGATTACTGGGTCAAATGTGTTTCTTTTTGTTTATTGTTTATATTTCTGTTCACAAGCTTTTGAGCTTCATATAATTCTATTTGTTGCTTTTGGTTTTCTGTTTGTGCTGTTGACATCATGTCCAAAAAATCATTGCCCAGAGCAATATTGAGTAACCAAGTTTTCTTCCACAGGCTTTATGATGTCAGCTTTATGTTTAAGTCTCATACATTTTGAGTTAAATTTTGTGAATAATAGGGATTCATGTTCATTGTTCTGCGTGTGTTAATCCAGGTTATTCCAGCATATTTGTTAAAGAGGCTATTCTTTTCCCATTGGGAATTTTTGGTTCTCTTGTCATATGTTAGTAAACCACATAGGCTGACATTTAATTCTGGGCTATTTAGTCTGTTCCACTGGTCAATGTGTTTAACTTTGGGCCAGTACCATACCATTTTTATGTGATATACTTTGAAATCTGAAAGTGTAATTCTTCCAACTTATTCTTTTTCTCAGGGTTGTTTTAGCTAGTTGGGATTTTTTTGTGGTTTCAAACAAATCTTACAATTATTTCTTTGATGTTTGTGAAGAATGCCCTTGGTATATTGATGGGGATTCTACTGAATCTGTATATGGCTTTGGGTAGCATGGCTAATTTAACTATATTAATTATTCTGACCCATAAACAAGTGATGCCATTTCATTTATTTGTTATCTTTGATTTTTAGTGAAGTTTCAAAATTTTCATTATACAGATATTTGACTTCCTCAGTTAAATTGATTCCTAAGTATTTTGTTATTTTTGATGTTATTGGGAATGTAATGAAGTTTCTTATTTCTTGTTTAGATGTTTCATCATTACTCTGAAATAATATAGTTGATTTTTGTATTTTTATTTTGCATCTTGGAATTTTACTGAAATCATTGATTAATTTCTACAGTTTTTGACTAACTGGGATTTTCTGTATATCATATAATATCATCAGCTAACAGATACAATTTTACTTTTCCCTTTCTAGTCTGGATGTCTTTTATTTCATTGTCTTATCTCATTGCTCTAACTAGGACTTCCAATACTATATTGAACAGAAGTTGTGAGAATGGGCATCCTTGTCTTGTTTCTAACCTTACAATAACCACTTTCAAAATGTTTTAAAATATTCACATAAGGATATGTTTATTGACTAAAGAGAAAGAGAGAGAGAGAGAGAGAGGAAACCACATCTATGTGAGAGAGAGACATTGATCATTTGCCTCCGTTATGTGCTTTGTCCTGGAATTGAACATGCAAACTTTTTGGTGTAAGGCGGTGGTTGGAAACTGTGGCTTATGAGCCACATGCAGCTCTTTGGCCCCTTGACTGTGGCTCTTCCACAAAATACCATGGCCTGGGCGAGTCTATTTTGAAGAAGTGGCGTTTGTAGAGGTTTAAGTTTAAAAAAGTTGGCTCTCAAAAGAAATTTCAATCATTGTACTGTTGATATTTGGCTCTGTTGACTAATGAGTTTGGCGACCACTGATGTAAGGGATGACACTCCAACCAACTGAGTCTCCAGGCTGGAGCTAAACATTTTCAATTTTTTCTCACTGAGTGCAATGTAGCTGTAAATTTGTCATATATGGCCTTTATTATGTTATGTTCCTTCTGTAGCCAGTCTGTTAAGGACTATTATCAGGAAAGAACGTTGTATTTCATCAAATGCTTTTCTTGCATCTACTGAGATGTTTCTGATTTTTATTCTTCACTTTATTGATGTGATGTAATCCACACACTTTCAGGTTGACGGATGGCTCTACCAGGTGTCCTGGTGTGCTGCAGAGGCATTTCTTTTTGGTTATGAATGTTTTATTAGATGTGATTCAAAGGGGAGAGGAAAAAGGAATTACTCATGCCACCACAGTGCTAACATCACTTTGCTTGCATAATTTTTAAGAAGTGTATGATGTAATGCTTACCTTTGTACCTGGGTAAGTTGTTCTAAGTTAGGTGTTTTAATGATTGGCTTTGCTTTAGGCTTTTTCTGTTGTGTTGTTTTTGTATTTGATTTTTTTGAAGTTGGAATATAATATGCCAAGGAGGCATTGGAGGGGCTTGATACTCTCTGAGCCCCTAGGTTAAATTGGTATCTGTCATTATTTAAAAAAATTCTCAGACATTTTTATTTCAAACTAGAGGCCCAGCGCATGAAAATTCATGCACTGGATGGGGGTGGGGGTGTCACTCAGCCTGGCCTTCCCCCTCTCACAGTCCAGGAGCCCCCAGGGGCGGGAACTCAACCCAGTGCTCAGGGGAAGGCAATGCCCCATCAAAACTCTGCTGCTGCCAATGCCGGCAGCACAAGCCTTGGCCAGCCCTGGTTACCTGAGACTTGGGCGGCCCTGGGCGGCTGGGCAACCAACATCCAAGGCTTGCCTGCACCTTGGACAGGCCCTGGGTGGCTGGGGGGCTGAGGAGACTGGGGGACTCTGGAGGCAGGCACATGGAGCTGCTTTGGAGGGGCAGAGGGGACTTGGGGCCACCATCTTGTGGCCGTGGGTGCCGCCATCTTTGAGAGTGTGGCAGTCAATTAGCATATTCCATCCTTATTGGTTGTGGGTGCTGCCATATTTGAGGGTGGGGTAGTCAATTAGCATATTCCCTCCTTATTGGCTGTGGGTGCTGCCATCTTTGTGATGGCGTGATGGTCAATTAACATATTCCCTCTTTATTAGATAGGACTAGAGGCCCAGTGCAGAAAATTTGTGCATGGGGGGTCCCTCAGCCTAGCCTGCACCCTCTAGCAATCTGGAACATCCCTCTTGCAATCTGGGACCATTGACTCCTAACCGCTTGTCTGCTTGCCTGATCACCCCTAACCATTTGCCTGCCTGCCTGATTGCCCCTAACCACTCTGCCTGCCTGCCTGATCACCCCTAACTGCTTTCCTGCCTGCATGATCGCCCTTAACTGCTCACCTTCCTGCCTTATCATCCCTAACTGCCTCTGCCTCAGCCCCAGCCACCATGGCTTTGTTCGGAATGACATCCAGAAGGTTGTTCGGCTGTCTGCTCTAATTACATATTGGCCTATTACACTTTTATTATTATAGATATTTTTTTCTGCTCATTTCTTCCCTGTTCTTGTATTCTCAGTACATGCCTGTTACAACTTTTGTAATTGTACCAATATTATTATATATCCTTTTTAATTATTTTTTTACATTGCTCTTCAGATTTATAAATTTATATTATCAAATCTTCAAGCTCCCTAATTCCTTCCTGTCCTCATCAAGCATACTGGTAAGCCCATCAAAGATGTTTCATATTTCTGGTAAAATGTTTTTATCTCCAGCATTACTTTTTGATGCTTTTGTAGAATTTCCATTATCCATCTGCTTACATTACCCATCTTTTTGTTGCATGTTCATTTTTTTCTATCAAAACCCATTAAACATTAATCAGAATTATTTTAAATTCTGGGTCTGATAATTCCCAAATACCTGCTATAACTTATTCTGATCCTCACTCCTTATCTTCATACATTTTGTTTTTGCAAAAGGCAAAACATATTTTGGCATTTTGTATGCCTTCTAACTTCCTTGTGAAAGGGTAGAAATGGTATATTAGTGAAACAAATGGAGGTAACCAATCTTTAGTATAATATTTTGCATTTATCTGTCTGGGAGCCAGCTAGTATTGTTTGTGATACATGTTGAGTCAGAGATTAAAATGTTCTCTCATGTCCCTTTCCTGATCTCTACTGTTGTCCTTGGGTGTCCCTGGAGACATTTTTCGATGAGGTCTGAGACCTGTGGTATTTTAAGCTGTCACTCATCCTTTGTTTAGTAGGAGCCTACTATGGTAGTGGGAAGATGTGGGGAGAACAGAAGCATTTTCTAATCCTATGATTAGATGTAAAGTTTTTGTCAGCCAAGGCCCATGGACAGTGACTTTCGGACATACTCCTTAGGTTCTCCTTCTCTCCTCTGTAGGTGAGACAGAAAGGCTAGCTGGGCTGGTGCTGGGTGCATCTTCTTTCCCAGGTCAGTCAGGCCCTGGTGAAGCCTTCTCTGTGAAGACAGGCCTTTGTTAAAAAGAACAGTGTCCTGGGTGCATTCAAAATATATTTTTCTCTCCTGCTGCTGAGAGTGAGAAGGGCCTTTTCTCTGATTTTGCTCCTAGCATTCAGCAGGGCTGCTGGAGGTAAAGCCAATACACTATGCTTGTCCTCAGAAGGCTGGCCCTGGGGAATTTATCTCATTCTGACCAGCTCGTCAATGTCCTTTGCTGTTTGGGCCCTGCTCCTGCAGCACCTCTGTGCCCAGTAAGCTGGGATCTCGGTTTTACAATTGGTCTCTACATTTTGAGATGGTGGTTTTCCTTGTTGACTCTCTGATAGATCTAAGACTTGGTGTTAATTTTTTTCATCTTTTGTCTTGTTTTCAGTACGGGAGTGATGCATTCTAAACTATTTGCATGACAGACTGGGAAGCAAAGCTGACAGTTTCATTTTAATATTTATCTCTGTCTGTGGTTTTCTGCAGTTTCAGTTAGCTGGATTTACTTATTCTGCCTGGTATATGGTACAAACTCTTCGGGAACTCTGATTGTGTTGGTCCTGTGTTCCCATCCTTCATGTCTCTTAACTTTTTCCCTCATAATTAGAATTTTTAAATATCTGTAACAATTTCTTTGAATCAATTAGTCAGTTATAGAATTCTGTCTTCAGCTGAGTGTAATGAGCTGTTACCCCATTTAAAGTAATTTTAAATATTCAGTTGTTAAATTTTCATTCTTTAAATGTTCTAATTGATTCATTTTCAACTGAACTTATCTTCCTTATATTATTCGATTCCTTCGTTACAGATACCATTTTTTATTTTACCTATTTAATTATTTAAGCAATAACTTTGTAGCCTCCTCCAGATGATATTGTTCCTTCTCATCCTTGGTACACTAATTTGTTGATTTTTGTGCCTATTAACTCTTCCAAATAGAATTTCATTTCTATTTATGATTTTATTTTTATTGTACACTTCACTAAAGTTTGATCATTCTTTGGAGTCTCATAAAGCCTGCAGAATAAATAATTTATTATAAAGTAGTTTAAGTATACTCCAACTTAAGCCTCCAACATGTAATGATTGGATTAGTTTTCATTTAATTTTGAGACTTGGGGATTCATATACTAGTATAATAAAATAATTCCAAATTTGAATTACAAAACTTAATGAAGAAATACTTGGGGTTTCAGTTTCCAATTGGCAATATTTTGTTTTTCTACACAAAGTTCTTGAAAAGTGGCAAGCTTTCTCACCATTTTTTCTACCTTTGAGTTCACAATTCTCTATTGTGTGAGAATTGGAGGCTCCAGATTCTGAGAAGTTACCTGGGTGTCAGTTTCCTCCCATCAGGTAGTGACCCAATTCTCCTGCTTCCACATTTGGACCCCAGTCTCCTTCCCTGGTCTGGATGTACAATTTGACAACATCTGGACTCGGAGCAGCATCTGGCAGCACTTCCTTCTGCAACCATTAATTCTTTCTTATTCTTCAGTACAGGAAGATTTTCTCTGCCTATGTTTCAAGCTCAGTAAGGTAATAATTGTCATTTTGATTTATTCAGCATTTCAATATGCTGGGTTGGAAGTACTTCTGTGTACACTCAGTCTTCCATGCAGTCCAAAGTCATGACCCTTTTTATATATAGTTTTGTTTTGGCTATGTTTCCAAAGGTTTATTTTTTTGTTTGTTGGCTTTTGGCGTGTTTTTGTTTTTTTAATTCTACAAGGTCCTTTCTTAAAAAATATATTTTTTTATTGATTTCAGAGAGGAAGGGAGAGGGAGAGAGAGATAGAAACATCAATGATGGGAGAGAATCATTGATTGGCTGCCACCTGCACACCCGTACTGGCAATTGAGCCCACAACCTGGGCATGTGCCCTTGAATGGAATGGAACTTAGGACCCTTCAGTCTGCAGGCTGATGCTCTGTCCACTGAGCAAAACTGGTTAGGGCTCTGTAAGGTCTTTATTCTTAGGGCAGCATCTTGGTAAAGTGGAAAACACGGCCTCTAGAATATAGCACCTGGCTTGAGTCCTACCTGTGATGAAAATGGCAAAATAGAGCACCACTTTACATTTTACCTTTGTCATCATCTGACAGAAACATGACAGAGGAAAGACAGATCCTTAGCTCTGACAAAACAAAGAAACAAGAGTATTCATGACACATAATATAAAAGACCAGCCACATGATTTGTGGGGCTCAGGAGAAAGGGAAATGTGAGAGCCTTTAGTTACCGGGTTTCAAGGCAGTGGTGATGTAGCACTAAATGAAGCACTGCCCTTTGAGTCCTTGTGCTCCTTCCCAGGCAGGATGCCCACATGCTTGGTGCTGATGAGGTATTTAGAAGAGCTTCTCAATGTGGTGTCCAAATGGGACATAGGGCAGCCCTTTCAGGGTACCCTGCAGCTGCAGGTCACAGCTGAAACTTCTGTAACACAGAGTTCCCAAGTGGAACATCTGGGTGGGAAAACCACTGTGAATTCATTCTCATTGATCATCTTGTGGTTAAAGCACGTGGACCTCCGGCTACTGCTATCTGGATTGCATGCTGCGTGACTTGGACACATTATATTACCACTCTGAGCCTTAAATGTTTCATCGATGAGACCAGCAAAGTAACAGCTTATGATCTTGGTGATGAGATGAGAGGTCTTAGAAGAGTGTACAGCACATAATAAGTGATATGTCAGGGTTAACAATTACTTTTTTATCTAAGCAGATCTTTATAACACTGTTTAAATTATTGGAGATTATAGAAAGACTGAAAATTAATAAAAATAAAAATAGAATATCATATTTTTACCAAAATATACTTCAAATCAACAAATGTGTATGTGTAAAAAATAAATCATAAACAACCTAAGTAGAAACACCTGAATTATTTATTTTTAAAAATAAACTAGGCATGTAGAACACCTTTCCCATTATGCCTTAAACCTAGCCTTAAAGATGACAAAAAGGTAAAGATACACAGTCATGTGTAACTTAATAATGGGGATATGTCCTCAAAATGCACCAATTAGGTTATTTTGTCCTTGTGTGAACACAATGGACTGAACTTACACAAACAGTGGTACAATCCACTGCACACCCAGGTCTATGGTATAGCCCATTGCTCCTGGGCTACAAGCCTGTACAGCATGTTACTGTACAAAACAACATGGAATTAAATCAAGCACAACAGCAAAGATATGATCAAGAGATTTAGTAAACAAAAGCTTTATGAGGTTGCTGCTGGTGTCATATGGCATAGTGTTTTATAGTAAATTATTTTAATTAGTAGAAAGAATACACTTTGAAATAACAATTAAAGGTATAGTATAGTAAATACATAAACCGGCAACATGGTCATTGTTTATCAATATCAAATATCATGTACTACCCATAATTGTTTGTGCTATACTTTTATATGACAGCTTAGTAAAAATGTTTTTTATACCAGCATCACCACAAACACCTGCATAATGCATTGTTTATGACATTGTGATGGCTAAGGTACCTAAAGGCAGTAGGAAGTATTTTAGCTTTATTATAATCTTATAAGATCACCATCATCATGCAGTTTGTCATTGACTAAAACTTGGTTATGTGACACATAGCTGTGCTTAAAACTGACAATGTTTCACAAAGGGAAAAATTTATGTATACATATAATACCTTTTCAAATAAATAAGCAATTTTTATGAAAAATGTTTACTATGTTTTCTGGTATGTGCTCTATGTCAATTCTCTTTATTGTAAACTGTTCACCTTTTGCAGGCTTTCTATTGAATGAAAATTAAAACACAACAAAATACCACTATTTGCTTATTGCTTAGGCAAATGTAACTACATTGGACAATATATGGAAGGCAAAGATGTAAAGAAACAAGGAATCACATACATTGGTTCAATAATGTAACTTTATGTTGACATAAATTTGGAAACATCTATAAAAATTAAGACACTGCTTGATGTAGTTATATCTTCTTTTTTAAATATATTTTATTGAATTTTTAGAGAGAGGAAGGAAGAGGGATAGAGAGCTAGAAACATCGATGGGAGAGAAACATCGATCAGCTGCCTCCTGTACACCTACCACTGGGGATGTGCCCTCAACCAAGGTACATGCCCTTGACCGGAATCAAACCTGGGACCTTTCAGTCCACAGGCCGATGCTCTATCCACTGAGCCAAACCAGGTAGGTTTGCATATTCATACAATTTGCAATGGCTTATGAATATGCCCTTTTAGCAATTGTTGTTATAGCTAGACAACTTTTAAATTTTCATCTGTATATGGCTGATGAAATAACTTGTTTTATCTGTATATCATGGAATATGGAGTAGTCATTAAAAAGATTGTGGATTTATCTTAGCTAAAGTGAAATTCCTAAAGCCATTCCCACTGAATTTAATAAAACATTAAAGATTCAACCATCTCCATTACTATTAGTATTTTCTTAGAAGTATTAGGCACTGCAACTGAACCAGAGAAAACAATTACACACTTTAAAATATAGAAAGGAGAAATAAAATGATTTCTATGTGGAAATTATATCAATTATGAAACAAATAACTCAGTTACATAGTAGAACATAAAATAAACTAACAAAAATAGATGGCATTCATATGTACAATTATTTAATGTAATAAAACATTAAATCCTATTTAAAATAGATACATAAAAATATACTGCTCTGGAATAACTTATATAAAGAAAACTTTACACATTTCCTACTAAAAGACACAAAAGGTGACTTTAACAAATGGAAAGATGTAATTTTATCCCTGGATATGAAGAGTAAAAATGATAGAGCTGTCATTTGTACCCAAATAAAAACATATATTTTTAATGAGGGCTTTTTGTTTGTTTCTAGAGACAAGTTGAAAATCTCTGCTGTTCACTGAGAGGAAGCAGCTTTGAAAAATAACTAGAAAAATGATGAAAGGAAAGCAGACCTGCCCCAGAGTAGATAAACTTGTTAGAGAGCCCCTGCCATTGAAACAGTGTGCACTGGCACATGGGACAGTGAGAGGAATGGTTGAAACAGAATAGGACATCTAGAATTATAAACAAAAATATAAATTGTTTATAGGATAAATGTCACATTTCAAAGCACTGAAATAAAGATACACTTTTAATAATGGATACCCCTTTAGAAAAAGGTAAAATTGGATACTGAGCTAGTATCATCCTATATAATAAAAACCTAATATGCTAATTGGCCAGTCATCCAGTCATCCATTCAACTAATCAAAACATAATATGCTAATGATATGCTAAGGTCTCTCAACCACTTGTTATGACATGCACTGACCACCAGGGAGTAGACACTCAATGCAGGAGCTGCCCCCTGGTGGTTAGTGTGCTCCCATAGGGGGAAAACCACTCAGCCAGAAGCCAGGCTCACAGCTGGCAAGCGCAGCAGTGGTGGAGGGAGCCTCTCCCGCTTCTGCAGCAGTGCTAAGGATGTCCAACTGACAGCTTAGGTACGCTCCCCCTGGAGTAGGCCATCAGTCTGACATCCCTTGAGGGCTCCCAGACTGCGAGAGGGTGCTGGCCAGGCTGAGGGACAAATTTTGTGCCCCAGGTCTCTAGTGTATCATAATAATGCCCAAATATATGAAATACAAACGTAAAATAATAAAACACAGATAACATCAGAAAAAATAAATTAATTATTTCATTATTTGAGTATAGAAAAATATACTTACCTATGGCTCAAAATTTAAATGCAAGAAAAGAAAGATTAATACATTTAAGTAGATTTTTAATGCGTTACTTAAAGGAAACATGTAGGCAAAAGGCAAAGACCAAAAAAGGCAGAAATAATTATTTACTAGTTATATTACAGATAAAAGACTAACATTTTAATATGCAATAAATTGTTAACCACCACAGGAAAAGCCCAACACTCAAAAGGAAAAATAGGCAAAATATATGAGGAGATTGTTCCAAAAAAAAAAAAAGATAGCCAGTGAACCTTAAATATATGAAAAATTGCTCAAAATTATTGAAAAGAGAACTGTAAACTAAAACTACAATTAGATACCCTTTCTAACCTGTGAAAACATGGCTTCTGTTCTTTGACAAGTCTGTTCAGAAATGAGCCCTCTCACACATTTCTGGTGAGAGTCCTCAGATCAATGCTTTTGAGAACTTACAACCAGGGTTCAGCAAAAATGAATGAATACATGAATGAAGTGTGTGTATGTGTATATTTTGCATGTATGCATATGTGCATTCGAGAGAGAGACAGGAAGAATATGAGCAAAATGAATACATTATTAACAATTGGTAAGCCTAGTTTTTATTACTTTAAAGTTTTCAATTATAATTTGAGAGAATAATTGGTTTTATTTTTATTACTAGTATTTATTTATTTATTTTTACTTTACTTCCCCCTACTTTGTTAGTTGTTTATTTTTACATTATCATATAATATTTTCTTCATATTCCATCTTCACATTTGTTTATTCTTAGTTCTGTAATTAAATACATTCAATACTCACCACACTTTTTTTGGTCATAATTTTTCTAGTTATCTCTTGACTGACTTTTCACCTTCAGGCAGATTTTAAAGAAGATTTTATGGAAAAAAACATTGGCTGAACCCTTATTTAATCAACACCAGTAACCTTTATACAGTTTGGCTTATCCAAACATAAGATTTGTATGTCATGTGTTCTTTCTCTTTCTCTGAGTACCAGACAGGCACTTCTACATTATTCTCTGTCAATAAATGGTTGCATTAGATACATTTGAAGCCACACTGATATTTTTTCCTTTATTCTATCTTCACCTTTTTTGTTTTCAACCATAGTTTTGTTTGTTTTATTCTTAAAATCTATTAACTTTAAAAAGCTATAAATAAAATTAACCACTCTAGGTTAATTCTCCCAAGTCTCTCAGACAATGTTGTATTTATTTCAATACGAATATTCAAATCAGCTTTTATTTAATCAAAATTGTTTTGAATTGTAACTTTCTTAACAAAGGCTTTTTTTTTAACATAACTCCAGGCTTTATTTTATTTTTTAAAATCTGTTTTTATTGATTTCAGAGAGATTGAGGGAGAGGGGGATAAAAACATCAATGTTGAGAAAGAATCATTAATAGGCCTTTTCCTGCATGCCCCCTACTGGGGTGCAAGCCTGCAAACCAGGCATGTGCCCTCATTGGAAATTGAACTGTGATCTGCTGGTTCATGCGTGGATGCTCAACCACTGAGCCACACCTGGCCAAGTGAATTATAACTCTTAAAACAGTGTTTCTATTTATTTTTATTTATTTATATTATTATTATCATTATTATTATTATTCTTTTCTTCTTTGGAAGATCACTCTGGTAATGATAGAACTTTTTTTAATTAATCCTAATTAAATCAATTTTATTTTTTAAAATAAAGATATTGTTGAAAGTATTACATATATCCTCTTTTTCCCCCATTGATCTCTCCCCACCCACCTCTACCCTCCACCTGAGACCTTCACCACCCTATTGTCTGTGTCCATGGGTTAATGCATATTTGCATACAAGTTCTTTGGTTGATCTTTCCCCTTTACCCCCACCCTCCCCTACCTTCCCTCTGAGGTTAAACAGTCTATTCAATGTTTCTATGTCTCTGGATCTACTTTTATTCATCAGTTTATGTTGTTCATTAGATTCCACATATGAGTCGAGTCATGTGATACTTATTTTTCAATTGATTTTAAATATCCTATATAATAAAGAGATAATATGCAAATTAATCCCCATACCCTCACAAGACTGCTTGTTCAGTCATTTGGCCATCCCTTACTAACCCCCCTGCCTATGACCAGGCCAGCAGGGGGGTTAGTGAGGGATGGCCAAATGACTGAACAAGCAGGCTGCATGGGGTGACCAAGCTGGCGGGGTGACGGGTGGGGGGGAGACTGTGAGGGGTGACCAGGCTGGCAGGGTGGGCAGTTGGGTATGGCAGGCCGTGAGTAAGATTAGGAGCCAGTTGTCCAGGATTGTGAGAAGGATGTCCAACTGCCAGTTTAGGTCCAATCCCCAGGATCCCAGCAGTCGGACATCCCCCAAGGGGGGCCCAAATTGGAGAGGGTGCAAGCTGGGTGGAGGAGACCTCCCCCCTGTGCAGGAATTTTGTGCACCAGGCCTCCAGTAGATCATATAATAAAACATAAGACATGTGTTGGTTTACAGTATTGGTTAACCCTGATTTTTAAAGAATCATATTTTAATTTCATTGATTCTATCTAGTTTTTTCTTTATTTTAATACTTACTATACTTATTTAGTATTTTCTTTTTCTGTCTTCCTTTTATTTTGCTTTTTCTTCCTTTCCTAGTTGGAAGCTTAGATCATTGATTTAACACCCTTCTTTTCTATGTTAAATACTTAATGCTACAAATTTTTCTTTAATAACTACTTTTGCTATGCTCCACATTTTTATAGATTTTTATTGTCTTAAAGCTTAAAATAAATTTTATAATTTTCTTGTGACTTCCTTTTAAACCATTCAGTGACTTAGAATTAATTATTTAATTCCCAAATATTCATTACCATCTGAGAAAAGAATTCCCAATGTTTTTAGTCTTTTAAATTTATTAGACTTTGTTTTATGGACCAGAAAATGACTTACCTTGGTGAATGTCACATATGTATTTATTTATTTATTTTTAAATATGTATTTATTTTTAATTCTTACCTAAAATATGTTTTTATTGATTTTTTTAATACTGATCATTTTTTTATTGTTTTAAGTATTACAAATAGTAGTACATATGTCTCCTTCTTTTTTCCCCATTGACCTCCCCCCGACCTCCCCTACCTCCCAGTACATGCCTTCACCTGCCAGCCCTCCGCCCCGCCCCCGGTGTCTTGTGTCCATTGGTTGTGCTTATATGCATGCATACAAGTCCTTCAGTTGATCTCTTACAGGCCCCCTCGCCCAACCTCCCCTGTCTTCCCAATGTAGTTTGACAGTCTGTTCAATGTTTCTTTGCCTCTGTATCTTTTTCCCACCATTTCTTTCCTTTAAAAAGTTTTGCCTCTGCAGACTAGAAATAAACATATAATAACAAAACAACAAAAAAAAATGTTTGAGTCCCAATTTCAATGTCTAACAGTTCTGAGTCCCCTTTTCAATGTCTAACAGTTCTGAGTCCCTGTTTCAATATCTAACAGTTCCTTATGTGTACATGTCAGCAATGATATCTGGATGGTGGGCACATGGTGGCAATGCAGATCCGACCCTCTCTGGTTTGGTCCTAGGTAACCTGCAGCGGTGCACAGTTGCTGACTGCTTGCGTGGCAAGGCGTTGTCAGTGTCTTCCATCTCTGGACTGTTTTTCCTCTTGTCTTCCTGGTTGGAGCAGAAATGTCAATTCCTCTCTGTTGCAGGAATCCACATGGTCTTGGGGTTGTTTTCTGAAAATATACAAACATATTCTTGACCAAAAGTTAATAAAGGAATCTTTTCTATATAGTTGATTTGGGATCCTTTTTATTTTTGCCCAAACGATTTTCCTTTGTCTTATTTAGACACCATGTGTGTTTTTCATGGTCGTCTTGCTGTTAGCATTACAAATGAAAATTAATTTTGTAAAGTAAAAATGTTCTAGATGTAATTTACTTATAGGATATTTTTCCTTACATGATATTACCCTACTATCCCCACCCCTTTTTTTTTTTTATTAATGGAGGTTTTTGTAAATTTTATAATGTAGTCTTGATAACTTTAAATTTTTATTTTTTATTTTTTTTAGTTTTAGAGTGAGGAAGAAAGAAAAAGAGAGAAACATTGATGTGAGAGAAACGTCCATTGGTTGCCTGCAATAGGTGCCATGAATAGAGATCGAACCCACAAGCTAGGTATGTGCCCTGATCAGGAACTGAACCTGCACCCTTTTGGTGTGTGGGACTACTCTTCAACCAACTGAACCATCCAGTCAAGGCATGTCACATGTGCATTTTTTTAAAATATATTTTTCTCTCATTGTCATATTACATAAAAATCAGTTGAGTGCAGTGAGTTGATAGTTAACTAGGCCTTACTAATTTTATGTCTATTTTTTCCATTGATTAAGAAATTAAGTGTCAAAGTTTCCAACTATAAATGTGGAATTATTTATTTCTTGTTTTAATCAAATATGCATAACAGTTCTTTGGTTAATCTATTCCCATACACTCATCCACCCCTGGGTTCCCTCTGAGATTCTATAGTATATTCCATGCTTCTATGTCTCTGGATCTATTTTGTTCATCAGTTTATTTTGTTCATTAGATTCCACTTATGAGTGAGATCATGTGATACTTGTCTTTCTCTGACTGGCTTATTTAACTTAGCATAATACTCTCCAGGTCCCTCCATGAGACAGTATGGAGGGTCAGAGATCCTCCTATTTTACTGCTGCATAGCATTCCATAGTGTGAATGTACCACAGCTTTTTTATCCACACATCTACTGATGGGCACTTGGGCTGTTTCCAGATCTTAGCTATTGTAAATTGCAGTTATGAACATGGGGGTGCATATATTCTTTCTGATTGGTGTTTGGGGTTAATTAGGATATATTCCTCAAAGTGGGATCACTGGATCAAATGGCCATTCCATGTTTAATTTCTTGAGGAAACTCCATACTGTTTTCCATAGTGGCTGCACCAGTCTGCATTCCCTCCAGCAATGTACTAGGGTTCACTTTCTCTACATCCTTGCCACTCTTACAGTTTTTTGATTTGTCGATCTATCTCTTTTTTGAACTTTCAGCAATTTGCTATTCTGATAGGTATAAGGTGATACCTCATTGTTGTTTTAATTTGCACAGCTCTGATGATCAGGGACTTCAAGCATTTTTCCATATGTCTCTAGGCAATCTTTATGTCTACTTTGTAGAAGTATTTATTTAGGTACTTTGCCCATTTTTTAATTAGATTGTTTGTCTTCCTTTTGTTAATCTGTATGAGTTCCTTGCATATTTTTCATGTTAACCCTTTATTAGATGTATCCTTGCCAAATATCCCACACTGTGGACTCCATTTTCATTTTGTTGATGATTGTTTTTGCTGTGTGAAGCTTTTTATTTTTATGTAGTCCCATTTGTTTATTTTATCCTTGGTTTCCTATTGCTACAATATACCTGAGATTTTGTTGCCTACAGTTTCATCTAGGATTTTTATGGTTCCATGACTTACATTTAAGCCTTTTATCAATTTTGAGTTTATTCTTGTGTATGGTGCAAGTCGGTGGTGTACTTTCATATTTTTGCATTTATCAGGCCAATTTTCCCAACACAATTCATTGAAGATACTGTGTTGATTTCACTGTATGCTCTTGCCTTGTTTGTCAAATATTAATTGGTCATAATGGCTTAGGTCAATTTATTGGGTATCTGTTCTGTCTATTGATCTATATATCTGTTCTTCTGCCAGAACCAAGCTGTTTTGATTACAGTCACTTTGTATTATAGCCTGATATCTGGTATTGTGATTCCTCCAACTTTGTTCTTCTTTTTCAAGATTTCTGAGGGTATTCAGAGTCATTTTTGGTTCCATATACATTTTTGGCATATTTGTTCTAGATCTGTGAAATATGCTGTTGGATTTTAATAGGAATTACATTGAATCTGTAGATTGCTTTGGGTAATATATGCATTTTAATGATGTTAATTCTACCAATCCATGAACACAGTATTTTCTTCAAATTGTTTATATCTTCCTTTATTTCTTTTTTCAATGTTCAGCAGTTTGCCAAGTACAAGTCTTTTACCTCCTTGGATAAGTTTATTCCTAATTATCTTAATTTTTTGTTACAAAGGTAAATGAGGTTGTTTGTTTAGTTTATCTATATTTGAATTCATTATTGGTGTGTAAGAATGCCATAGGTTTCTGTGTGTTAATTTTATATCCTGCTGTGTTGCCAAATTCCTTTATTAAATCTAGTAGTTTTTTTGGTGGAGTCTTTAGGGTTTTCTATGTATAATATCATGTGGTGTGTGGATAATGACAGCTTTACTTCCTCCTTTCCAATTTGGAAGCCTTTTATGTTTTCTTCTTGTCTGATCATGTGGCTAGCATTTCCAGTACTATGTTAAATAAAGAGTGGTGAAAGTGGTCGAAACCGGTTTGGCTCAGTGGATGGAGCACCGGCCTGCAGACTGAAGGATCCTGGGTTCAATTCTGGTCAAGGGCATGTACCTCGGTTGTGGGCACATCCCCAGTAGGGGGTGTGCAGGAGGCAGCTGATTGATGTTTCTAACTCTCTATCCCTTTTCCTTCCTCTCTGTAAGAAAAAAAAAAATCAATAAAATATATTTAAAAAAGAAAGAGTGGTGAAAGTGGACATCTCTGGCTTGGTCCTGTTCTTAAGGGAAATTATTTTAGTTTTTGTCCATTGAGTATTATGTTGGCTGTAGGTTTTCCATGTATGACCTTTATTATTTTGAGATATGAACACTCTATTCACACTTTGCTGAGAGTTTTTATAAGAAAGGGTGTTGGATTTTGTCAAATACTTTTTGTGCATCTATTGATATAATTATGTAATTTTTGTCTCTCATTTTGTTTATGTGATGTATCACATTTATTGATTTGCAGATATTGTACCATCCTTGCATCCCTGGAATAAATCCCACTTGATCATGGTGTGTGATCTTTTTAATATATTACTGGATCTGATTTGCTAATATTTTTGGAGGATTTTAGTATCTATGTTCATCAGGGATATTGGCCTGAAATTCTATTTCTTTGCAGTCGCTTCATCTAGTTTTTGAATTAGGATAATGCTGGCTTTAAAAAAAGTGGTTGAAAGTCTTTCTTCCTCCTGGATTTTTAAAAAATATTTTGAGTAAGATAGGTGTTAGTTCTTCTTGGAATGTTTGGTAAAACTCCCCTGTGAAGCCATCAGGACCAGAGATTTTGTTTTCTGGGAGTTTTTTTTTTTTTTTTTTAGTGATTCAATTTAATCAATTATAGTTAGATCATTCAGTTATCCTGATTCTTCCTGATTTAGTTTTGGAATATTATATTGTTTTTAGGAATTTTTCCATTTCATCTAAATTGTTCAGCTTGTTGGCACATTGTCATTCATAGTATTTTCTTACGATCCTTTGTATTTCTATGGTGACAGTTACTTATTAACTGCTTTCATTTCTAATTTTGTTTATCTGTGTCCTCTCTCCTTATTTCATGATGAGTCTGTCTAATGGTTCATCAAATTTATTTATCTCAACAGAACCAGCTCTTGGTTTCATTGATTTTTGGTAATTTTTTTTAGGCTCTACATCATTTATTTCTGCTCAAATCTATTATTTCCTTTCTTTTACTTACTTGTTGTTGTCTTTCTCATTCTTTAAGCTCTAGGGTCAAATACTTTAATATTAATGCTTCTTATTTTTTTTGAGGTAGTACTGTAGTGATATGAATTTTTCTCTCAGGACTTCTTTTGCTTTTTCCTAGAGATTTGGGGTAGCTGTGTATTCATTTTTATTTGTTTCCAGGAAGTTTTTTGTTTTATTTTGTTTTGTTTTATTTTTTTCTTGATCTCATTGGTAACCCATTCATTACTCAATAACATGTTATTTAGTCTCAATGTGTTTAAATGTTTTTAATTGTTTTAATGTAGTCGGTTTATAATTTCATTCCATTGTGATCTGAGATGTATGATCTGATTTAAATGAAAAAACAGGAGGACAGCTTAAGAGAGCTGTGGGACAACATGAAACTTAACAATATTTGCATCATAAGGAGTGCCATAAAGGGATGAAAGTGAACAAGGTGTAGAGAATGTGCTTGCAGAAATAATGGCAGAAAATTTCCCTAACCTGGTAAAGGAAAAAGTCACAAAAATTAAGGAGGCACAGAGAGTCCAAAGCAAGAAGAACCCAAACAGGGCCACTCCCAGACAAATCATAATTAAACTGCTAAAAATTAAAGAAAAAGAGTATTTTAAAGGCAGCAAGAGAAATATAATTGGTTACCTACAAAGGAGCTCTAATAAGACTTTCAAGTGATTTCTCATCAGAAACTCTATAGGCCAGAAGGCATGAAGTATTCAAGATAATGAAAAGCAAGAATCTGAAACCAAGATTCCCATATCCAGCAAGGCTATTTTTCAAAACAGATGGTGAAATAAAGAGATTTCCATACCAAAAAAAAAAAAAAAAAAAAAAAAAAAGGCTGAAGGAGTTTAACATCAACAAACCAGCACTACAGTAATACATAAGGACTGCTATAATGAAAAGAAGATGTATATATGGAGAGAAACACAGGCATATAGAATTAAAATGGAATTAAAATGTACCTATCAATAACTACCTTAATGTCAATGAATTAAATGCTCCAATCAGAAGATATAGGGTAGCTCTATAGATACAAAAGCATGAGCCAAATATGTGCTGTCTACAACTTTGTTTATCTTTTCAAAGTACCAGTTCTTGGATTCATTGATTATTATTATTATTATTACTTTTAGAATCTATGTCATTTATTTCTGCTCAAATCTTTATTATTTTCTTCCTTCTATTCACTCTGGGCTTTTCTTCTTGTTCTCTTTCTAATTTGTTAAGTTTTGGGGTTGAAGTTTATTATTTATTTTTCTTATTTTTTGAGGTAGACCTGTAGTGCTATGAACTTTCGTCTCAGGAATGCTTTTGCTGTGTCCTAGGATTTTGGGCTGCTGTTTGTTCATTTTTCCATTGCTTCCAGGAAGTTTTTTATTTCTTTTTTAATATCATTGGTAACCCATTCATTGTTTAATAACATGCTATTTAGCCTACATATGTTTTAATATTTTTGAGTGTTTTTACTGTAGTTTATTCCTAACATGTGGTCTATCTTTGAGAATGACACATGTGCTCTTGAGAAGAATGGATATTCTGCAGTTTTGGGTTGAAATGTTCTATAAATGTCAATTAAATCCATCTAATCCATTGTGTTATTTTTGATTCACTGTTTCCTTGTTAATTTTTTGTCTGCAAGACTTATCCAGTGAAGTCAGTGGTGTGTAAAGTCCCCTACTATGACTGTATTGCTGTTGTCTCTCCCTTAAAATCCTCTAGAAGTTTTTCATATATTTAGGTGCTCCTATATTGGGTGCATATCTATTTTACCCGGGTTATATACTCCTGTTGGATCGATCCCTTAAGTATTATGTAGTAACCCTGTATTGTCCCTTGTGATGGCCTTCATTTTGCAATCCATTTTGTCAGATATGAGTATTGCCATGTGACTGAGAAAGGAGGGGTGTTATCCAAGGCGTCCCTTCAGATAAACTTAACCATGCAGGTGTTGAACCCTTAGCCTGACTTAACAAGAAACAAAGAGAAAGGACTCCAATTAATAAAATAAAAAACGAATGCAGTGAAGTAAAAACTGACACCACAGAAATACTAAGGATGTAAGAAAATATTACGAATAATTATATGCCAACAAGCTGAACAATGAGATTGAAATGAACAAATTCCTTGATAAATACAATCTTCCAGAAATGAATCAGGGAAAGTCAGAAAACCTGAATGGGGCAATTACAATTACAATTCAAATTCAATTAGTGAAATTGAATCACTAATAAAAAAACTCCCAGCAAACAAAAGCCCTAGTCTAAATGGTTTCACAGGGGAGTTATAACAAATATTTTAAGAAGAACTAACACCTATCCTGCTCAAAATATTTTTTATTTATTTTTTTTTATTGTTTTAAGTATTACAAATAGTAGTACATATGTCTCCTTTTTTTTCACCCATTGATCTCCCCCTGACCTCCCCTACCCCCAGTACATGCCTTCACCTGCCCGCCCTCCCCCCTCCCTACCCCCGTGTCTTGTATCCATTGGTTGTGCTTATATGCATGCGTACAAGTCCTTCGGTTGGTCTCTTACAGCCCCCCTCACCCAACCTTCCCTGTCTTCCCGATGTAGTTTGACAGTCTGTTCAATGCTCCTTTGCCTCTGTATCTTTTTCCCACCATTTATGTCCTTTAAAAAGTTTTGCCTTTGCAGACTAGAAATAAACATATAATAACAAAACAAAACAAAACAAAATGTTTGAGTCCCAATTTCAATGTCTAACAGTTCCTTATGTGTACATGTCAGCATTGATAGCTGGATGGTGGGCACATGGTGGCAATGCAGGTCCGACCCTCTCTGGTTTGGTCCTAGGCAACCTGCAGCGGTGCACAGCTGCTGACTGCTCGCGTGACAAGGCGTTGTCAGTGTCTTCCACCTATGGACTGGTTTTCCTCTTGTCTTTGTGGTTGGAGCACACCTGTCAAAATATTTTTTTAAAAATCCAAGAGGAAGGAAGACTTCCAACCGCTTTTTTTTTTTTAAAGGTCAGCATTATCCTAATTCGAAAACCAGATAAAGACACTGCAAAGAAAGATAATTTCAGGCCAATATCCCTGATGAACACAGATGCTATAGTCCTCCACAAAATATAAGCAAATCAGATCCAGCAATATATTAAAAAGATCACCCACTATGACCAAGTGTGATTTATTCCAGGGATGCAAAGCTGGCACAATATTCACAAATCAATTAACATATACATCACATAAACAACTGGAAAGAAAAAATAACATGATCATATCAATAGATGCAGAAAAAGCATTCCATAAAATCCAATGTCCATCTTTGATTAAAAAAAAGTGGGAATAGAGGGATCATACCTCAACATAAAAAAAGCCATATATGACAAGTCTACCGTCAACATCATACTCAATGGGCAAAAACTAAAACCATTTACCCTAAGAGCAGGAGCAAGACAAATATGCCAGCCATATCTGGAGCAAGAGCACCATATCCGAGAAGAGTACCCATAGAACATCAGGCTGTGAAAAGCAGCAGGTCTGCTGTCTGCCAGGGAGAGACAGATGGAAATGCACAACCCTATTTAAGGGTGCATCCACTCTGATTGGACTGGTTCTGTGTGTACAAAAGCCAGGGTTGTGGGCTCTGGGGTTAGACTTTGTAGGTGGACACCCGGTTTCCTGTGCTGAGCCCTTCCCCACACTGTGGAGGACAGTCTTCACAGGCAGACCTTTAACATACAAGCGGCTTTTGCCTGGGGGTGAAGCAATTCCACCACCCTGTTGGAAAACCTCTCACCCCACCCTATAGTCCATAACCTAAGGCTAATCAATTCTGAATACAGTCAGACTGCATGCAGAGGAGGGTCTCTGGAGGTTTGACTGTTTCCCTGATTTAATTAGGGGCCCAGGGCTAGGAGATCTATCCCGTGAAGTTAACAAGGTGTTAAAAGTTCCCTACTATGACTGTATTGCTGTCGATCTCTCCTTTAAAGTCCTCCAGAATTTTTTATATATTCAGGTGCTCCTATAGTGGCTGCATATATGTTTACCAGGGTTATATCCTCTCGTTGGATTGATACATTTAGTATTATGTAGTGACCGGTATTGTCTCTTGTGATGACTTTCATTTTGAAGTCTATTTTGTCAGATATGAATATTGCTACCCTAGCTTTTTTTTTTTTCTTTTCCATCCACATGGATTTTTTAATGTAAATTTAAAATAAATATGAGATTAAAATTAAAATGTGTGGGAAAAATGAACATCTTTTGTGAATTGATATCATTAGGAACCAAATTGGATAATATGTGAATCTATATAAAATCTATATAAAAATGTCTACTAGAAGTTTCTATGTACATTTTATGACAATAATATTTAGTTTTGTAAAGTTTATTCTACTAAAAATACATATGAGAAATGAAAGGGTGTTCTTTAAATGGAGTTTTCACAATTTGGTAGAAACTGGATTCTGGCCCTTCAAAAGTTTACTATTTTTTTAATTATGCAGGACATAAATGCAGTGTTATTTCAGAGAGGTCTGGGTGCAGGGTTAAGCTTTTGCAGAACAGGTACAACATGCATAAATGCTCATCACTTACAGAGTGTTTCTAGAGCATGATGCACAATCAATGGCAACTAGTATTATTGTTGTGGCAGAATGCATGGGGGAACGATCAGCCAGCACTCTGAGGGAGGAAAGTTTAACCTTTATTATGCAGTGCTGCTAGTCCAGGGGACTCTGATTCAAAGCCTGAACTGCCAATGTGGGGAGGTTTTGATATACGTATCTTCTTGTGGCAGGCCCCTCGAGGTTTGCTTTGCAGTTCTGCCCAAGTAAGTTAGAATGGGAAAATAAGATTACTGTTTAACTAGATACTGAACTAGGCTGTAAGCCCCCAAAAGTTGTCCCTATATTCCTTCTCATTATGTCAGAAGCTAGAAAAAGAAACCACCATGAGAGCATATCACAGACTCTTAAGAAAATGAGTGGAAAAAATAACCTCGTGGGAAAACAGTATATAACCACATTACAGCCAGGTTATTGAATTTAACACAACAATTATAAAACAGCATGGTAACACATGCAACTAACTATCAGGGTAAAAAAGAAAGTCAATGTTGAAAGTCAATTTTTCTATCTATGCTATATTATACCAGCTCCATGAAGTTTTTCTTAAATATGTAAAAACTGAGACCCCAGAATTGTTATGGTAAACAACCTCTAAGACATATTATTTATAAAGTTATAGAGATACAAATGATTATATGCTGATTACACTGCCTTTTTAGTAAAATAAAATACATACTCATGCTCACATATATGGTTGTAGATGGAAAACTACAAATATATATATATATATATATAATGTTTCCTCTTACAGAAAGATGCTGAGTTACTAAGTACAGGAGAAAAGGGAAATTTACTTTTCAATGTAAATTTTAAAAATATATTTTCTACCATCCATATGTATTTAGAGATTTAATGATATATTTAGTGATTGCAAGCATAGCATGGGAAAATACTAACAGGACAGTTTGATGAAAAATGTGATAAAAGCTATTTCTTAAACATAAGCAAAATAATTAGCTGTTAGTATCATTTAGTTAAAGGGTTCCTTCTAAACATCAGTATCAACCAATTGTTCTATTTATTAGTATCACCCTTTAAAAACATTTGGTGACTGTCCATCACTCCATTAGGGTTTCAGGAACACTCACTGATCTACCTACAAGCCAAATATATTTATCAAGTGCCCTCCGACTTTCCAAAATGTCTGTATACAGTTTGGTAAGCTCAAAATGATATCCTCTGCTTCTTTTATGACCATCATACACCTGAACCAAATGAGATTTCTGAGGCTCATGAGGCCATGGCCTCTGCATTAGTTAGCCTTGCACACAGCAAAGCATCCCTAGGTCATCTGGATCCAGACACTGAAATCACCCTGTCATTCCTGCTGCTGTGAGAAATCAGATTTTGTCTCTTGTGCTTTTCCAACATTTCAGTTTGGTTTTCTTCACATGCATAAATGCTCATTTATGTACATGGCATTAATCTGTTTTATATGTGTATTTCAGTATATATAGTTCAACAGAAAGCTCACTGGGGCCTTCCATAGCACTTAACTATTTTAAAATAAGTTATTGCACAATAGGAATTTTTGGCAGACACAGCAGTTAGCCTATTAAATACTCATTTTCTCTTTGTACTTACTAAGAGAACCCCCATTAAAATTGAGGCGGCATAAGGCTCTACTAAAAACGTTTTCTTTCAGCCCATCTGGCTGGAGGTATGGCAATGTTACTCAGTTCTGGACAGGGCCACCCAGACATTTTTCTGGGATCTCTGTATAGTTTGATCAAAAATTTATTGTAGAAGTCTCTGTTTCTGGTGAAATACATTTAACAATTTTTACTTATTTCTCCTGGTAAATGCAACTTAAAATCTTAAAAACTCTAAACTGTGAAAGAAATGTAGCCTGGGTAGGACACTGTTAACTGAAGAGAAGCATGGTAGTGAGTTTCCTAGGTCTCCTTTTGGTCTCATATGTCTGAGACCTAACACAGGAGAAGCCAGACACCCAGAGATATCAATTGGCACAGATTTAAAGCAAATAAATAAAAAGTAAACAAAACAACAGCAAAATACTTTCTTTCTAAGCTAAAGGATTAGGAAAGGGCAGCCTAGCAGGAGAGAAACCACTGTAAATAACCACTTTACTCCAACAAACTCCACAGGAAAACTGAGGCCCTAGTCTCAACTCCACCAGCAAAACCTGAATGCAGGGCTAAAATTACACCCTGGCAAGGGTGCAATTACGCACTCCAAACTTACAGTCAGGGTGACATCAGAGAAGGCATGGTAGGGCGCCAGCTCGTCCATTACAAATGAGCCCCAGCCTCCCTTCAGATTGAGTGGATACACAGAGGAACCCTACACTTCACTCCCACCAGTGGGGAACAAGAACCTTTTCTCCTGTGTGCTTGGAGAAGTGTCAGAGGAGAGCCAGGAGAGAGTCAAGGCCACACTTGAGCAGTAATGCAGTGTCTGCCTTCCCCAGCCACGTGAGTATACATGGCAGCCTAGATGACTTATTATTTGTTGCTTATAAGTTTAGTAAAATTGCTAAGTGAGAACATATGGGCTTGGACATGTTTTAAATTTCAAATTTAACTTTTTAAAAATATATTTTCATTGATTTCAGAGAGGAAGGGATAGGGAGAGATAGAAACGTCAATGATGAGAGAGAATCATTGATGGGCTGTCTCCTGCACGCACCCTACTAGGGATTGGGCTCACAACCCAGCACATGTCCTGACCAGGAATCAAACTGTGACCTCCTAGTTCATAGGTCAATGCTCAGCCACTGAACCACACTGACCAGGCTACAAATTCAATTTTTTAAAATAACTATAAAATAATTCAGATGACCTATGTGTTTTTGAGGAAGTTCTCTTAATGAGTGTATTTTAAAGATTTGTTTGATTTCATTGAATTTATTGAATTTACCAACATAAATGTGTTTGTTATATTTACTTCTTTTCTTTTAAATTTCTGTGGGGTCAAGTAGTGATGTATCTTCTTTTCTCCCTGATATTTGAAATTTGTGTTTTTTTTCCTTTTTTCTTGGTCAATCTTGATAGAAATTCATATATTTTATTGGTTCTTTCAAAGATCCAGTTATTTGTATCTTTTATCTTTAAGCACTGTTTTGTTTTGAATTTCATTTATTTCTGGCCTTATCTTTATTAAACAACTAGTGGCCTGGTGCACAGATTCATGCACATTGAAAGGAAATTAATTAAAATGAATATCTATACTAACAAAAGGGTGATATGCTAATTAGACCAGATAGACCGGACATCTTCTGGCCATCTTTCCAGTCAAAGCCATGGTGGCTGGGGCCAACGCACAGGTGGTTAGGGGTGATCAGGCAGGCAGGCAGAACAGTTAGGGGCTATCAGGCAGGCAGGCAGAGGTGGTTAGGGGTGATCTGGCTGACAGGGGACAACAGCTAGGGGTGATCAGGCCAGCAAGGGAGTGCAGTTAGGGTCATCAGTCAGTCAAGCAGAGGCCATTAAGGGTGGTCAGGCAGGCAGGAAGAGGTGGTTAGAGGCAATCAAGCAGGCAGGCAGAGGGGTTGGGGCAATCAGGAAGGCAGGCAGGTGAGCGGTTAGGAGCCAGCAGTCCTGGATTGGGAGAGGGATCATAGATTAGAAAGGGTGTAGGCTGCCGAAACCGGTTTGGCTCAGTGGATAGAGTGTCGGCCTGCGGACTGAAGGGCCCCGGGTTCGATTCTGGTCAAGGGCATGTATCTTGGTTGTGGGCACATCCCCAGTAGGGGGTGTGCAGTAGGCAGCTGATCAATGTTTCTCTCTCATTGATGTTTCTAACTCTCTATCCCTCTTCCTTCCTCTCTATATAAAAAAAAAAAAATCAATAAAATATATTTAAAAAAAAAGAAAGGGTGTAGGCTGGGCTGAAGGACCCCCTCATCAAATTTTTGTGCACCAGGCCTCTAGTTTTTAATATTGTTATTCACCCTTTCTCTATAATAGAAGTGTCAGAGATGAATGAAAATTAATAAAAGTGTCAGGTGTACGGCCAGTCACTTAGCCTTTTATATATTTAGATAGATAGGGGTCCTGGAGTGAGAGAGGGAACTCTGCAAAGTTGCTGTCATAAAGGGTGTGGAACACAAATGCAAGTGTGCGGTAAACTGGATTCAGGGCCAACAGTGCCCTAGCAACAACATAACCCAGAGCCAAAGGTGGAATCACGTGGCCCCGCAAGGAATTGGGTTCCCTCCTCTCTGGTTCCAGGGTGCGTCACTCAAGAACTGCTGCTACCAAGTTGCCATAGCTTGGCAGCTCCTGCATTGAGCATCTTCCCCTTGGTGGTCAGTGCACGTCATATGTACTGGACAATCGAATGGTCAGACACTTAGCCATAGATAGATAGATAGATAGATAGATAGATAGATAGATAGATAGATAGATAGATATAGATAAGTACAAGAGTTTAATTTGCTCTCATTTGTCTTGTCTTATAGCATAAAGGCATAGGTTTTATTTTTTTGTTAATCCCCACCTGAGAATATTTTTCCCATTGATTTTTTGAGAGAGTAGACAGGAGGAAGGGAAAGGGGAGGGGGGGAGAGAGAGAGAGAGAGAGAGAGAGAGAGAGAGAGAGAGAGAGAGAGAGAGACATTGATGTGAGAGAGACACATTGATTGGATGCTTCCTGCATGTGTCTTGACCAGGGTCAGGGATAAAACTTGCAACCCAGGTACTTGCTCTTGACCAGGAATCACACCCTTGACCTTTTGGTGCATGGGCCCATGCTCTAAACACTGAGCAACACCAGCAAGGGCAGATATTTTAAACTGTCTTCTGTTATAATACAATAGTTGGTTGTCATTATTTCCCCTCTAAGCAGTGCTTTAGCTCAAGAATTTTGTTAGGTAGTATTTTCATTTTCAGTCAGCTTAAACAGATTTTTATTTCCATATATATATATATATGTGTGTCTGTGTGTGTGTGTGTGTGTGTGTGTGTGCGTGTGTGTTATTTGGAAGTGTGTAACTTAAATTCCTACTATTTTGGGATCTTCCAGATATAAATGTGTTATGATTTCCATTTTAATTTTGCTATGGACTAAAAGATTAATTAATATGTTTTAATTCCATTCAAATTTGTTAAGATTTGTTTTATGGCCCACACATGAGCTATTTTTGTCAATATTTATTCTTTGGAGTTAATTTTGTCAAATTTGCTAATGGTTTAGTTTAGGTCCCTATGACCTACTGAAGATCTTCCTACTTGTTTTGTTAATTACAGAGATGAAAGTATAGAAATCTCCAACTATAACTGTGCATATGTGCATGGCACTTTCAGATCTATCTATGTCTCCTTTGTGAAGTTCTGTTGTTAGGTATATAAAAAAGTTTAGTATTGTCATATATTATAGGAGAATTGACCCCTTTATCAATATGTTTGATTTTATTTCATTTCATTGTAAGAATTCAAGTTTCTGATATATATTATATTTCTTCTCATTACAGAACTTTCATTAGCATTTTTATAGATTACTTTATGGATAGTTTTTCTTTCAGTTTGTATTTCTTTTTTGTCTTAGAAAAATTTTTATTTTTCCTTTATCTTTGTAGGCCAATTTATTTGACTATATAATTCTGGATTGACAGTATTTTTCTTTCAACAATTAAGTTTTTTCTTGCTTCCATTAATTATGAGTATAATTCATAATCAGATCCTGATATTTTAAAAATATACAGTAAAAAACACTTTCAAAGTAATTGAGGAGATTTAAATGTAAACTTTATATTTGTTGACAGAATTCAATGGATATATTAGAGGTGTGATGATATTACTGTGGTTACATAGGGAGTTATTCTTTAAAGCCACATGCCAGCAAGTATGAAAAGTGAAATTTAATATCTGCAACTTACAAAAAACTACACACACAAATACATACGTGTATAGAGGGGGAATGAAATTACATGTGGTACAAGTTTACAATTGAATCTAGGTCAACGTAATCACACTAGACAGGATGCTCTTCCATCTCTGGGAACACTCATACCCACCTCTGTACTCACTGAGACTGGAACAATTTAGACATTGAAATTCACCTCACATGCACATCTTTGTCCTATGAGAGGAAACGAGAGTCCCCAGAGAAAATCCACACAGACATGGAGAGAACATGCAAACTCTACATAAACAGAGGCCCTGGCTTGAGATCATTATTTTTATTTTTGTTTGTTTTTCCTTATCAACATTATAATGAAATGACATTGGATGAAATAACATTACTTGAGGTCCTGCTGGAAAAACAGAGAACTCAATGTTAGAAGATGTGGGGAGGTAACATGCAAGAAAAACAATACAAAACCTGACTAACTAATACAAAATTAATCCCTAGCCTCCAGTGAGAACAGTATTAGTGACTTCTCAGAGCAGGAGTTCAACTAAAATATTTACTGATTTACTGGTAAAAAAGAACTATACAAATTTAATGTGTTTATATAATTAATAATCCTATGTAATAAAAGCATAATATGCAAATCGACCGAACAGCGCAATGACCAGTCAGTGAGGGGCAGTGCCGGCAAACAGTCAGTGCCAGGCCAGCCAAGGTGCATGCCAGTGGGCAGAGGGAGGGAACAGCAATGCGGGGGGAGAGGGGAGCGGCAACCAGCTGCAGCAGAAGGGCAATGGGGGGTCCAGCACTGCCCCCTGATTGCTCCACCCAGTTGCCTCCTGCAGAGGGAGGCTGGGCAGCAATAGTGGGATGATGGAGGTGGTGCTGTCCTCTGATCTGCCAGCCTGGTTGCCTCCAGCATAGGGAGGCCAGACTGCAGCTTAAGCCTGCTCCTCACGGGGAGCCATCAGTAGGAAATCCCCTGAGGACTCCCGGACTATATAATAAGGCACAGGTTGGGCTGAGGGACTCCCCCTCCCCCCCTGCAGTGCATGAATTTTAGTGCACCAGGCCTCTAGTTATATTAATATGAAAATATTTTTATCAATGTATGCTTCAATATTTAACCGCATTTTTCTTCTTCTTTATGTTTTGATTATCTTGAAATTTTGAGAAATTGTCCTTTTGGAGGCAACTTCAGATGCTTTCTCAAACTAGCCTTTCTGGAAAGTCCTGATATTAATCCACAAAACAACACAGCAGAACCCCCAGGGTGTTTAGAGAAAATGGAGCATTTTGGGTGTTCATGAATGCAGACTATCACTAACTTTGTCATCATTATTTGTTCAGACATTTCTTTCCTAACTTTTTTGGAAGTACAACCCCAAGCAAGGAAACCTTGTGCAGAATTTTAAGTGAAAAAAAACATGGCCCATAATAAAGGCAAAGATTAAGAGAAGAAGTTGGATTTAGAAGTTCAGATCCACAAGTAAATGGCAAGACGCAAAAACTAAAGATGCTAAAAGAACTGGACCAAAACAGAGTGAGGGCAACAACAGGGACGCTGGCAGAGTAGATTTTGCAAGTAGGGTCCCATGGTTTAAAGGAAAAGCCCTGCCAAGCTAATTCCAGAGATTTAGGAAGCCGGAGTCTAATGGCGTCACAGTAGAGGTTGACCCTGAGTGATGTTTATCATTCTCATTCCCTTACATGAATCCTTTTAAGTCTCTACTAATGACGTATTTCTGTTTTCAAAGATGAACAACATATTATCTGACTCTGACTCTCCTTTAAATATTCTCAATATATAGTTTCTCTCCTTCTAAATATTTTTGAGAGCTAATTAGGTTGAGAGCCATTTTCAACTGCGACTTTGGAAGATCAGATACCTGCCTGTCCATTGTGCACTTACTGCTGTTGCGCTTACTTGTTCCATGTCAGTCAAAAGGGCAAAGAGGATTGTAAACAAGGTCATGTGCTGCTAATTGGCCTTTGGTCATGCAGATACAGCCTGGACTGCAGTTGAAAATGTATTATAACAGAATCAGATATATTATCTTTTACTTTTGCAAATACCCTACCTGTGCACCAACACTCATAGGAAAATATAATTTGAATGAATTATATCTTAAAATATGTTTGTAAACATATTAAGATATAATAGTTAAGTCAATTTTTGAAATACATACTATGTCAATATGAAATGGAAATCCATTTACATTATCAAGAAAATAGCTTAGTAGACATATTTACCAATTTTGAGATGCCTGGCATATGAAGGTAAAAAAAAACAAACACAAATAAACAAACAAAAAATACCAAATCTATACTGGAATTATGGTATTTGGAGGTTTTAAGGTAGAAAAAGTCAAGCCAACTTTTTTTCTCCCTGTCTATCAGAAGCACAGATTGTCTTTCTTTTTTCCTTACCACTTTCTATTTTATATTTTAGGACTTAAGCTCCTGGAATCTGAGAGCATCTGTGCCTAGGGGAAAAGGAGTGCCTTGAGCAAGCATGTGCTTATGAATCTTATCAGAGTATAAATGACCCAACTTATTCCCCAAGAAGAAAGAATCGGACAGCATATAGCCAATGGTAGGCTACCAGAGTGAAGAAATTGACAGCTTTTATTCCTTATTGAAATTGATCTTCAATGTTTTTAAGATGAGAGGAAGGTGCTACACTGTAGCTAGAAGCATCTAGAGATTTAAGCTAAAGGAAGCCCCAGTGTATTTGAATTCTCTGCAGTAAGCATAATGGAGAAAAGTAAAAAGGTTAGAATAGTGTTAGGGTCACCAAAGAAGGAACACATGAGGCTAAAGGGGTAAAGAATTATACATTTACTAGAGGCCCAGTGCACAGAATCACATGTAATAGAATACATACATACTGTTATAACATACTAGAGGCCTGGTGCACAAAATTCATGCATGGGGGTGTCCCCTCAGCCCAGCCTGCACCCTCTCCAATTGCCAGTTTAGGCCTGATCCCAGAATCGGGCCTAAACTAGTAGTGAGATATCCCTCTCATAATTCTGGACCACTGGCTCCTAATCACTCACCTGCCTGCCTGCCTGGTTGCCCCTAGCTGCCCCCCTTCCAGCCTGGTCACCCTCAACTGCCCCCCTCTGCTGGCCTGCTTGCCCCCAACTTCCCCCGCACTGGCCTGGTTGCTTCTAACTGTCCCCCCTGCTGGCCTGGTCGCCTCTTACTGCCCCCCTTTGCCAGCCTGGTCTCTCCTAACTGCCCCCCTGCCAGCCTGGTCATCCCTCACAGCCCCCGCGCTGGTCTGTTCGCCCCACACAACCTGCTTGTTCAGTCATTTGGTCGTCCCTCACTTACCCCTGCCAGCCTGGTCATAGGCAGCCATCTTTTGAGGGTGTGATGGTTAATTTGCATATTACTTCTTTATTATATAGGATACTATTATATATTATAAACTTCATATATCTTAATTTTAAGGTTTATGTATCTTAACTAAAGTAAATAAATTTGTAACATTTTTTTAAAAATAAAAATAAGTTATAATTATAACTAGAAGGAAAGAAAATTTCTTCATGAAAAAGATGATACTCAAAAGATGAAGCCCAATCATGACATGGAACTGGTCACATAAGGAGTCTGGTGACCCATGCACTTCTTTAACTTACTCCCAATTAGTCAAAAGTTAAACTCAGGCTTCGCGAGTAGCACAATGAAATGATGAACAACCTTTCCAGTTATTTGGTTTCCTCTGCAATCAGATCTTCTGATCTCTGTGGGTAGTTGTGTTTCTCTCAGGCTCACTTGATTCCCTTTGTGGTTTCCAGCATGGGTCTGCCACTTACAGAAAATAGTGACTGATTTTGAATGGCAAGATTTCATCACTGTTCAGGTACCCAATGCCAGCACTACTCAGAAACTCTAGTTCTCCTAAACGACCTACTTTGACATAGACTTGAAAGAGATGACTCTACAAACCCTATCCACCCTTTCCAAAATGTGCCTGAGATTTGATGATGGAATCCAGAACTGTGACTCTCCAAATACATGATCTTAATCTGCTTTACTTCTAACATCTTATGACTTAGCCCTCACCTTTCTTTTTAATTGATTAAGGTATTACATATGTGTCCTTAGCCCACCACCTTCCCCCACTCATGCCCTCACCACCCCCTGGTGTCTGTGTCCATTGGTTATGCTTATATGCATGCATATAAGTCCTTTGGTTGATCGTTCCCCATTACCCCTACTCTCCCCTACCTTCCCTATGAGGTTTGATGGTCTGATTGATGCTTCTGTTTCTGGATCTGTTTTTGTTCATCAGTTTATGTTGTTCATTGTATACCACAAATGATTGAGATCATGTGATATTTATCTTTCTCTGACTGACTTATTTCACTTAGCATAATGTTTCCAGTTCCATTCTTGCTGTTGCAAATGGTAAGAATTCCTTCTTTTTTAGAGCAGCGTAGTATTCCATTGTGTAGATGTACCACAGTTTTTTAATCCACTCATCTGCTGATGGGCATTTAGGCTGTTTCCAAATCTTAGCTATGGTAAATTGTGCTGCTGTGAACGTAGTGGTGCATATAGCCTCTTCATTCATTGTGCTGACCTCTGTATATAACATATGTTGTGATTTTTATCTTGTAGTATGCAAAATATATCACATATTAATGTGTGTGATAAATACCTGTATGTACTTAAACACAAATACATATTTTTAAGTGAATCCACATATGTGCTAACCCACACAAGAATGTCTACAGACACAAAGCAATTATGTATACATACTTATTTTTCAAAATTAGGTCCTTTATTTTTGGATTTTTACCGAGGTCTTGTGGGTGGCAGGTACATTGTGAAGTGTCAGAGGAAAAATGGATTATTAGAGTCAGGAGAAAGGTTATGAACAGTGCCAAGCATTTCCTGATGGGGAGAAGAATTGGCTGGTAGAACAGAATGATTTGTTTGGATGTGCTAGATAAAGACAAGAAAGCAGTAGTCAGCACAGAACCTAGTGACTGTTCTTATACATTGCATCATCATGAGGGTATCAGTGGTAGCCACCGCCTCTCTCTGTGCCTTCCTTGATGAATCACCTCAGATAGATAAAGCTCTCTGCTGAAAAAGTGTGCCCTGGCCTGCTCAAAGGCATCTTTTATTTCCAGACTGCAAAAAGCATCCCCCCCTGTCGTATTTCTCTTCCAGTTTAAATTTAGAAAGGAAAACTTTCACCTCCTCTTATGCATCATGTCTGACTTGATGAGTTTTATGAATTTCTCATAAGTTAATACTTTTTCCAACATTTTCCAATTGGTGTTTTCATCTGGAAGCATGCTCGGTATAGTCAAAATTTTGTCAACAAAGGGAAGCACCAGCATTTTGGTAAATATTTCTTTGACATATCATTTTAAAGGTAGATTTCTTAAATGTAATTTATACAAGTTTTACCTCATTCTTGCTGATTTTAAAAGGTCTGCTGTTTGTTAAACTGATTATCTTAGTTTTCTTTCAATTAGATGGCATTCAAAAAAAACTAATAGTCACTAAATTAACTAAATTTGAAGACAGCAGCTCCGTAATTTAACCTTCTGTATTTTGGTTACCCAAGTATGATGTATTTTCAGGACTCCTTGGTAGTGTTGATAAAGTCAAGCTCTTCCATTTTGGTTGATAGAATTTGCAACAGAAATTTTTGAAAGATGATAGGAAATCATGAGACTTTTCTCCAAAGAGCCCATCACCTTTCTAATGCGCCAGTACTGGTAACTTCCTGGGAAGCACCCAGGGGACATCTCCACCTCTGCCTCTGTTTGACTTAAGGAAGTGCTTGGGACACTGGGCCCTAGCACTTCCCTTTGCCACCATGAAGACCATGGCCAGGGAGGAGGAGTGCTCAGGGGCAAAGAACACAAGTTTTTCAATATTAGAACAAGTTAAAAGCATATTACAAAATGCTTATGCATAACAATAACATAAATATATATTAATACTAGAGGCCTGGTGCATGAAATTTGTGTACTCAGGGGGCGTCCTCAGCCTTGCCTGCATCCTCTCACAGTTTGGGAGCCTTCAGGGATGGATGTCTGACTGCTGGTTTAGGCTGGCAGTCAGATATCCTTAATGCTGCCACAGAGGTAGGAGAGGCTCCCGCCACCGCCGCTGTGCTTGTCAGCCATGAGCCTGGCTTCTAGCTGAACACACTGATCACCAGGGGACAGGTCCTGTGTTGAGCGTCTATCCCCTGGTGGTCAGGGCACATCATAGCAAGTGGTTGAGTGGCCTTAGGATATCATTAGCATATTACACTTTGATTGGTTGAACAGATGACCAGATGACCAGACACTTAGCATATTAGGCTTTTATTACATAGGATTTACCCAATAAATATGTATGTGTATGTATAACTATACAATTTGTAAATAGCTATTTATTCATTTGTTTATTTATTAGAGGCTTGGTGTATAAAATTCGTGCATGGGTAGGGTCCCTAGGCCTGGCCAACGATCAGGGCAGATTAAGGCCTTCCTTTCCCCACCTGCCAGCTGCTGGCTGGGGCCTTCCTTCATCCCATGCCACCTTCTTGTGGTCAGCGCACATCATCGTGAGCAGTTGAACTCCCGGTTGGTCAAACTCCCGAGGGGACAATTTGCATATTAGCCTTTTATTAAATAGGATTATAAGGATGATGGAAACTGAGACTTGCAATCACCGAGCTGGAGAGCCAGGAGAGCTAATGGTGGAGGTCTGGTCTGATAACCTGAAGGTTGGAGACCCAGCAAAATAGCAGCCAACATTTCAGGTAGAGTTCAAAGACAGCAAAAGATTGATTTTTCAATTCAAGGGGGTCAAGCAGTAGGAGTTTCTTTTTTTTCAGATTTTTGTTCTATTCAGAGTTTTAATTGATTGGTTGAGGCCCACTCCCATTGGGAAGGATAATCTCCTTTATTCCAATGGTAATCTCATCCAGAAACACCTTCCCAGACACACCCAGAAGAATGTTTTACCAAATGCCTTGGCAACCTGTGGCCAATCAAATTGACATATAAAATTAACCATCACAATAAATAATGAAATACAATTCATCTTTGTATTTGAATATTCATCAAGATCATTATTACCTTTATTAAAGAAAATCTTTATATGCACATATTATATATTTGAACTAGAAACCTGCATACATTCCACAAAGGAAATCCTTCACACCAAGTTGAACAATTATAACTCACAAAGGATTTCCTGTTCAACATGCAAACACATCTGAGGGCTCTGTGCATTAAAACATCTGAAGGTGAGCATACAGGACAAACAGGGGCGATGGGATGGGGGTAGGATCCAAAGATGCAGTCTGGCACTCTTGGCAGCCACAGTGGACTTGATGGCAGTGAAGGGTTGGGGTGCAGCCCCCACGAGGCAGACCAGAACAGAGGAGCAGAGGTAACAGTTGGGCTGGGGTGGTTGGTACACATTGAGTCAGAGCCCAAGGACAGGAACAATGAAGGGTGCGAAGGGTGGCATCATTCCACAAACCCCCATCACTGACAAAGCAAGCCACAGATGGGGTAGGCCCCTGATCTCCAATCACTCTGTGGCTTACCTGGCCATAAAATTCGCACTCCACAGGTCGCAAAAGTGGAGTAACAAGTACCAGCGTAAGTGATCTGTACTTGTTGTGGTTGAACCCACTGGACAGAACAGACGAGAAGATGCATAAACCAGCCTTCTCCACTCATCCTTTATCCCACCTGTCTTGGCAGAGCCTGGCAGAGACAGGGAAGACGCCTCAGAAAGAGAAGTGTGGCTGGAAGCCTCTGTTTGCTTGAAGGTGGCACCAGGAATACACAAGCCAGGAGAACTGTAGCCACCACATCCCACCAGAATGTGTTGCAGTGAGAGCAAAGTGACCAGGTAGTAGAAGGACACACATCTTCTCTAGAAACACAAGGCATTTTTCATAAAGCAACACTGCCAGATAGAGACCCTAGGAGCCCCAGCAGTGCAGGTAATAGAAAACAGACACTTGCACATCATCACCACCTACCAAAAAACAAATGAAAGACCCAGAGCCTTATCAACCTGCTAACAGTGGTTCTCAACCTTTCTAATGCCGCGACCCTTTAATACAGTTCCTCATGTTGTGTTGACCC